>JXCR01049369.1:0-64628 GCA_002079205.1 Phalaenopsis hybrid cultivar | reverse complement strand
ATATATATATATATATAAATATATATATATATATATATATATATATATATATATATATATATATATATATATATATATATATATATATGTAAATATATTGTTGAGATACCTATTAAATTACGTAATAAAAAAAACATACTAATAGAAAAATGTTTATAAGATACAAAATTATGATAAATAAATCAAGAATGAGTATATCAACAAGAAAAAAAGACTAGAGTGATATTTATTGAATAGAAAGTTATTGAAATAAGATCAATATATTTTGGACATATGAAAGAAAAGATAGAAAAATAAATCAGTGGATAAATGGATAGATTTTATGACAATTAAATTAGGAAGAGAAAAGGAAAGGCCTAAGATGACATTGGTGGAAGCTATTAAAATAAAGTGGATGTTACCTACATAGATAGCACCCAATTCTTATGCATTTACTTATCTCATATCCAATATTTGATTTTTACAAGTTAAGCACCCTACTTATAGGGAAAAGTGTAATCCATCTTTTCAAACATATGAAAGGATGCATAACTTGTAAAAATCAAAGTAAAGTTTGGGTTTGAGATAAGTGAATAAAAAAGAATTGGTGCTATGTATGTAAATTTCCCTAAAACAAATTTGTAAAGACTAGCTTATGAATAAAAAACTAGGATTCTTAAAATTAATTTTAAATTATTAAAATAAAATTTATGACAATAATAAAATATTTTCTATTGTTTTGATTGATGATGGCCGTTTTAGTTAATCTGATACCTATTACAACTATTGTTACTGCTATCTATCGTAACCTTTAGTGGGAAGATGGTAAAGGGTATGAAGATAAGGGGTGTAAACTCAGTTCTATTACAATTATTTAAAATGTTTATTAACCTCACTGTCGGTCAACTCTTCCTTTGAACTCAAGATAAACTCAAAACCAACTCGCATTAATCTCATATCCAAAACTTATTCAAACTGAACTAAGAACAACCTGTTCGTAGTTTATTTAAGCTTTCATCAAGCACTTAAGTTTTCGTGGGGTAGGACCCACACTTTGACCTCAACTGCCTTATTCTGGAGAAACTAAGCCAAGATCAACCTTGCCTTCAAAATCCTTAAATTTCCTTCTACCGATGTGGGCCAATGTTGCCTTTTTTATCGAGATTGCATGCCCGCGCACCCCGTGCACACATAAGCACACAAGCCCACGCCTTTGTGCGCTTGCTCGTGCGCTGGGCCACATGCGTTTGTGCACTCACAAGCAGTCCGTTTGGCCCCCCGTGTGCACACCTTAGACCAGTGTGACCATGCCAATTCGAGCGTAGCCACACCCATATGTTCTAGGGCATGAACACGCCCGTTTCAGGCGTCGCTATGCCCGAAATGTCACGTCTGGCGTTAACATGGCCACGCCCCTGAGCCACGCCAGTGATCTTTGACCTTCCTCCTTGGATCTAGAAGAGAATTGACACGCCTTTTCACCGTTGATAATCCATAGGAGCTCCAACCATTAAAGGAATCACGATCATCAATCTCTATCCCAATCAACAACCATCGGAGTTGATTCGTAGGAGAAAATGGCTCTTGTCACTTCCTCAATCGCCTATAAATAAACCCCTGACCCGACCCATAATTACACAGTAATTTAGCTTCCAAAAGATGGCCAAAAACTATACCTAATTTATATCTAGCGGCTAGTGTGCAAAATTGATATGCTATAAAATTTAGAAAATAATTTACACACTAGGGGTACTACGCAAGTATATGTATCGTTTCAAGTAATATAGAATTTTCTTAAAAATCCCAATATTGATCCCACAGAGAAGTGGCGTAAGAAATCCCTTAGGATAAGTTCTAGTTTACTACCATAATATCTTAGTTCTGGAAGGTCGATTAAGATGATGTTTTATTAGAAACTACTCCTAAATGTAAATAATAAGTGCAAAGATAACAACTATTTTTAAATACAAATACTACTTCTAAAGAAAACTTATCTTGATAAACTGGTTTGGTGAATTATAAGATGTAAAAACTACCATTCTCAAGTGCAATGACATAGAAAATGTGAAGGAAAGAAATGCATAGAATCTAATGTAGTAGTGACAAATAGGAGCATATATATTCTTTACCTCTTCCGAGCAAAAAGAACATTGGCTAATCTAAATTTGGTGTCGTCATGTATAGTAGAGTTGGGTATGTTCTAGTCTCTCACTCATAGATTACCCACTGTGCCCTCTTTATAAGACCTACCAGTAACCCTTAGTTCCAATCTCTAGACCAAATTGATAAAAGAATCTAGTCTGCCACTCTAAAAACATCAATTCTACGCCCATCAAATCTTATCTCCTTATCTATTTGCACTCCCCCTCAGACGATCACCACTGCTCTTTCCAAAGTGAAATGTGGCTCTACTTAGTTGAGAATTACACCGCCGTCTAGGATCTTAATGCAACAGATTTTAACATTACAACAGGCCAAAATTGCAATGTAAATAAAGTTCAAGCGAATACCATCACATTAATAATAATAAAAATTATAAAATTCATTCCAAAACATCTATCCAAATCACAGCAAAAGAAAAGTAAATGAAAATAATGGCATAAGTAGTAAAAGAATTTTATAGAATTTTGTGCCAATAAGGAACATATTTCTAACCACCACTCATCCAAGTGTAAATATAGGCTTAGTATTTTATTAGTTTTGAGCAACTATATGTCACCTAGAAACTCCTAAATGAAACAGATCCTTAAACTATATTTCCAAAAAAGTTGCATTCCCGCCCAAACTACTTCATCATTAGTAACCGGACAATGTGAGTGCACTCAAATTGTAAGATCACAGCTCTCCCAAGTATTAGTTTCAATTACAAAAAATTTTAGCATAACATATTGTCACTTAAGTTATGTCAATGAAGTAAAGGAGATATTACTCATCACAAGAGATTGAAATCGTTCTATAAGAAAATGAATTTTTCTACACATGTCACTACTTCAACTTAAAAGAAAGAGTAAAAAAAATTACTTATGAAGCATGGAGAAAACAAAATAGAAAACTTCATCAAATCAAAGCAAATCCAATAGAAATTATTTTCAACAATTACAAGATAATGAAAAACATAATACTTATCTTTTTACTCTCTAAAAGAAAGATGAAAATCTCTCCAACAAAGTCTTCTGCCGATCCATGCTCCACTCATACAATTCCTTTATACATTTCTCTCAAAATCCCTCACTAATCTCTCCAGACATGATGGAAATGTACATCATCAACTCACACCAAACTCTCTCTAAAATCCTTCTAAAACTCTTCCTAATACTCTCCTTAACCTCCTACACGAGAGGCGCCAACCCCCCTATTTAAAGAGACAAAAATCCTTTCTTTCTTCAAGAGACACATCTCTTCATCTAAAAGACAAACCCTTCACTCCAAGAGATTCAACCTTTTATCCAAGAGCCTTTCCAATTGTTTATAATCATTTAACCACTCGATGGGGCGTGCAAGCCATCCAGAAGCTTCCAGAACATCCTGTAACCACCAAAAACCGTCCAAAACCGCCCATTGACGGTTTCTGACACCTAGGCGCCATTTTCGAAGCTTAGGCAATGTTTTCTAGTCGTCACTAGTTCCTAGGCATCATTTTTGGGCGCCTAGGCATCACTTTGCAGGCAGGTCTAGCATTTCGCCCCATTTTGCTCCGTTTCAACTCTATTTCGCTCCAAATTGTTATACCTACAAAATAAGCATGAAAATAACATTTCCTTAAACTATAATTTCATTCAAAAACACGTGATAAATGTAATATAGATTAATCATAGAAAGACATATCGAAATGTGTCAGGTCAAAATTTTCATCCTTGCTCGTTTTGACTCCAAATTATATCATTTTTGCTTCATTTTCTCCAAAAATCTATTTCTTGTACCTGAAACAAAAAAAATACAAAATACATTTCTTTAAAATGCAATATCATAAAAAATTTACATAAAATGAACATCAAATGTATATTAAAAATAGGTAATTTTCAGATGGATCAATTCCCCCAAACTTAAACCTTACTTGTCCTCAAGTAACACTTAAACTTTAAAAACTAAAATTGCTAACTTGTGGTTGTGGGTTTCTTTTAAATGACCCAAAATTTTGTTTTAGAAATGTTATAGTCCAAATTAGAAGAATTTCTGGTAAAGTGGATGATATCTAAGGTATCAGAACATTTACTACTAAATTTAGGAATACTGATTTTTTATTTAATTTGGATTTTATTGAAACTTTTCAAAACTTAGGATTTTTAAAAAAATATTAATTTTTGAATTTATTATTTCTATATTGAAAATAATTTTTACTAATACTTTCTGACATTAAGCATAGAATTGATTTTAAGTTTTCTTCCTTAGAAAGATTCAAGTGAAATCAATTTTTAGTTAGGTCCTATTCCTCAAGCTCCTCAAATTTTCATACTTCTCATTTCTTTCTTGTCTTTTCTTTTTTTTTCTTTTTCTTTTTTTTCAGGATCTTTTTCATCCTTACTTTTTTTAAAAGTGAGGATTACTATATCTAGATAGGTTTTAAATAATTTTGAATTTCACTATCCCTTTTCTTAAGTTAAAAACTTATTTTCTTTTCTTAAATTAAAATCTAGTATTAGTTTTTGAAAAAGAATTTTCATAGAATCTAAATTCCTTAAAAATTATTATTCTAAAAATTTTAATTTTTCAAAAATTCAATTTTTCCTATTATAAATAGTAAAATCATTTTCCTAATATTTTCTACTAAATATCTTAACTTTAGTTTCATCCTTTTTACTGACTTTTCTTCTAAGTTCCTCTTTATCATTTCAAAAAATCAAAAGTTTAGTATCCTAAGAATAACACCACATATCACATGTCATTTTAAGAAGTAATATCGAATTAAATACAAGCTACCGAGGACAAATAAAGTTAAGTTTTAAAATGACTTTTCTTCCCCCCAAACTTGATTTGAAACATGTATAGCATTAAGTATATAAAATATAAGTAGGAAGAAAAACAGTTTAGAAATTTTGTCTACCACAAATATATATCACGAACATCTACAATATTAATCAAGATATAAAACATGAAGCATAAAACAAATCTAAACTAAATATGTCAGAATGAAATTGGCTAAACAAAAGTTTAACTAACATAATAGGTATCACCATAAGAATATAAAAATGTTCTTCTAGTCCTTTATATTGTTGTAACACAAAACACAAGCACACATGATAAAAGAGGTTAATTCATCCTTTAACACATCACATTTCACTACCTTACTTCCTATTTCTAACAGAATCACTACACAGATGTATTAAGTGTCTTCCATAAATTTTATATGGTTATCATAATGGATAAGATTGTCCTGTTAAGTGGGGTCGTGAACACCAACCTCAGACATCACCTTATACCAATTAGTATGCACCTTTAATAGTTATAAAGATAGTGCAAAATCATCCACATATTACTTATTAAGTTAGTTCAAGACTGCTACCAAATGAAAATAAGGTTAGAGAAAGGAAATAACATAATTCAGATTGAATTATAATTATCCAAACACAAGATGTCTCTTGTAAAACTCAAGTCCAGTTAAGATCTGAGTCGTAGTGAACTTGTTAATCCAACTACTACAAGAGAATATATACAAGTCTAGCCTAGCCATAATAAGAAGTTAAGGATTCACCTCCCTCATGACACACATAAAGATCAAATCAATTCATAAACAGCCTAAACATCCATCAACATATATATAATTGATCAATCCACACTAAAAAAAAACACAATACAACACAAACAATCACAACTCACAAACAAACTAAATCAAACCACATTGATAACCATGGGTTGCCTCCCACGAAGCACTTAGTTAACATCGCTAGCTCGACAAAGGATTTCCTCCTGGATCAAATTTCCATTTAAGTAAACACCAATCTATCACCAAATCTTTTCAAGATCCTGTGATTTATATTAAATTCTCAAATTTTAGTTTTTCTTTCAACTTCTCAAATTGATTCCAATTATTGTTCCACGAGATTCTTTCTAGATCCAATATTCTTCTAATGATTTTCTCAATTTGCTTATTAATATCATCCTTGAAATTTATAAGAAATGGATCTCTATAAGATAATTCAAGATCTCTCAAATTTTGAGTTAGATTTTCTTTAAATAATTCAAATTCTGGATCAAATTCCACTAGTTTACTCTTCTATTTCATGTTATCTTCCAATTCTTCCCCTTGGGGCTGAGGAAATGGTGAAGACAAACTTTCAATATTTATCTTGGTTGATGAAATAGGTTTTTCTAATTCCTTATGAATTTCTTCCATTGGTCTTTCAATATTTTTTTTCTTCTTTTCTCAACTCAACATTTATTTGAACCATATCTTTCAATTCTCTTTCACCTCTTAATTGTGTAGCTTTATCTTGCCCACCATTTTTCTCCTTAAGGTTTATCTCAGGGTCACTAGGTAAAATCTCTAGAGGATAATTATTAATTGAATTAATAATATGCCCTAGTTAGTTTTCCATATTCCTAACTGTGACCCCTTGACTCTCTAGCTGACTCTTTATTTGAATGACAACCTCTTCTAATAAGAACTCATTCTCCTCAATCTACGAGTTGAAGTTAAATCTATGATGTAAAGAAAGTTCATTGTTAAAATCACCCTGATTATTCTAGTTACATGTCTAATTAAATTGATTATTTTCCTAAAATTGTTCTTCTCCTCCAAAATTATTATCCCAGTTAAAATTCAAATGATTATCTCAACCTGGGTTGTAATAATTAGAATAAGAATTATGTATCTCATGGCTAGTTTCAATCCATTGTCCAAATGAATTTTCCTCAATAATTAGGGGTTCTTGACTAGCATTATAATCCAAATCTGAACATTCATTATTTTGTCGGTCCACCATTTTTACATTAAATTTATGGATTCTTTTCTGATTCATAATCTTCATAAAAGCTTTCTACAAATCTGAGTCGTAATATTCAAGGTCTTCAGCTCCTAAACCAAGCATACAAATCTAAAGACTTAAGTAATAGGACAAATCTCTAAAATATTTTTAGTATTTTTTATTTTTTTCTTTAAAATAAAAACATAATAATTAAACACACTTGATGATAACACTACAATTTCCAAATCTAAGTCTTACTGGTTTAACTAAAATTCTCCTAAAAGCTCTTACCAAAGCTTCCCGACAACGATGTCAAAAACTTGACCCAACCTACAATTATGCAGTAATTTAGCTTCCAAAAGATGGCCAATAACTTGACCCAACTTATATTCAGCGGCCAGTGTGCAAATTCAATATGCTATAAAATTTAGAAAATAATTTACACACTAGGGGTACTGTGTAAGTATACGTATTGTTTCAAGTAATATAGAGTTTTTTTTAAACCTCAGTATCTATCCCATAGAGAAGCGAGGTAAGAAATCTCTTATGATAAGTTCTAATCTACTACTATAAAGTCTTAGTTTTAGAAGGTCAATTAAGATGATGTTTTATTTAGAAACTACTCCTAAATGCAAATATTAAATGTAAGGTTAACAACTATTCTTAAATACAAGTATTAATTATAAAGATAACTTATATGAATAAATTGGTTTGGTTAATTATGAGATGCAAAAACTACCATTCCCAAGTGCGACAACATAGATGCATAGAATTTAATATAGTAGTGAAAAATAGGAGCTCACATATTCTTTACCTCTTCCGAGCATAAAAAATATTGGCTAATCTAAAGTTGGTGTCGGCATGTATAGCAGTGTTTGGTAGGTTCTAGTCTCTCAGTCCTAAATTACCCACTATGCCCTCTTTATAGGACCTAATAGTGACCTTTAGTTCCAATCTCTAGACCAAATTGATAAAAGAATCTAGCCTGTCACTCTATAAACATCAATTATACGCCCATTAAATCTTATCTCTCTATCTATTTTCACTCCTCCTTGGATGATCACCACTGCTCTTTCTAAAGTGAAATGTGGCTCTACTCACTTGAGAATTATACTACCCTTCCGGGTTTTAATGCAATTACAACGGATTTTAACATTACAACAAGCCAAAATTGCAAAGTAAATAAAGTTCAAGCGAGCACCATCACATTAATAATAAAAACAATTCTAACATGCATTCTAAAAAAATTATCCAAATCATAGCAAAGAAAAATTAAATGAAAATAATGGCATAAGGAGTAAAAAAAATTTATAGAATTTTGTGCCAACAAGGAACATATGTCTACCTACCACTCATTGAAGTCTATAAATACGCTTAGTATTATATTAGTTTTGAGCAACCATCTAACACCTAGAAACTCTTAATAGAAATCGATCTTTAAATTATATTTCCTAAATGTTGCTTTGCCCAAACTACTTCATCATTACTAACCGGACAATGTGAGTGCACTCAAGTTGTAAGATCACCACTCTCCCGAGTATTAGTTTCAATTACAACAAGTTTTAACAGAACTTATTGCCACTAAAGTTATGCCAATGAAGTAAAGGAGATATTACTCGTCATAAGAGATTGAAATTAATTTATAAGAAAATAAATTTTCCTACGCATGCCACTACTTCAAATTAAAAGAAAATAGTAAAAAAAAACTACTTATGAAGAAGAAGAAGATTGATTTGAATATTTTATTTTTAAATTGTATGAACTTTTATGTGTTATAGTTGTTTGGACTGCTACTCTTTTATATGTTATTGCTTGTTGTAGCTGTTTGGATTGTTTTTATATATGTTGTTATTTGTTGTGTTGGATATTGTTGTGATGTTTAAAAATGTATTTGTGTTTTTGTGAGAAGTTATGTTTTGTTTTTATGGTAATAATTGTGTGAACATTATTGTTTAGTTGTATTTTGTTAGTTTGTGAAGAACTTATTCTAGGATATATATTAAACCTTTATTTTAGAAAAGGAAGAGTAGAATTCAAAACTATTAAAGGTCTATCCAGATATAGTAATCCTCACCTAAGAAAAAGTAAGGATTAAAAAGATCCTGAAAGAAAAAGAAAAAAGGAAAGAAAAAGAAAATGAAAAAGAAAAAGAAAAGAAAAGAAAAGTTGAAAAAGGGAGGTCTTGAGGATTAGTGCCTAAATAAAAATTGGTTTTACATCTGATCTTTTTAATGTATAAGACTTGAGAAACTATTTAGCTTAAGGATATAATATAGTAATTATAATTATTCTTAATAAAAATGTTAACTGGGGGAGATAGAATGCCTAAACCCTATATTTAGTAAATTTACAAGTATCTCTAAACTAGATAGGAACTCATATTTTCAGACTTCTTCACATTAAAGATTTCTAAACTCTAAGTTGGTCTCATTTACTAAATTTTTTTCTAAATTTAACTACTATATTTTTAGAAAAAAATTTTAGAATATCCTAAAGAAACTCATTTGCATAATTTGCTTATTTTGGTTTTTAAAGATTGGAGTGCCACTTGAGAACAAGTAATGCTTTAAGTTAGGGGGATTTTCATACATCTAAAATATATAGCATTTATGTACACATTTTTATACCTATTTTTGAGGATATTATGCTTTGATGAAAGGTATTTGTGTGTTTTTCTTTCAAGTACAATTAAATGGATGAAATATGGTGAAAGGAGTGAAAAAGGATCAAGTTTGGAGCAAAAATGAAGCAGGTGTGAAAATGAACTATGAAGCTTAAGCGCCCAGGATTGCCGCAAACCCCAGGAAACAAAGAAAGCCACACCTAAGCACTGAAGACCTCATGCTTACACACCATAGGTAGTTATCATGAAAATTTAATAAATTTTGAACGAATTTCGAATGGGAGTTTGAAGCAACTCATGGTGAAAACATGAATTACAGTTAATAGGCATGAAAATACATTGAAATGGCTCTTGAAAAAAGGTAACTCTTGGAAGATTCATTGAATGTGGACACATTTTGAAGAGAGACCAAAACACATGTTAGAAAACTATAAAAAGGAGGACATTGATTAAATAGAAAAAAGGGAGAAAGACAGTAGATTATGAGAAGATAAAGATATAGAAGATTTAGCATATTTTTAGAGAGTAGAAAGTAAGGAGTTCAAGGATTTTATTTAGGGCTTCTTCTCACTTTTCTCATTCCTAATGAAGGAGAAAGTGATTAGATGGTTCTAAGTAAGAATCCATTGTAGTTTGTTAGTATAATACAAAGATTTTAATCCTCTAAGGTTGGGCGACCCGATCTAGGGAGGATTGTAAGAGAAAGAAAGAGATTCAAAAGAACTTCAAGAGATTGGTGGACCGAATTTTGAGATAAGTTTTATCTTTGTGACTACATTTGTTTTTAATTTAGACTTCTCGTGTTTTTATATGATTTCTAATTTTAAACTTAATTGTTGTTGTGTTCTCTGATACGCCTAAAAAATGACTCCCTTTTTATACATTGTTTATGCTTAATTTTAATGATTTTTAATGATATTACACTTTAAGAGAAGGTATTTTGGATATTTTTGATTTTAGTGACAAGAAATGGAATTTTGGAGAAAAAAAAAGCAAAAATGGTGCAATTTGGAGCAAAAACGAGGAAGAAAGAAAATTTTGTCCTAACACATTTCGATATGTCTTTCTATAATTAATCTCATTTATAGTTATCACACATTTTTGAATGAAATTACACTTTAAAGAAATGTTGCTTTCATATTTATTTTGTAGGTCTATCTGTTAGGAACGAAACACAACTGAAATGGGGCAAAACGAAGCTAAAACGGAGCCAGACGGAGCAAAACAGTGAAGCTGCTGCAGACCGACGCCGATGGCGCCCAAGTCTAGAGAAGTGATAAAAAGTGGCGCTGACCACGCCCAGACTGACGCCGACAGCGCCCGGGACGGTTATGGACCAATTTTTTTGAATTTTGATGTTCTAGAAAGCTCCCAAGTCATTCAAACACCCCATGAAGTGATTCAATGTATCTAGACACTTGGAGAAGGTTCTTGAATGAAGAGACATGCCTTTTGAATGAATAGATTTGTCTCTTGGGAAAAATGAGGGAATTTGTGTTTTTTTAAGAAAGAGGGCTTGTCGCCTCCCATGTGTGTACGTGTGTGGGGGTTTGTGTGTGTGTGTGTGTGTGTGCGTGCGTGAGTGTGTGTGAGTGTGTTGTAAAGTAAATTCTTGTGTGTGGAGAGGATTTTCTTGAAGAATTGTAAGAGGAGAAGGAAATTCAGAGGTTTCTTCTTTATTACACTTCTAAGAGAGAATTTAGTGTTGATTGTAAAGATAGAAAGTGATACTAGGGAACTTTGAGGGATTTGCTTGAGGAGAAGTCTAAGATAATTTGTATTCTTTCATTTCTTTATTTTGGAAACTTGTTTTTATATATAAAATTTGTGTTTTGTCGTATCTTCCTCATGAGTTCTGAGTAGACTTCTTTATATTTCTCCCTACTCTGAGATATGATGAAATGAAGAAATAATTTGAATGTGTCATTTTAAAATATAAAATAAATTGTGATGATTTTTCCATTCCATTCTTAATTTACTTTTCGATATGGCCAATTGAAATGTTAAAATCTATTATGAAATATATGATCCGAGAAATGGAGTATGAGTTCTACAATAGAGTGAGAATCACATTTAATTCCATGGAGGAGTATTTTGTTCATGGAATTAGGTGCAAATAAATAGGAAATATACTTTGTTGGGCATAGAATTGGAGATTTTAGGGTAACAGACTAAAATACTCATTTTGGTTTTAGAGTTTAAGAGCTAAAGTGAGTGTTAGCCTTCAGGGGAAGGGAAGTGGGAGCTCTAGAGTGAGAGTCAGTATCCTCCCAGCCTAACCACGGATTTAGAGACTAAATCTAAGATTAACCAATGATTCTGTATAACACTGAATTAGGGTAGAGAATTAAAACTGCTCATATTTGGCACAATACAAATTCAAACCATTTATCTCTATCATTAACCAAAAATTCATTGTAGTGGGAAGGATACTTTCTTAAATTTGAACTCTTCGTCACAAAACTTTGTTTAGTCTTAGTAAATTTAACTTTAAAGTTTAGAAATTAATTTAGTAAACTTAGTTCTGTTAGCATACATTAAAACCACTTCAATCAACTTTACAAACTAATTGTTTATAGTAGTAGACTAGAATTAGCCTAAGGGATTTCTTACCTCGCTTCTTCATGGGATCGATACTGGGGTTTTTAAAGAAAGCACTATATTACATGAGCGATACGTGCAGTTGTATAGAACCACTAGTGTGTGAACTATTTTATATACTTTATAAATATTTTGATTTTCCACATTAATTACTTAATATGAATTGGGTCAAGTTTTTGGCCATATTTTTGAAAAGCTAAATTACTGCATAATTTTGGGATGAGTCAAGTTCTTGGCACTGTTACCGTGGATTTAAATTTACATAAAACATGCAGAAAAACAACACATACTAGAGGTGCATCAAGTTTTTGGCGTTGTTGCCGAGGAAGCTTCGGTAAGAACTTTAGGAGAATTTTAGTTAAATCTGTAAAACTTAAATTTGGAATTTATTGTATTATTATATTATGCATTTAATTATTATGTTTTTATTTTAAGTAAAATAGAAAATATCAAAAATATTTTTGATATCTATTTTATTAGTTAAGTGTTTTGATTTGTATGCGTAGTTCAGGAGCTGTAGACCTTGAATTTTACAATTCAAATTTGGAGAGGATTTTTGGGTGAGATTCGAAAAGACTCCATGAATTTAATGTAGAAATGGTGTACAACAATATAATGAATATTTAGATTTGGATTATAATGCTTGTAACTTTGAAAGAGTAAACCCCCAGAGAGTGGCAAATTTTCAAGAAGATATGCTTGCAATTATAATTTCTTAGATTGTAGATATTTAGAGGAAGTTGGATCAATACATAAAAAGATATGTCCATGAGATACATAATTCTTATTCTGATTATTACAATCCATGTTGGGAATCATTTGAATTTTAACAGGAATAATAATTTTGGAGGAGAAAACCAATTTTGGGAAGATAATCAATTTAATCAGACATATAATTAGAATAATCATGGCTATTATAATAATGAACTTTCTTGTCCTCATAATTTTAGCTTCAACCCACAGAATGAAGGGAAGGATTTATTAGAAGAGGTTGTTATTCAAATGGAGAGTGAGTTGGAGTGTCAAGGGACCACAATAAAGAATATGGAAAACCAATTGGGAAATATTATTAACCCAATTAATAATCATCCTCAATTTAACTACAACCCACAGGACGAGGAGAAGGAATTAATGTTAGAAGAGGTTGTGAATCAAATGAAGAGTGAGCTGGAAAATCAAGAGGTCGCAATAAGGAAGATATAAAAGAAAAGAAACTGGGGCAGATTATTAATGCAATTAACTGTTACCCCCAAGATATTTTACTTAGTGACCCTGAGATAAACCCTAAAGAGATGAATGATGAGCAATATAAAGTTATCGAACTAATATTTAGAAGATAATTCGAGGATATGTTTCAAAAGAACTTTGAGTTGAGAGAAGAGGATAAGGAGATTGAAAGGCTAATGGAAGAAATTTCTAAGGAATTAGAAAAACCTATTTCCTCAACTAGGATAAATTTAGAAAGTCCACCTCCACCAGTTACTCAGTACCAAAGGGAAGAGTTAGAAGATAACTTGAATAGAATAGTAAAATAGAAGAATTTGATCCAGAATCTGAATTATCTAGAGAGAATCTAATCCAAAATTTAGGAAATCTTGAATTATCATATAAAGATCCATTTCTTATAAATTTTAATGATGATATTAACATGAAAATTGAGAAAATTACTAGAAGAATATTGGATTTAGAAATAAATATGAAGAACAAGCATATGAATCAATTTGAAAAGGAAGAGCTAAAAAAAAATTATAAATTTGAGGACTTTATAAGAATCCCAGGATCTGAAAAAGATTGGGTGATTGATGAAGGATTACTTAAATGGAATTTTGATGTAGGTGAAATCATTTGTCGGGCTAACGACGTTAAACAAAGCGTTTTATGAGAGGCAACTGACCAAAGGAAAATATGTAAAGATTTTCATACTTATTTTACACTAATTTTGATGATATTACATTTTAAAGAAAGGTATTTTTGATATTTTGTTGCAGGTATGTTGAATTATGGTCATTGGAACAAAAAGATGCAAAAAAAAAAGCGAATTTGGAGCAAAAAGGACCAAAATACGAAGATTTGATCTTGGGCGCCGATGGCTGGTTTTTCCCGAGAGTCCAGAATTAAATATTCTAGAAGGCCGCAGACGGCGAGCACGTTGGTTCTCTCAACAGATGCATTGAATGTGAATGATTTTTTAGGGGATGCTTGGGAAACTCTTGAAAACTTTTCTACAACTTTAAAAGAAATAATTTGGAGGCCGAGAGAGGGTGTCCACGAGTGTCCACGAGGGTCCAGGAGGGTCTACGTGTGTCCATGTGTGTCCATTAGGGTGTAGAGAGTATAATTTAGGGTTAGTATATGAGAAATTCTTCGATAGATTGTAAGAGTGGAAGGAAAGTGAGAGATTTCTTCCTCCTTGCCGCTTTGAAGGAGAATTATGTTTGTTGTAAAGATAGGAAGAGATTCAGAGGAACTTCGAGAAGTTTGCTTGGGGAGGAATTAGAGATAAGTGGTATTTACTTATTAAAGTTTGTATGAATTTGCTTTTATATATAAATTCCAAATTTTGTTGTATCTTCTCCTTGAGTTCTGAGTAGTCTCTATCTTTCTCCTTGTCTTGAGATTTTGTGAAATGGTGATTTGAATTGGTTGTGCCATGAGAATGTTAAAGAAGTTGTGATGATCTTTTCACTTCAATCTTAATTTACTTTCAATCTGGAAATTGATTTGTTAAAAAATATGTTGAGTTTTACAACTAAAGTGAAGATTACATCGAAGATTCAGGGAGGTCAAAGCCTTTATATGTTGAGTTTTACAACTAAAGTGAAGATTACATCCAAGATTCGGGGAGGTCAAAGCCCTTGATATGGTTGAGTTTTACAACTAAAGTGAAGATTACATCCAAGATTCAAGGAGGTCAAAGCCCTTGGAAATTGGGTGCAAATAAATATAGTTTTACAACTAAGGTGAAGATTACATCCAAGATTTAGGGAGGTCAAAGTCCTTGAAATTGGGTGCAAATAAATAGGGAAATAAAAATTATCGGGCGTAGAATTGGAGATTTTAGAGTGATAGAATAAAATCCTCAATTTGGTCCTATCGTTTGGGCGCTGATGTGTAGATGTTAGCCCTCATGTGAGGGGAATGTGGTAGCTCTGAAGTAAGAGTTGGTATCCTCCCAACCTAGCCGCAGATTCAGTAACCAAGCATAGGATTAGTCAGTGTTCTTTATGCATGGTCCAAAGGGTAAAGAATAGGTATGCTCCTATTTGGCACAATACAATTTGAACTGATTCAATTTATCCATTCACTAAATTTTTTGACAAGGAGAAGGATGTTTTCTCTTATATTGAACTTCATATTAGAAACTATATTAGTAGAATTAGTTAATTAAGAGTTTATTAAAATTACATTTTTATTTCAATTTCCTATTAGTGACAAATATGTAATTTGAACTATATTGTTGTGATTAAGTATTGATTTTCTAAATCTTAGTTCATAACCTCTAATATTACTCCCTATGGGATTGATATCCAGGACTCCATTAGAGCTCTGTATTACTTGAGTGATACGCATACTTACGTTGATAAGTGTGACTTTGCAATTATTGAATATTTAATACACATCTTTATCAAATCTATAACCACTGTCAAGTTTTTGGCGCCATTTTCGGGGATTTAAATCTTCTAGCAACAGTGGCAAATTCTTGTATTTTTAAGCATATATAAAGTCGCTGACAAGTTTTTGGTGTCATTGCCGGGGAGTAAAAATTAGATTAAAAAAAATATCATAGCTAGAGTAACATATAAATTAGGACTATTAGAAAACTTTTACTTGAATTGCAACTTATTTTCATATTTAGTTAACTGTTTGTCTGTGCATTGATTTCAATTGTATGCGTAAATTTGAACCTGAAAATCTTATACCCTATGATTAGGAATTAGAACGCACTGTTAAGAGAATTAAAAAACTAAGAAAAGAACTTAGAAATCTTGACATAATGGAAAACAATGTGAACGTCCAAGGAATAGAAAATGAACATCAACCTAGACCTCGACGAGATTATGCAAATCATACAGCAGATGAAATTCACTTATCTATCCAAAATCCTGATGTAGCTGCTAATTCATTTGAGCTCAAACCTGCTATTATACAAATGGTACAAAATAATTAATTCGGAGGTACACCAAATGAAATCCTAATTTACACTTCGCTAGTTTTTTAGAACTTTGTACTACCTTTAAATATGAGAGTTTCAAACGATGTTGTTAGACTTAGACTTTTTCCTTTTTCACTTAGGGATAAAACTAAGATGTGGTTAAATTCGTTAGCACCTGGATCTATTAGAACTTGAGCAGAACTTTCACAAAAATTTCTATCCAAATATTTCCCTCCATCCAAAATTGTTAAACTTAGAAATGACTTAAAATCATTTTGTCAGATTGATAGAGAGTTGATATATGAAGCTTGGGAGAGATTTAAAGATCTTCTTAGGAAGTGCCCACATCCTTCGTAACTAGATTGATTGATAATTCAAACTTTTTACAATGGATTAGTGGGATCTCTTAAATCGATTATAGATGATGCGGCTGGTGGTTCTTTAATGTCAAAACATTTTGATGAGGCTTATTCGTTAATAGAAGAGATGGCTACCAACAATTTTCAATGGCCCTCTTAAAGGGTAAATCCTAAAAGAGTAGCTAGTATCCATGATTATGATGCAATATCTATGTTAGCTTCGCAGATTACTGCAATATTAAGGAAATTAGATCATTATGGAATGAATTATTCTCTAACATCTACTATGATGGAAGAGAATTCATCTGGGCAATTTGTGGATGTTCAACCTTCTTATAAAACTTTAAATGCGATTAACAATAGACCCACCAATCCTTATTCGAACTATTATAACTCAGGTTGGAAGAGTCATCCTAACTTTAGATGGAATAACAATTCTTCTACAAATCAACAATGAGCAAGCAACCCAGTAAACCAATTAAGAAATTCATCCAACTAAGGAAATGTTAATTATAGACTTTCTTATCCTCCAGGATTTAACGGTAACACTCAATTTAAGGAAAAGAAGTTGTCTACGGAAGATCTGATACTGAACATGGGTCAACAATTGTAGAATCAAGGAAATCAATTACAAATTCAAGGAAACCAGTTACAAAATCATGGAACTGCTATCAAGAATATTGAAAATCAATTGGGGCATATCGCTACTGCGCTTAGTAACTAAACATTGGGAACTTTTCCTAGTACTATAAAGATCAAGGAAAAGAATAGATAAAAGTGATACAATTACGAAGTGGAAAAGAATTGGAAACAAGAGTGCAAAAAGAAATCAAGGAAAAGAACAGATAAAAGCGATACAATTACGAAGTGGAAAAGAATTGGAGACAAGAGTGCAAGGAAAAGAACAGATAAAAGCGATACAATTATGAAGTGGAAAAGAATTGGAAACAAGAGTGCTGAAAGAAACAGAAACTAAAAAAAAGAAAGTGGATACGGAAGAAGAAAAGGATCATGAATACCCAGATTTAGAATATCCACATACATCAATGAAAATTAGTGTGGAAACCTCCACCACCGTTTCCTCAAAGATTGAAGCAACACAAAAAAAAATAAATAATTTTCCAAGTTTATAGAAATTCTTAAAAAATTAACGGTAAATATTCCTTTCGTAGAAGCTTTAGAGCAAATGCCCAATTGTGTGAAGTTTATGAAAGATATTTTGAACAAGAAAAGGAAGTTCACTGATAATGAGACTGTTACACTTAACGAAGAGTGTAGTGCAATTATTCAGAAAAAACTTCCTGAAAAATTAAAAGATCCAGGTAGTTTCACTATACTGTGTGCTATCGGTGAAAGCTTTTATGGAAGAGCTTTATGTGATTTGGGAGCCAGCATTAATCTTATGTCTCTATCAATTTTCAAAAGATTAGGATTAGGAGAAGTCTCACCTACTTCTGTAACTCTTCAGTTAGCGGATCGTTTAGTTACTTATCCTAAGGGAGTTATAGAGGATGTGTTAGTAAAAGTTGATAAATCTATCTTTCCTGTGGATTTTATTGTTTTAGATATAGAGAAAGATAAAGAAATACCTATAATTTTAGGGAGACTTTTTTTAGTTATTAGAAAAGTTATGATAGATGTTCAAAAGGGAGAATTAACTATGAGAGTTAACGATCAAGAAGTGACTTTTAACATTGTGAAATCTATGAAATACCCTACTATTGAAAGAGATAATGAATGTTTTTGCATGAAAATTAGTGAACATCTATTGAACAAGCATTTTAAAGAATATTTTGAAGAGAAAAAAGATTTTGAAGACAAAAATGAAGTTATTTTAGATGAAATAGAAAATGAAGAATTAGATTATGTTCAGAAAAGATTTGAGATGTTGGATATTATAGAAAATGCTGATAAAAATTTATGTTCAGGAAAGATTTGAGATGCTAGATATTACAGGAAATGCTGATAAGAATCTAGTTTCATCAATTATAAAACCACCTGAACTTGAGTTGAAAATATTGTCTAACCACTTGAAGTATGTGTTTCTGGAAAACTCATAAAAACACCTGAACTTGAGTTGAAAATATTGCCTAACCACTTGAAGTATGTGTTTCTGGGAGACTCGTCTACATTAATTGTTATTACCAAGCCACTTGAAGTATGTGTTTTTAGGAGACTCATCTACATTACCTGTTATTATATCTTTTCCTAGCCACTTGAAGTATGTATTTTTAGGAGACTCATCTACATTACCTATTATTATATCTTCTGCCTAGTCACTTGAAGTATGTATTTTTAGGAGACTCATTTACATTACATGTTATTATATCTTCATTTGAAGTATGTACTTTTGGGAGACTCATCTACATTACCTGTTATTATATCTTAAGAATTAAAAGAAGAAGTATGTATTTTTACGAGACTCATCTACATTACCCGTTATTATATCTTCAGAATTAAATGATTATGAAATATGTGTTTTTGGGAGACTCATCTACATTACATGTTATTATATCTTTAGAATTAAATTAATTGCAAGAGCTTCTGGGAGACTCATCTACATTACATGTTATTATATCTTCGGAATTAAATGATTTGCAAGAGCAAATACTTTTGGATACATTAAAAAGATATAAGAAAGCTTTTGGTTGGACCTTAGCTGATATTAAAGCAATCAGTGTCCTTCGATCTGTATGCACATAATTATACTGGATGAACAATATAAACCAAGAGTTGATCCACAAAAGAGATTAAACCCAATGATGAAAGATGTAGTCAAGAAGAAAATTTTGAAATGGTTGGACACTGGAATTATATATCCTATTTTGGACAGTGCTTGGGTAAGTCCAATTCATTGTGTTCTTAAAAAAGGAGGGGTGACTGTTGAAGCACAAGAGAATAATGAATTAATACCTATCAGACAAGATACTGGGTGGTGTATCTGCATTGATTATAGAAAATTAAACACTGCAACTAGGAAAGATCACTTTTCTTTACCATTTTTAGACCAAATAGTGAATAAACTTATTGGGCACAAATATTTTTGTTTTTTAGATGGATATACCGACTGCCATCAACTTCTTATTGCTCCTGAGGATCAAGAAAAGACAACATTTACTAGTCCTTTTGGAACTTTTCTTTTTTGAAGAATGTCTTTCGGATTTTGTAATGCACTTGCAACATTCCAGAGATGTATGATGTTTATATTTAGTATGTTAATTGATGATGGAATAGAAGTGTTTATGGATAATTTCTCTGTATTTGAAACATCATTTCATGCATATGATGGATTGGAAGTATTTATGGATGATTTTTCTGTATTTTGAACATCATTTGACGCATGCTTAGAAAGTGTTTATGGATGATTTCTCTGTATTTGGAACATCATTTGACGCATGCTTAAATTATCTTAAGTATTTATGGATGATTTCTCTGTATTTGGAACATCATTTGAAGCATGCTTAAATTATCTTACAAAGTTTTGGAGTTATGCAAAAGAACTAATTTAGTTCTAAATTGGGAGAAATGTCAATTTATAGTTGCAGGAGGAATTGTGTTAGGGCATAAAATTTTGGAAAATGGTATGGAAGTAGACCCTATAAAAATTCAAGTTATATCTAAATTAACACCTACTAATGTAATAGGCAAGGAGTTTTCTTGGACATGTTGGATTTTATAGGCGTTTTATTAAAGATTTTTCAAAAGTTACTAAACTTTTCTTGGACATGTTGGTTTTTATAGGCGTTATATTAAAGATTTTTCAAAAATTACCAAACGTCTATACCAACTTTTAGAAAAAGATAAGAAATTTGAGTTTACTGAAGACTGTTTGAATGCCTTTGAGTTATTAAAAGAAAAGTTAATCACAAAACATATAACAGTTTCACCAACTATTCAAATTGATGTGTGATGCTAGTGATTATGCTATTGAAGTTGTTATTGGAGAAAGGCATGATAAGATTTTTAAAGTTATATACTACGCTAGTAAAACTCTTAACGATGCTCAAATTAACTACACTGTTACTAAAAAAGAGTTACTGGCTATTGTGTATGCTTTTGAAAAATTTAGATCTTATTTAATTAGGACTAAATGTGTTGTGCACATTGATCACTCTGCTATTAAATATTTGATGCAAAAGAAGGATGTCAAACCAAGATTAATTAGATTGATACTTTTGATGCAAGAATTTGATTTTGTGGTTATTGATAGAAAGGGAACTTATAATCAAATTGTTGATCATTTGTCGAGATTAGAATATCATGAATTATTTGACACCGATAATGAAACTACGGATAGTTTCCCTGATGAATAACTTTATAATATTAATGAGTGGAAAATACCATGGTATGTTGATATTGTTAATTATATTGTAAGTGATATTTTGTCACCTATGCTGATATTGCAACAACAAAGAAAATTCATTCATGATGCAAAATCATATTTTTGGGATGAGCCTTATTTATATAAAAAATGTAAGGATCTTATCATGAGAAGATGTGTACCTTATGAAGAAACTAAATTAATTATTCAAAAATGTCATGATTCTAAATTTGGAGGACATTTTGGAACTGATGAAACTGCTTATAAAATTTTACAAGTTGGATTCTATTGGCCTACTCTCTTTAGAGATGTTTACAGATACATAAAAACTTGTGATCGATGCCAACGAGTAGGCAATATATCTAGAAGAAATGAAATGCCTCTGAATTTGATGTTAGAAGTTGAGATCTTTGATGTTTGGGGATTGGATTTCATAGGACTATTGATTCCTTCATCTGGGAACTTATACATATTAATTGTGGTAGACTAAATCAAAGCACAAGTTTTACCTCGTTGTGACGCTAAAAGTGTTTCAAGATTTTTAATGAAAAATATTAGCACTAGATACGGAATGCCAAGAGTGATTATCCCTGACAAAGGATCCAATTTCTCAAATCTCTACTGCCTATCATTACATTCAGAGATTGGCAGAAAAATTTAATATTATTCATAGAATCTCTACTTCCTATCATCCATTCAGAGATTGGCAGAAAAGTTTAATGTTATTCATAGAATCTCTACTTCCTATCACCCTCAGCTAGTGGGTTAGCTGAAGTTTCTAATAGAGAGATTAAATAAGTACTGGAGAAGACTGTAAACCCTAGTAGAGTAGATTGGTCTACTAGATTGGATACTGCATTATGAGCTTACAGGACTGCTTATAAAACTCTTATTGGAATGACTCCTTACAGGCTGATTTTTAGAAAGAGTTATCACTTACCAGTAGAATTGGAGCATAAAGCATATTGGACGATTACAAAATTCAGTTATAATTTGAAAGATGCTGGTGAGAAGAGATTGTTACAAATGAATGAATTGGAAGAATTAACAAATGAATCTTATGATAAAGATAGAATTTATAAGGAGAAAACATATCGGAAGATTAACCCAGAAGAACTTTGAACCAGGACAAGAAGTTTTGCTTTACAATACTAGGCTGAAGTTATTCCCTAGGAAATAACTTTGAACCAGGACAAGAAGTTTTGCTTTACAATACAAGGCTGAAGTTATTCCCTGGGAAACTGAAGTCTCGTTGGTTATGACCCTTTACTGTGACTCGAGTTTATACTTACGGAGCTGTTGAAGTTGAAGATCAAAATACTGGGAATAGATTTAATGTAAATGGACACAGATTAAAGCCGTACTTTTAAAGAGGTTTTAATGGTCAGTCAACCTGAATAATATCTGAATAGGTCGGGTTGACGACGTTAAACCAAGTGCTTTATGGGAGACAACCCATAGTTATCTTTATTTTTATTGCGATTATAGTGTTTTTGTTTGAAATTATCGTTAATTTGTGGTAGTATTGAACTCTACTACTCATATTTACCCTTGAATCATCGTAAAAATTAGATCCATAGAGAAAATTGGAACGCATTCGGACTAGAGCGAAATTGTGAAATTTTAGCCTTGGGCGCCGACAGCGAGTTTTTCCCGAGAGTCCAGACAATTAATTCTCATGGTTTGCTGACAATGCCATCGACGCCGCCGACGGCGAGAACGGCAAGTTGACGGTTTTTGGATTTTGAAATGTCAGTTTTTAGCGGTTTTAGGCGAGATTTACTCCCTATAAACTTCCAAACTCGGTTCTTAAATTCATATTACCTAAAAATGAATTGAAACTCCATCAAATTTATCCCTATGACTTTCAATTCCACTGAAAACCCTAGATTTTGAGTGTTCTACCTGAGAAAGAGCATTTTGATCACTTTGGACATATCGAAGGAAGTTTGATACGATTAATGAGAAAGATGGGATTGATAGAAGAGAACTCTACTGAAGAATTCTCATACTGACCCTTCTATAACCTCTTCGTTCATGTTCAATTGATGGGCGATATCAGAGGAGAAACAAGTATTGAATCGGAAGAGTAGTAGATTTACTTTGCTACCTATATTTCTATGTGTGTGATTTGATTTGAATTTATGTGTTTGCTTCACTTTCAAATTTTTCTTTTAGATCTCAGTATAAATGAGATTGAGCATAGAATTTTTGTTTTCAGCATTTAGAGTGTTATGGCTTGGATTGTGACGCTGAATTGGTGTATTAAGGTTGAGAAAATATCAAACTTATGTGTGTCGTGTAATGTGTATTGTACCCCTTGGATTTTATATATAATTGTGAGATTTTGTGTTGTGAATGTTTATTTGTGTTAGTACATCATTTAATCACTTAAAACTTATGTCTAGAATGATTGAATGGATGTCGACGAGGCTTGAAATTGATCAAAATCGCAAAAATCTAGAAATTGAACCAATTTTAAAAATCTCGCCGATGGCACCATCGATGTCGTCGACGGCGGATTTTTCTAGAGACTCATGCTATTTAATTCAATACAGCTCGCCGACGGCGCTAACGACCCCGCCGATGGCGAGATCCCGAAAGAACATCTTTTAACAGCAATGTTGACCAGTCAACCGCCACTATTCATCATCCCCTTCCTCTAAAAATAAAAAATTTTGACCTAGGGCTTGGGATATCTTGGATTTGGAGCAATTTCAAGGCTTTTAGACACTGAATTTTATCATCTCTCGGTAAGAGCTTCACTCCAACCTAAAAAGATTTGATGTTCTCCTTAAATTTCTTCCACATTTAGGAGATCCGAAAAAATTGAGAATGTGGAGAAAATACTTGGAAGAAATTCATGGAACTTAGTTTTGAACTCTTAGAGTCACCCTTGGAAGCCATTATTTGAGTATTTGAAGTGTATTTTGGAATTTTTTTTATAATTTAATTAGATTGAAATGGCTCCGCGACAAAAGAGACGACTTGAGTTTGACGAGTCTCGCTTCATCAATGTGAAGGCTCAGCCAAGATTTACTTCAATATTTCAAGGGAAGAAATGTATACAAGATCGTGTTTTTGAGAGTCTGGGAGGAGAAGTTGAACGAGTTATTACCGAACGTAGGTGGGAAAATATATGTTATACCACCAATAAGGCTGTTGTGAATGTTGTGAAAGAATTATATGCCAATGCGTTCTATTCTGAGGATGGAACCGTTCGAGTAAGAGGGTTTTCTATTGAGTTTAGTGCAGCCCGTATTAACTCATTTTATGAAGTCCCAGACTCCTATATCTGCAATTATGAAACCTTCAGTACAATGGAATGCCCGTTGAACGATGTCATTAACTTTCTCACTGATGGAAAAGGACATGGAAGATAAAGCAGCGAGAACGGGTAAATTTTTCTGCTTCCAAGTTGAATGTCGCATCTAAAGTGTGACACTATTTTATTTCCTCTACTCTGTTACCTACCTATTGCCATAGTGAGGTAACAAGAGATAGGGCTATTCTGAATTTCTGTATTCAAAACAATCAGACTATAAATGTGGGGAGAATTATTTATAAGAATATTTTGACCACGGCAAGGAGTGAATCAAGTGGAGGTTTGGGACATCCTGGCCTCATTTATTCACTTTGCCAACTTTCTAGAGTTGAAGCTGGAGATGATGAAGAATGGGTTTACCCTATGAAACCCATTAGTAAAGCTAACTTAAAGACGTATGAATCTCATGATGGATGGAGATCAGGGAATAGGAGTAAGGAACCTTCTACTAGTAGAGATATCCCCTCTACTAGTTATGGCCCTCCTTCCTCTAGTTCCCCTACCCTTCATGATTTAATGAATGAGTTAACATTGCAACGGAATAGTATAGAGAAAATAAATGAAAGAATTGGGGGATTAGAATATAGACATGATTATGATAGTGAGTACCTACAGAGGCATTCTGGCTTCGAGATAGCTTACTACGAAGCTCAGACCCGACACTACAAAGGTGAGCCTGATGTTACTTTTCCTGAATGCCCCCGTTATACTCAGTATCAGCCCAATCCATCTGCTGACTAGGGAGATGAGGATATAGTATGGGATTTTGATATATGATAGTGATTGATGTACTTTTGTTTTGTGATTTTGTGATAGAGATAGATGTATGTTTGTTTGTATTTTCATTTTATTCTATATTTTATTTTATCTTTGCAGTTAGATAATTTTTAATTATTGTTATAAATGTTTAGTGTTCTAGTTTGAATTTGGATGTGTAGTTATAATAGACTTTGATTAGTACTTTGTAAAATTGTATTGTAGTTTGAAATTTGCATGTGTAGTTATAATAGACTTTGATTAGTACTTTGTAAAATTATAATGTGATGTGATTTTTTGCATTGTGATGTATTTGTAATTGTTTTTATTTAGTATTGTGATGTGTTAGTGAAATATTGTGTTTGTATAATATTTAGTTTTGTACTTATTTCAAAATTTCATTACGCAGCAAATTCTCTAATGATTTATATATATAGAAAGCTCATAATATTACAGACCAGTTAAAGTAAAAATTTTAAGAAGGAACTGCAGAATGATGAAAATGCCGAAAGTACTGAGGTATGATTTACATTTAGAATTTTCTTTCCACCAGTATCATTCCATATTGAAAATTTTAAGTTTGGGGGAGGGAAGAAAAAGATTAACTATTATATGTTCTCAATTTAAATATTTTCAAAAATTATTAATATGATTTTTTATAGTGAATTTAATTCAAATAACTATATTTTGTAGATATTTAAATATTATGGTTGATTTAACGGAATATAATTTAATTCAGATAACTATATTTTGTAGATATTTAAATATTATGGTAGATTTAAAGGAATGATTTTGTAATGAAAATTAATTTTGTAACTTAAGATATTTAATATAAAAGAATAAGATTATAGTCAATTTGTATGAAAATTAATTTTGTAACTTAAGATATTTAGTATAAGAGAATAAGATTATAGTTAACTATCATTCAGGTAACTATATTTTTGTATCTATTTAATTATTATGGTAGATTTAAAGAAATATTTTTATAACGAAATTTAATTTTGTAGATTAAGATATTTAGTATAAGAGAATAAGACTATAGTTAACTATTTAAAGTAATGAAAACTATATTTTGAAATATTAAGAATCTTAGAAATTCATTTGAGAAGAAAATATTGGAGCTCAATGATGTAAAAGCTATGAAATACTTATAAGGTAAAGGTATGCTTTGAGTTTCAAATTCAGGGAAAGAAAAGCGAAGTTCAAAATTATTAAAGGCTATCCAGATATAGTAATCTTCACTTGAAAAAGAAAAAGAAAAGATTGACAACAATCTCTGAAAAGAAAAGAAAAATATATAGAAAAAAAATATATAAGTGAGGAGAAGCTTGAGGAGATGCCTAATCAAAAATTGGCTTCACTTAGACCTACCTAAAGAGAAAACCTAAATGCATTCCTGAACTTATATTTATGGAATAACATCTTTTACTAGTAGTGTTCTCATTATTCTTATCATTTGAATATTCTAAGTGACTTAATATTGCAACATATAGTCATTCTTGAAATGAATAGAAGAGTAAATAGAAAACTTTCTTAAACTTGATGACTAGATAGTCTTGTACCTACAGAGTTAATTTAATTACTTGAAATTTTATTAAACTTGATGATTAGATAATCTTGTGGCTACAGAGTTAATTCAATTACTTGAATTTTTTTTGAAAATCTCACTATGGTATTTACTTAAATCAAACTTATAGTATTTCTAGATCATAACTTTTATGTAGTACTAAAATTACTTGAGGACAAGTAGTAGTTAAGTTTGGGGGATTTTGATCAAAGGAAAATATGTTGAGATTTTTATACATATTTTACACTGATTTTGATGATATTGCACTTTAAAGAAATGTATTTTTAATGTTTTGTTGCAGATATGTTGAATTATGGTCATTGGACCAAAAATATGTAAAAAGAAGCAAATTTGGAGCAAAAAGGACCAAAATATGAAGATTTGATCTTGGGCGCCGATGACGAGCTCGACGGCGCTGACGGCGGGTTTTCCCGAGAGTCCAGAATTAAATATTCTAGAAAGCCGCCGACGGCACCATCGGGGCCGCCGACGGCACCATCGAGGCCGCCGACGGTGAGCACATCGGTTCTCTCAACAGATGCATTGAATGTGGACGATTTTTGAATGGATGTTTGGGCAACTCTTGAAAACTCTTCTACAACTTTAAAAGAAAAAATTTGGAGGCTGAGAAAGGGTGTCCACGAGTGTCCACAAGGGTCCACGAGTCTCCACAAGGGTCTACAAGGGTCTACGTGTGTCCACGTGTGTCCATTAGAGTGTAGAGAGTGTAAGAGTGGAAAGAAAGTGAGAGATTTCTTCCTCCTTGCCACTTTGAAGGAGAATTTTGTGTGTTGTAAAGAAAGGAAGAGATTCAGAGGAACTTCGAGGAGTTTGCTTGGGGAGGAATTAGAGATAAGTGGTATTTACTTATTAAATTTTGTATGACTTTGCTCTTATATATAAATTCCAAATTTTTTCATATCTTCTCCATAAGTTCTAAGTAGTTTTCTCTATTTTCTCCTTGTCTTGAGATTTTATGAAATGGTGATTTGAATTGGTTGTGTCATGAGAATGTTAAAAAAATTATGATGATCTTTTCACTTGAATCTTAATTTACTTTTAATTTGGTCAATTGATTTATTAAAATATGTTGAGTTTTACATCTAAGGTGAAGATTACATCCAAGATTTAGGGAGGTCAAAGTCCTTGAAAGTTTGGTGCAAATAAATAGGGAAATAAAAATTATCAGGCGTAGAATTGGAGATTTTAGAGTGATATATTAAAATCCTAATTCGGTCCTATCGTTTGGGTGCTGATGTGTAGATGTTAGCCCTCAAGTGAGGGGAACGTGAAAGCTCCAAAGTGAGAGTCGGTATCCTCCCAGCCTAGGAAATAAAATTATCGGGCGTAGAATTGGAGATTTTAGAGTGACAGACTAAAATCCTCAATTGAAATAGGGAAATAAAATTATCGGGCTTAGAATTGGAGATTTTAGAGTGATAGACTAAAATCCCCAATTCAATCCTATTGTTTGGGTGTTGAAGTGTAGATGTTAGCCCTCAGGTGAGGGGAACGTGAGAGCTCCAAAGTGAGAGCCATTATCGGGCGTAGAATTGGAGATTTTAGAGTGACAGACTAAAATCCTCAATTCGGTCCCATTTGGGTGCTGAAGTGTAGATGTTAGCCCTCAGGCGAGGGGAACATGGGAGCTCCGAAGTGAGATCCGGGGTGCTGATGTGTAGATGTTAGCCCTTAGGCGGGAACGTGGGAGCTCCGAAGTGAGAGTCGGTGCTGATGTGTAGATGTTAGCCCTCAGGTGAGGGGAACATGGGAGCTCCGAAGTGAGAGCAGTGCTGAAGTGTAGATGTTAGCCCTCAGGTGAGGGGAACGTGGGAGCTCCAAAGTGAGAGCCAGTGTGTAGATGTTAGCCCTCAGGTGAGGGGAACGTGGGAGCTCCAAAGTGAGAGCCGGTATCCTCTGATGTTAGCCCTCAGGTGAGGGGAACGTGGGAGCTCCGAAGTGAGAGCCGGTATCCTCCCAGACATGTTAGCCCTCAGGTGAGGGGAACGTGGGAGCTCCGAAGTGAGAGCCGGTATCCTCCCAGCTTTTAGCCCTCAGGCGAGGGGAACGTGGGAGCTCCGAAGTGAGAGCCGGTATCCTCCCAGCCTAATAGCCCTCAGGCGAGGGGAACATGGGAGCTCCGAAGTGAGAGCCGGTATCCTCCCAGCCTAGTCAGCCCTCAGGCAAGGGGAACGTGGGAGCTCCGAAGTGAGAGCCGGTATCCTCCCAGCCTAGCTACGAGCCCTCAGGTGAGGGGAACGTGGGAGCTCCGAAGTGAGAGCCGGTATCCTCCCAGCCTAGCCTCAGTGACAGACTAAAATCCCCAATTCAGTCCTATCGTTTGGGTACTGATGTGTAGATGTTAGCACTCAGGTGAGGGGAACGTGGGAGCTCCGAAGTGAGAGCCGGTATCCTCCCAGCCTAGCCACAAATTCAGTAAACAGGTGAGGGGAACGTGGGAGCTCCGAAGTGAGAGCCGGTATCCTCCCAGCCTAGCCACAGAATCGGGGCGTAGAATTGGAGATTTTAGAGTGACAAACTAAAATCCCCAATTCGATCCTATCATTTGGGTGCTGAAGTGTAGATGTTAGCCCTCAAGTGACTAAAATCTCTAATTCGGTCCTATCGTTTGGGTGCTGATGTGTAGATGTTAGCCCTCAAGTGAGGGGAACGTGAAAGCTCCAAAGTGAGAGTCGGTATCCTCCCAGCCTAGGAAATAAAATTATCGGGCGTAGAATTGGAGATTTTAGAGTGACAGACTAAAATCCTCAATTGAAATAGGGAAATAAAATTATCGGGCTTAGAATTGGAGATTTTAGAGTGATAGACTAAAATCCCCAATTCAATCCTATTGTTTGGGTGTTGAAGTGTAGATGTTAGCCCTCAGGTGAGGGGAACGTGAGAGCTCCAAAGTGAGAGCCATTATCGGGCGTAGAATTGGAGATTTTAGAGTGACAGACTAAAATCCTCAATTCGGTCCCATTTGGGTGCTGAAGTGTAGATGTTAGCCCTCAGGCGAGGGGAACATGGGAGCTCCGAAGTGAGATCCGGGGTGTTGAAGTGTAGATGTTAGCCCTCAGGCAAGGGGAACGTGGGAGCTCCGAAGTGAGAGCCAGTATCCTCCCAGCCTAGCCACGGATTCAGTAAACAAGCATAGGATTAGTCAATGTTCTTTATAACTGGACCAAAGATGTTGAAGTGTAGATGTTAGCCCTCAAGCGAGGGGAACAACTGAAGTGTAGATGTTAGCCCTCAGGTGAGGGGAACGTGGGAGCTCCGAAGTGAGAGCCGGTGTAGTGTAGATGTTAGCCCTCAGGTGAGGGGAACGTGGGAGCTCCAAAGTGAGAGCCGGTATCCTCTTAAAATCCCCAATTCAATCCTATCGTTTGGGTGCTGATGTGTAGATGTTAGCCCTCAGGTGAGGGGAACGTGTTTTGGTCCTATCGTTTGGGTGCTGATGTGTAGATGTTAGCCCTCAGGTGAGGGGAACGTGGGAGATCCTATCGTTTGGGTGTTGAAGTGTAGATGTTAGCCCTCAGGTGAGGGGAACGTGGGAGCTCCATGGGTGTTGAAGTGTAGATGTTAGCCCTCAAGCGAGGGGAACGTGGGAGCTCCGAAGTGAGAGGTGGTGTTGAAGTGTAGATGTTAGCCCTCAGGCAAGGGGAACGTGGGAGCTCCGAAGTGAGAGCCAGTATCCTCCCAGCCTAGCCACGGATTCAGTAAACAAGCATAGGATTAGTCAATGTTCTTTATAACTGGACCAAAGATGTTGAAGTGTAGATGTTAGCCCTCAAGCGAGGGGAACAAGATGTGTAGATGTTAGCCCTCAGGTGAGGGGAACGTGGGAGCTCCGAAGTGAGAGCCGGTATAAAGCGGAGATGTTAGCCCTCAGGTGAGGGGAACATGGGAGCTCCGAAGTGAGAGTCGGTATCTTCTCCCAGCCTAGCCGCAGATTCAGTAACCAAGCATAGGATTAGTCAATGTTCTTTATGCCTAGTCCAAAGGGTAAAGAATAGGTATGCTCCTATTTGGCGCAACACAATTTGAACTGATTCAATTTATCCATTCACTTAAATTTCTTGACAAGGAGAATGATTCTTTCTTATATATTGAACGTTACATTAGAAACTATACTAGTATAATTAGTTAATTAAGAGTTTATTAAAATTAGATTTTTATTTCAATTGCCTATTAGTGACAAATATGCAATTTGAACTATATTGTTGTGATTAAGTATTGATTTTTTAAATCTAAGTTTGTAGCCTCTAATATTACTCCCCACTCCATTAGAGCCCTGTATTACTTGAGCGATACATATACTTGCGTTGATAAGTGTGACTTTACAATTATTTAATGTTTTATACACATCTTTATCAAATCTATAACCGCTGTCAAGTTTTTGGCACCATTGTCAGGGATTTAAATCTTGTAGCAGCAGTATCAAATTCTTGTATTTTTAAGCATATATAAAGTTGTTGTCTACAATCCCTATTTATCAGTGTGGTTTGATTTAGTGTGCTTGAGAGTTATGATTATTAGTGTTGTATTATGTTTGTTTAAGTGTGGATTGATTAGTTTGATTGATGATTGATAGATGTTTGAATTGTTAGTGGTTTGATTTACTTTTTATGTGTCATGAGGGAAGTGATATCTTAACATCTTATTATGGTTAGACTTGTATGTTCTCTTGTAGTAGTTCGATTGACGAGTCCACTACAACTCGGGTCTCACCTGGACTTGAGTTTTACATGAGACATCATGAATTTTAACAGTGAAAGTTACATCTCAACTTTATTACTTCCTTTCTTTGACCTTGTTTTCATTTGATAGGAGTAGTTAGTCTATTTGATGAGTAACATGTGGATGATATTACACTATCCATATAACTGCTAGAGGTGCTTAATTATGGGATCTAGTGATGCCTGGGGTTGGTGCTCGAGAACCAATATATCAGGGATAATCTTATCTTGGGGATTAGAATCTATAAAATCATTTATAAGAACCCAATTTATTTGTGTGGTGATACTGTTAGAAATTGAAAGTCAGTGAGATGCGATGAGTTAAGGGAAAAATTGACCTCATTTATCATGTGTGTTTGTGTTTGTGTTATAATAATATAAAGATTTGGAGAACACATAAATATATATATTCCTATGACGATACATATCCTGCTTGTTATACCTTTCTTTCAATTTTATCTAGCATGTTAGTTTAGATTTACTTTCTACTACATGTTTTCTATCCTAATAAATAATTGTAGATGTTTTTATAGACATTTTTTGGTAGATAGAATTTCTAAAATATTTTTCATCCTTCTTATATTTTCTATACTAAATGCGATACATGTTAAAAATTAAGTTTGGAGGTAGGAAGAATAATAAAATTTTAAAGTGAGTGTACTTCCTTTTAGTTTAGTATTATTGCATGCAAGTTTTAGGCTAGATTTACTTTCTCCTGCAGTCATTCTATCCTGATTATGAATGTATATGAATTTGATAGGATGTTGTAGTAGTTAGTAGATTAAATTTTACTTTAGTTTAGTAGTTAGTATACTTCATTTTATTTTAGCATTATTGCATGCATGTTTTAGGCTAGATTTACTTTCTCCTGCAGTCATTCTATCATGATTATAAATGTATATGAATTTGATAGGATATTGTATTAGTTAGTAGATTCAACTTTTACTTTTTCTTTCTGTTACCTTTTACGGAATTAATTGCAAAATATTTAAAAATTTAAGTTTGGGGGGAAGAAAAATTTCTTTAAAAGAATGAAACTAAACTTTATTTGTCCCCAATTAGCTATATTTTAAAAATTTAATTTAACATGACCATTGGTATAAGAGGCTAACTTTTGATAACTATATTTGTGTTTCTAAATATAAAGTAGACTTAAGTAAGAGTTTCAATAATGAAAGTTGATATTTGGTACGAAAGAATAAGACTATGTTTTTTCTACTTAAAGTAAAGGAAATTATATTTTTGAAGTATTAAGAATCTTAGAGTTTCATGTAAGAAGAAAAGAATGAGGTTTTATGAAAAATCTTCAAAACTCATATGAATTTATAAAGTGAAGGAATGCGAAAAGTTTTTAACTTTAAGAAGAAGACAGTAAAGTTCAAAATTATTAAAGGCTATCCATATATAGTAATCCTCACATGAAAAAGAAGAAAAAAAAAAGAAAGGATTAAAAATGATCCTAAAAAAGAAAAAAAGAAAAAGAAATAAAAATTAAAAGAAAAGTATGTGAGGAGAAGCTTAAGGAGATGCCTAATCGAAAATTGGCTTCACTTGAATCAACTTGAGGAAGAAGACTTTATTACATTTTCTAAACTTGTATTTGAGTATTAGTATCCTTAATAATAAAGTTCTCATGAAGTTCTTTTTTATATAGATATTCTAAGTGACTTTAATATGACAAATTGCAATTCTTCTTGAAATGAATAGAGAATCAGAAATCTTAGACTAGACTACTATATGTTCTTATACTTTTAGTTTTGACTTAAGTTTTTAAAAAAAAATTTCTTAAATTGTGTTGTTATTTTTAGTAGACCAAATTATAGAAATTTAGAAGTTAAACTCTCTACCATTAGTCATAATTTTTATGCAGTAAATGTGTTACTTGAGGACATGTAACAGTTAAGTTTGGAGGATTTTTATACGCCTAAAAAATGACTACTTTTTCATACATATTTTATGATCAATTTTAATGATATTACAATTTAAAGAAAGGTATTTTTCATATTTTTTGTTTCAGGGACAAGAAATTGAGTTTTGGAGAAAAATAAGCAGAAACGGTGCAATTTGGAGCAAAACGAGCAAGAAAGAAAATTATGTCCTACCACATTTCAATGTTTTTCTATGCTTAATCTCATTTACACTTCTCACACATTTTTGAATGAAATTACACTTTAAATAAAGGTTGCTTTCATGCTTATTTTGTAGGTCTATCTGTTAGAAACAAAACACAACTTAAATGGGGCGAAACAGAGCTAAAATGGAGCCAAACGGAACGAAACAGTGGAGCTGCTGCAAACTAGCACTAACGGCACCCAAGTCCAGAGAAGTGACGAAAAGGGGTGTTGATGGAGCCCAGACCGATGCCGACAGCGCCCAGAACGGTTATGGACCAATTTTTTTTTTTTTTTTTGCGGATTTTAATATTCTAGAAGGCTCACAAGTGATTCAAATGCCCCATGAAGTGATTCAATGAATCTAGACACTTGGAAAAAGCTCTTGAATAAAGAGACATGTCTTTTGGATGAATAGATTTTTCTCTTGGGAAAATGAGGGAATTTGTCTCTTTAAAAAAGAGGGCTTAGCGCCTCTCATGTGTGTGCGTGTGTGGGGGTTTGTGTATGTATGTGTGTGTGTGTGTGCAAGTGTATGTGAGTGTGTTGTAAAGTAAATTCTTGTGTGTGGAGAGGATTGTCCTAAAGAATTGTAGGAGGAGAAGGAAAGTGAAAGGTTTCTTCTTCATCACACTTCTAAGAGAGACCTTAGTGTTTATTGTAAAGAAAGAAAGTGCTACAAGGGAACTTCGAGGGATTTGCTTGAGGAGCTGTCTAAGATAAGTTGTGTTCTTTCATTTCTTTACTTTGTAAACTTATTTTTATATATATAATCTATGTTTTGTCGTATCTTCCTCATCAGTTCTGAGTAGACTTTTTTATCTTCCTCCCTACTCTAACATATGATGAAATGAAGAGATAATTTGGATGTATCATTTTAAAATATAAAATAAATTGTGATGATTTTTCCACTCCGTTCTTAATTTACTTTTCGATCTGGTCAATTGAAATGTTAAAATCTGTTGTGAAACATATCATCCGGGAAATGGAGTATGAGTTCTACAATAAAGTGAGAATCACATTTAATTCCATGGAGAAGTGTTTCATTCATGGAATTAGATGCAAATAAATAGAGAAATATATTTTGTTGGGCGTAGAATTAGAGATTTTAGGGTGACAGACTAAAATCCTCAATTTGGTCTTAATGTTTAAGAACTAAAGTGAGTTTTAGCCTTCAGGGGAAGGGAAGTGGGAGGTCTTGAGTGAGAGTCAATATCTTCCCAGCCTAACCACGAATTTAGGGACTAAACCTGAGATTAGCCAATGATTCCCGTTAACACTAAATCAGGGTAGAGAATTAAAACTTCTCCTATTTGGCACAATAAAAATTCAAACCATTTATCTCAATCATTAACCAAAAATTCATTGTAGTGGGAAGGATATTTTCTTAAATTTGAAGTCTTCGTCACAAAACTTTGTTTAGTCTTAATAAATTTAACTTTAAAGTTTAGAAATTAATTTAGTAAACTTAGTTCCGTTAGCATACATTAAAACCACTTTAATCAACTTTATAAACTAATTACTTATAGTAGTAGACTAGAATTAGCCTAAGGGGTTTCTTACCTCGCTTCTTCGTGGGATCGATATTGGGTTTTTTAAAGAAAGTCATATATTACTTGAAGCGATACGTGCACTTGCGTAGAACCACTAATGTGTGAACTATTTTATATTTTTTTTATAAATATTTTGGTTTTCCATATTAACTACTTAATATAAATTGGGTTAAGTTTTTTTCCATATTTTTGAAAAGCTAAATTACTGCGTAATTTCGGGACAGGTCAAGTTCTTAGCACTGTTACCGTGGATTTAAATTTACATAAAACACGCATAAGAATAACACATACTAGGGGCACATCATTTTCTCCATGAATACTGAGTAGTTTTCTTTATATTTTTCATTAAAATGATAAGTAATTAAGTGTTGAAAGAATGTTGTGTGAAGTATTGATCTATAATCTTGGAATAAGTTGTGATGATTTAATCCTTGTACTTCATTTACTTCTTGATTTGGCTAATTAAGATGTGAATATTTGTTTTGAGAATATGTAAGATCCATGAAGGCATTGTTTCAATCAACTAATGGTAGAATCACATGAGATTTTATGGATGAGAATCTAATTCATATGGTTGAATGCAAATAAACAGGGAAGTAAACTTTGAAGGGTGTAGAGTTAGAGGATTTTAGAGTGACAGACTAAAGCCCCATATTCGGTCAATTGTTTTAGGTCTTTATACGGAAATTAGCCTCCAGGTGGAGTGACAAGAGAGAACTCTAGAGTGAGAGCTAGTATCTTCCCTACCTAGCCCGTCTTCAGGACTATTCAAACTTTAGATTAGCCAATGCTCTTTATAGCATCTCTAGTTAGAATAATGAATAATATTGCTTCTATTTGGCACAACACAATTTGAATACTTTCACAATAGAATTCTTATACTTGTTACTGATTCATGATAAGAAAAAAAAATATTTTATTTGTATTTTTTTATCTTACAAAAATCTAGTTAAATTTAGTTAGTTGTTTACTTTATTTTTTATTATCAAAAATTACCAAAAAGAATCGAATTTTCATCCCTACCATAGTATCTAAAGTTTGAGTAAAAATCTTTCTCAAAGTAGAGTTTGTTCTCTAATTTCTTCTTAAGAATTTGTAGTTCTCTCTGTGGGTTCGATATTTTGAGGCTTAATTAAAAAATGATATATTACTTGATAATGATACGTATACTTGTGTAGTATCCCAATATTTAAATATAACAGTTACACTCTTACTTGCTTTGGAACCAAGTTTTTTTACATCGTTGTAAAGAAGAAGTATAAATAAAAAGAATTGAGAATCTAACTGCACATAGTACTATCATACTAGATAGGGATCAAGTTTTTGGCTTCTGTTGTCGGGGAACTTACATCTAGTTATTAGCAGTGGAGTCAGAAGCATAAGTGTATATATAGGAAAAGAGGATCATAGTGCACAAAGACTCTAAATGTTGATTCATTGATAAACCTTGATGTGGGTATTCCTTTATTATTATACAAGCTTGAATGGATGTTTCCTCCTAGTTTCATTGACTCTATGAAGAATCTACCCACAAATCTATGTTATGAGGCTATAGTTGGGGAACCAATGCAGTACTGATTGATGCATCCCTTTGAGAAGTATGTCTTCTCAATTTTTCTAGATGTCTTACATTTTATTTTAAACTAATTAATTATCATATTTATTCAAAAATTTCTCCATGCTATAGATTTTTAAAATAAAATTAAAAAAAAAACTATTAAAAATAAAGCACATCCAGAGGGCTGGATATGTGAGACATACTTTCCACAGGAGACAATTACTTCTATTCCTACTATTTTGAGTAGTGACAGGAAATACATGAAACTGTTGGAGACATGTCTTCACATTACTTGTATTTCAGATATTAAGAGAATGATCAGGGAAGCATGGTACACGTTATCTCGATGATAGAGCTTTAAACAGCTACATTATATGTTACACTAAACTTTTATGGAAGTCCAAACATTCATACAGTAAAATTTGTAGTAAACCAAAATTTTTTTAGTTATTATTCACAATACTATATTAATTAACTTTAACATATAAGCAATAATAATGTGAGCAAGTTATTTACTGACATTTTATACATAAAATATGACTTTGTCATAATTAAGAAGATTAAAGAAGATTTTCTAACATGGTTCAAATTATACGTACGTTGAAGTAACTCTTCAATTCTCAAGTATGCAATATAATTTTTACAATTAAAATAAAACTAATTATACTTTGGAACTTCTTATAGGTTCATAATCAAAGCAACAAAGTTACAGATCAGGACTTAATGGATTTTGCTTGAGGGCCTAATCACAGCATCACTACATGATAAATATTTGTTGTTTATATTTTACTTCTCTTGCTTGAATTTCATTGCTTAGTATTGAATTTGTTAATGCCATTTTTTTCTTATTACATATGGCTTCATGGTACTGGAGGTTGGCCACGTCAGCGACCTCTTCCTCAGGGCATTATAAGGAGTACTTACACAAGGATGAAGAAGCCAGGGACTCGCTCTGACACACACAACACTAGTGTTGTGTTGATTAACTGCAACACTCCCACTAAAGCCCTTCCTGTACGTTTTGTCACCGCTATGATTGGTTATGTTGCTCGTTTCCAACCACCATCTCCTCTCGCTGCAGTCCCTCCCACATCAGCTCCCACTCAGCCACCACCTCTCAGTCAGTCACCACCTCTTACTCAACCACCAACACCCTCCTCTAATGATTCAGGACCCTCTACTCCCACCCCTCTGAGAAAGGATACCTCCAGACGGGTATATAATGTGTCGAAGGGAGACTCATAAGTTACCTTTAACATTATAATAAGTCCAATGTTAATTTAGATATTTTGTGTGACTAATATTTTTATTTCAAGTTCTTTTCACCCAAGCCACTTGTGACACGAATCACAAAGATCATCAAGAATGTATATGATATTTTGCATCTCTTCTGGAAGTAGTCTTAATTGTAACTCGGGACATGTGGTTTAGAAAGTTTGAGGTAGCAACATTTCATTTGAATTAAAATTATAATTTCAAGTTATTTTATTATACTAATAAAAATTGCATAAATTTTAATTTGCAGATGCCCTTCTACTGGTTTTTTGAACATCAACCTCTGATCCGTCATATTTTCTCAGGTTCATGGCAAGCATCGGTTGGGTGATTTGTTTACGACAACCTGTAGAAATGGGAAGCGACCCATTTGGATTGTGGAGGAGGTTTGTTCAATTGACTAGACCTTTAGCATCTCCTGAATATCAGAAGAAGAGGTGAACTAACCGACATAAAAGAAGGATTGAGGGGGCCAAGAGCACCCCACTCCACATTAGAGGCTCGGTCCCCCACATAGAGCACTACCAGAGGCTTGTAAGTATGGTTAAATACTCGACAATTCAATGATATAATTTTGTGATACTATTTTTCATGTCCACGAGCTCAAGAGCTTGGCCGACTGCCCACCACTGTCAAGCAGCTTGTTCGAATGCATCAACACCTGAGGACACAACAGTGGGTTTCTCCCAATGGGTCACTGTAAGTAAAAAAAGTTGATTTTCTAAATTTATTACATTATTAATGTAAAATGATACTTAATCATTGGCTTTAATTATGTAGAAGTACGAGCAGATTTGAGAGAGGAAGAGAGAGAGAAAGCCAAATGCAGACAAATGTCAATAACACTGATAGTCAGTCTACCACTACGCAATCTGATTTTGAGATTTGAAGGCAAGCAGTGGAGAAGAGAAAAGAGAGGGTGTACAACCTAGACACAAAGGGGATTGCAGTTGAGACCGAGCACTCCTATGCTAGTCATGGTGGTTCGAGGTCAATATTATCAGAGTATGAGAAACTTGCAAGGCAAGCACTACTATGAATGAAGAGATCCGTCAGATGCATGAGAGCCAACAGAGAGTGAATGATATTTTAGCACGACTGACAGAGATTATTGCAGATCGTCGTGACAAGCGGCCTATGATTTATGTGGATAAGGGAGGATGAGGAAGAGGAGGCTGAGGATGATTATGAGCCTGATGATGATCCCCCCTCATAGAAATTTTTGTAATTATTTTTTTTCTTTTTAAGTATGTGACATGTATTTTGTTTTAAGTTGTAAACTTTCATGCATTTAGATTAGTATATGTTAAATTTCATTTGTTTGCATTTTGGTACTTATTTGTGATATAGGTTCAATGTTGTGATGGTGAATAAGCAAATGATTATGATATTCATATTCATATGTGCAGGTTGCAAAAATCTGATCTTCTTTTATATATATTTTATAATTTACTACAAGTTTTCGTCAGAAATTTTGACGCTAATACATTCAATTTTTTCTGATGCACTTTGATACATTCTGACGCTAAAAAACCTCTTCAGTAGATTGGGTCGACACAAATTTGAGTATACTAATTTTTGTAGTTAGCAGTTGCGTCGGCACAAGCTTGTCGAAGCTGGTTAACAATGGCATTGACGAACGCTAAAGTTAATGCAAGCTTTTGCATCGGACATTTTCGATGCTAATTACATCATTGGCCCCGATTTTTAGGTGGAACACATTTCCGCACAAATTTGTTTAAAAACTTGTTTTGCATCAGATTATCCTCATATTAACATCAGATTTATCCGACGCTAATTTGCGTAAATCATGTAGTGTAAAAAAAATAAGAGGAGAAAGTGAGAAGAGAAAGCAAAAAAGTTCTTGCAGTAGAAAAGGATAAAGCACCATTGATGTCTTTCCCATGTTCATCCCTCGCGTTCACAATAAGTGATTACATTTCCTTTTAGTTGTTAACATATATAAAGTAGTATTCTTGTCTTTATTCATACAAACTTATTCAAATATATTTTATCTTTGTTTAATTTCTTGAAGTCATTGTATTTCTCCTAACTTTTAGTCGTTCTACATAAATCTATACATTGGCTATGAATCATCTGGTGTAATTGAAGTAATATCCAATAAACTCAATTACGTTTATTTGTATCTTATCATTTGTAATCTCAAACGGTTCCAATATCACTCAAAACAGCCATTCATAATAAGATAAAACAAATATAACGGTAAATTATGTTACTTACAACAATAATGATTCAAAAAGACAAAATAACATATTGTACAAATTAAAATGAAATTTATCTATTTAAATAAAATACTGATGACATACAAATCATATACATTATAAATCTAGTTTATATCAAGGTTCTAATAGACTAAGTAAACCAAAGGACCGTAATACACACAAAGGCACATCCTCAAACCGAGTGCCACATAAATGTGCCTTTCAAGTATCCTCAAAATCTTGCAAGCTATTCGGTTGATCAAGTTAAATAGTTGAAGACCTCAGTTCATAAATATTAGTGACCATAAACTTATTTTACCTCGATTAGCTTGCCAAGTCGCAACAGATTCTACAAATATGTCAGGATTGGGCACAAGTTTTCCCATGGGGATGCATAATACCACTAATATATTTATTGGTGCGCCATATGGGGAATATAACTTGCATCATAAACACACTTCTTGAGTTAAACTAGAACTTCTGAATCATGGATGCCAATATCATACTTTTGAACCATTCATTTATTTCAATTACATCTCCATTTTTAGCTCCTATAAAGCATTCAGTAGTTAAACAAGTATGACGCCTCTATCAATGAGCAAGTTAAGGTCAATTTCAAAAGCAAACTTTCGACACATTTCTATTATTGTCTACTTGTGGCATGTGAGAGGTGTCATTGAGTTTGCCTTCAACCTCACAACCATCCAGCACTAAATTAACTCAATCCAAATATTTGAGCCAAAGTGAATTCATAAATCAATAGTCTTTCCTCCATATAAGAAGGATAGACAGTGATTCTAGATCTAAATCAAGGTTATCAAACTGCAAAACACAATGCAATGCACAAGACTTTATTTTTACTTTAAAAAGATAAAGCGCAGAGCAAAACGCAGAATGAAACGGTGTTTTTATTAACCAAAATGCTAATGACAAATAAAACTATTAATATAAAATTATTCATTAGCATTTCTAAAATATAAATAATGAATTAAACATTAATATAAAATAAAAAAAATGATTTACAATATCTAACTTGAAGGTGAATCTTCAAATTAAAATTTTGAATAATTTCTAATTGTTTGTTATAATAATTAAAAATGCAAAGATAAACCTATAAATTAACTCTAGTGTTTTGAAGCGTGCTTTAGCAAATCGAAGCGGGCATCACGTGCTTCGCTTTGCTTTGCTCATGAAGCACACTTCAAAAAAATATTGATCTAAATAAACCTTAATCTCAAGTATCTAAAAAAGAATTGTTAGATCAATCTCTACAATCAAATCACAAAATTTTATATAATTTCATTAAAGTTCAACAAACCTAGCAAAAAATAACAGGCTTGTTTAGCTTGAACTCCACTTCATGATACTCCTTTCATAGCATTGATAAAAGCATGCCTACAACTTTTATCCTTCAATACAATTGTCAGACTCCTAGCCAGTAACCGTCTTACCTAGTTTCCCTACTAAAAATAAAAAGTTCATGTAGTGCTTCAATCTCCATTTTGTTTCCTTTACAAAAAATTTTGGGATGCTTTCTTCTATTTCTTTATTCCTCTTAAAAAAAATTATCTTAAAGATTACTAAAATACACATTGCATTCAGGATGCCTTCTCTTTCACAACAAAGGAAAAAAAAAAAAAAAAAGATTTTTACATACCAATCACCCAAAATATTGAATATAAAACTTTAACCATCCAAACTTTGAATATAACATTGTAACTATCTTTTTCATTACAACCACCCTCCTTTACCCACACGTGAAGGCTTTGAGTGAAGATTTTGAATAATTAAAATGTTATATTTAAAATTTGGCTAGCTAATATGTTATGTTCAATGCTGTGGGTGGTTGGTATATAAAAACCCCCCAAACAAAAATGTGGTAAAAACATACGATCAACAACCTAGAAGCCACAGAAGAACTAAAGTTAAGGATACACAGCCATCAATTCTACGTTCATTAGTGATGAGTACTGTATGAATACACCAAAACACAAACTAACTTCATAAACAAAATGGACATTTAATAAAGGATAAAATTACAAAATCCAAAATACTCTCAAATTTCACAAACAAAAGCACAACATCTTCAACTATAAGTTCGATGCACAAAAAGCAATGTAAATGTTAATGTAACAAGCTCAAGCTTTATTCAACATGCTACAAGTGAACACACCATCAATCAACTCCAATTTCTCAGCCTTGCTTACACAGTAAAGTGGGAGAGGGATAAAACTACGAGAGGGGCCATAGAAATGTGGGAAGATATTCATTTTAACAGCTTCATAAGCTAATCCCTCACTGATCTGCCACAGGAAGAGTTTTAAGTTGCTTAAAAATCCGAAAGAGAAGCTACAGTAATCAATATAAACATAGATCTAAATTTCAGCTATAAATAAATATGTGACCCTTGCAGATTAATCACTCCGGTATTTTCTTACGTGCACTGCATAAAAAATGGTTATAAATAGTGAAAGTGAAAAATAAATACTACAGTAATTAAGTGCCCAAAGAGATCTTATCATTGAAGAACTTCAACCACTACATTTCTAATAATATTGTAGAGAGAATAGTGGAATGAAAGTGAGCGCTGATTTCTTCTATGTCAACTTTTGTTCTGCTAGGAAAATTTACTATGTATTTACATATCTCACCCCTAAACTTTCATGTTTACATACAGAGCACTTTTGTGCTTTAAACCTATGCATGAAAATATGTATTTAACTTTAAAAAGTGGTAATAGTGCAATTTTTATGTGATATTAAAGATTTGAGTCCTACCTGTGTAAATAAGAAAGTTTAGGTGTGAGATATATAAATGCATAAGAATTTCGTGTTATGCAGCTTCATGCATGCATTCCAAGTGTCTTTGAAAATCGACGAACCTCCCCTCATATAAAAGTACAAGAGGTTCCTTTGAGTAGATTTGCCAGTTGGGTAAGAGGTTGAATTTATGATCTATTGCATAACAAAGTAATAATAATGATGATTTTAAAAAATAAAAAGTTTAGCCCAGCATAATATCTTTCCTCTCTCCATTGATTTTTTATCTAGATACTTGTCAACAACTGTGTTTAGATGGAACTAGTTGATCGATCGCAAGCTATCAACAAGAGAAGGCCGATCCAACAATTGAGTCACATTGATAAAATGCTTTCACCATGCTAAGGGCATCACTGCAGTTATCAGAGACAAACTAAGCCTCGTTGACATTGCCAAAGTCCTTTAATGAAGAAGAAAGGAAAGAAGGTCTGCCGACATGTCATTGACATGCAGAACAACTTGATAAGAACTTTAATAATGAGTTGAACAAAGCAAACAATCAAAATCGCCACTGAATTTAGAATGACACAAATAGGCAAATGTAACTAATACAACAAATGTCAGCACAGGTTGCTTGATGTAATAAATGCTTGCTAAATAATCACGAAAATGTTCAACATTTTACTTAGACAGAATGTCATTCGAAGTGGAAATAAATTCTCCAATTTAAATAACAAGAAATAAATTTATATAAACCACTAAAACCAATCTTATAATGCAAACTACCATACCTACAGTACATGAATAATGTGATAGGAAAACTTCTTATTATTCAGTTGAAAGAATATGAAACGGATTTACATACACTCATATCTCTATATATAAAAATATTTCTAATATAGAAAATATCCTGTAATTAGATCTCCTCTAGGTTACAGAGTATCAATTTTCCTAATATACATGTTTTCTAATATAAATCCATTAGATTTAATACTTTTCATAACACTTCCCCTCAAGTTGGAGTATAGATATTTATCATGTCCAATTTGTTACAAATATAAGTGATTCTAGCTCCATTTATAAAGAAATCTCCTAGTTGTTCTTGAGTTTTTACATGAGATGTGGAAAACAAGTTTTGTTGAATCTTTTCACAAAAAATATGTCAATCTATCTAAATGTGCATAGTTCATTCATGGAAGATGGGGTCTGAGATAATATAAATTGCAGCTTGATTATCAAACCACGGTTTTGCTAGAATTGTCATCTAAAAATCCATTTCGAACAAGAATTGTAAGACCCATATCAATTCACTCAAAGCTTGTGTGATTGCTCGATACTCAAATTCTGCAGTAGACCTTGACACTACGTTTTGCTTCTTACTCTTCCATGAGACCAAATTATGAACAATAAAAACACAATATCTAGTAATGGATCTTCGATCTATCTTAAAACTTTCACAATTTGTATCAGAAAAACATTCAATATTTTATGCCCATTATTTTGATATTAAATCTCTTTACCAAGAGCTGATTTAAGGTAACATAGTATCTGTTTCAAACCTGACCAATGATGAACAATGGAGGAAGACATTAACATACTTATAGTGCTAACGGAATACGCAATCTCATGGTGAGTCATTATGAGGTAGTTTAATTTTTCCACTAACTTCCGATATCGATTAGGATCATTAAAAAGCTCTCCATTCATGGTAAGTTGTTGATTGGGAAGCACTGAAGTACTACATGGTTTGACCGCCACTTTTCTTGTTTCTGCAAACAAATCCAACACAAGCTTCCATTGAGATAGAAAGATTACCTTCTTGCTCCTTGATATTTAAATCCCCAAGAAGTACTTCAAGGCACCCAGATCTTTAGTGTTGAACTGTTTTTGGAGAGATGATTTCAATGATATCTTTAGCATTGTGACAAATGTTAAAAGCAAAACCAAGGATAACATGAATGTCAGATAAGATTTGAAGAAGATTTAAAAAAATTGAGAGTTAGAGATCCAAGAATTTGTTGTAACAACAACAACAAAGCCTTAATCCCACTACGTGGGGTCGGCTACATGAATCCTTTTTCTCCATTGCGTCCTATTTAGTGTCATATTTTCATTTAGTTCTAGAAGAATTTGTTGTTGATAGACTTAAAAAGCTTAAAGCAAAATATATTCTTGCTTTAGCTCAATGAAGAATAATTTGTGAGTGACATCAATCATTAAAATTTTCTAGCGGATATGCTTCAAATTTGAGCAATTTATTGATCTATGAGTTGGAAAGTTCTTTGGAATGAAAAGCTACAATTCTTAAATTTTCCTGCAAAATTTGATGTCAACTACATTTACTTGTTTGTCAAGTAAAATTTTTAATCCATTATTGAAATCAATGTGTTTTTCAGAGAATTATGTGCAACTCATTTAAAATTTAATGGCATACGATAGTTAAAAGAAAGCAGTAAAATAACACTGTGCAAAATTGAAAAAATATTCCCACCTTATTTTTTTGACTCCATGGAGCATCTACCGGTACATATATCATACGAGACAATAATTGACAATTTAGTACAATATCGCTGGAATACTGTATGTGCCCATTTAAGAAGTAGCAACTAATGTATTAAGTAGTTACTTGTTTAAAAAGATTATCTAATTGTGCTAACCAACAATTTATTTATAATATTTTTAATAAAATAAAGGGAATTGTGAAGAATAAAGCTCGATCAGGATGTTTGATAGGTGAGACATAATTATTAAACAAGACAGCTTTCCACGTCTGTTATTTTGGGTAAGAAGAACTCACCAAAGAGTAAGTTGGTTTGGTGCCTCCATAAACAATTTATATTTTCTAGCAATTACGAGAAGCATGAGGGAGGCGTACATCACATTATCTCAGCGTTGACTATTTATGTTCTTCTCAATAGCAAAAAAGTTTAACCATATATTAAGTAAGACTTTAAAAGNAGAACATCTCTGTTATTATCGTATGTGTCTGCACTATATGTTTCTTTTCTACCAATAAGCTATTCTGAATAAACTGCCCCAAACAGTTTCATGTGATAGGGGCAGGAATGTCATTTAACCACCAATAAGCTACTTTGAACAAGCTTCCCCAAACAGCAAGCCAGATTATTCTGATAATCTGCAGATTATCAGATTATCAGAATAATCTGCTTATCAGCAGATTATGAATAATCCACAACTACGCCAAACAGACCCTAAATGTCCCTCACGTTTTCCGCGCCCTAGTGGTTTTGGGTTTTTTTAATTTTTATATGTACCCTTTTTGACTTTTTTTTTGTGTTGTACTGTGTGGGTTGGGTGCCTATTTTTTTGGCCCACTTATATAACCTNAATCATTTTTATTAAATTGTTTCTTTCATTATGAAATTAATATATCAAATTTAATAATTTATGAGTTTCATGTGTAATATTTGTGGTTCTAACTAAGAATATTTTTCTCTGGGTTTCGTTAGTCGCTTTATTTTTAATTTCATGTACTCGATGGTTGATCTTTAAAAGAAATATGTAGAAAGTAAAAAAAAAATGAAATAATTTCACAAAGTTGAACTTTTTTTTTATAGGTGGCCCCATGATATTAGATAATATTTTTAAATATGTCTTTAGTTTGTACAGCTTAGCAACAAAATATTGCTTCAGAGCCCACCTAACATTCTCTTTTAGCTTTTATGGTTTAGTTCCGCATCTTTAAATTTTTAGTTGCACCTTTCAATTATATTGAAGACAATAGGATATGGGATAGTGGCAAATGGTATTCCACCTTAGGTTAAATCGCAAAACTTTTGCATAAAAAACAGAAGAGGGTAGTTCACTGGAATGACGATCGGTTCACCAGTTTTGGTTGGACTATCGGATCCAGTTAGTTAAATGCAGTGGTGGATATTTTGCCCACCCAGAATAGGACCATGATGGTTTATGGCTACATCGATTAAACCGGCCGGCTCAGTACAATTTATAAGCCACTAAATTGGGTTTATGTAATCTTGAAGGGTTAAACCCTAAAAATTATTTGAAATGTTAACAAATAAATCTTAATAAATCTGGAAATTTTATTTGGTAACTTTAGTAGAATTTATAATTTATCTTTTTGGAGCTTTAGCTTCTCCAAATCCTATAAATCCCTCTTCCAATGGGATTTACCTAACCACGAATTGAAGGCAAAATTGAGGAAAATGAGATTTAAGAATATGTAGGATTTGTNAGTATTTACAATCATCTAAAATTTATACAAATAAAAATATTTTAATATCAATATCATTTTTCCAATATACATACACAAGTACCTTAACATCCAAAGCTATTACCATAAAGGGATAAACACTACCATAATCAACATGAATATACAAAAAATATATATAACTCATATCATTCATACGTGCAAATCATTAAATTTAGTATATTAGATACATATTTTTAAATAATTTGATATTGTTAATATGATTGAATATATATATATATATATATATATATATATATATATAATACAATTTCATAACGATATGACCAATATATAGAACACTAATGCAATTGGTTTAGACGAAATGAAATATTATTATATATTAAAAGTATAAGTACTCCGCTCGTTCAGTTGGCTTGAAATCCAGTCTTTTCTTCCAACTTCATGTCCATTAGTTTGATGCCTATAGAAAAATATTCATAATAATTAATTTTATAGTTTATTAGTCTTTCTATGACCATATTAATGTTTAATTCTTTAATTTAATTTATATATTAATCAATAAACAAATATCATCATCTTCGTTACTATTTATTTGTTATTGCATATTCCAAATTTTGTTTCTTAGTATTTCTAGAATTATTTTTATTTATTAATTTAAATGAAACTTAAAGTTCAACCTATAATTTCTATCTAAAGTTATTTAATAAGTTATATCACTTCTTAAGAATGCATTGAACTAAACTATCCTAATTCCATTAATTTCAATTTTTTTTCAAATAAATAAATTTTCCCAACTAACCGAAACTAATTTAACAAATGATTTCAAATATTACTTTAATATTATACTTCTCTCCTTGATCCAAAAATATTAAAGNCTAATTCCATTAATTTCAATTTTTTTTCAAATAAATAAATTTTCCCAACTAACCGAAACTAATTTAACAAATTATTTCAAATATTACTTTAATATTATACTTCTCTCCTTGATCCAAAAATATTAAATATCATTAGCAATCATTGACTTCATAAAAGCCCTAATAAAATATGTTACAAGTATAAACCTAAAATTTAGGATTTATAAATGAAATGCATAAATAAAATTATCTCAATTCAATCGGCTTGCACCAAACTCAACCCTTCTCGCATAAGTTTAACACGCACGCTCTTAACATCGTTGTCACTTCCTACTCGGGAGTTCGCCACTCTTCTTCGAGCGAGCCTTACTGAACGCAAAAATTGCAAGCACGAGCTGCTCGTCGATGTCTTTTCCTTTAACTTCCTTGAATTTCACGCATCATAGTAGTATTCCACTTTCTCGTCTGCTAGCTTAAGCACTGCCTTGCTCGTAATCACATCTCCAGCAGCGNAAAAGGATTCATGTGGCCGACCCCACGTAGTGGGATTAAGGCTTTGTTGTTGTTGTTGTTGTTGTATATATTAAGTAAGACATTTTTATTAATTCACCATTTATCAGTCAAATATAGTTGTCACTTTATATATAAATTTTCTAATGTTTGAACAGCTTATTTATAGATTCGTTAAATTCACATGAATGATATATCACAAGTCAATAGATAGAGAATAATATTTCCCAATGGTTCACAACACACATAAGTCATACTCATCTCAAACATTTATTTTTAGATATTTTGAATGAAACAAAAAAAATGATTTTTTAATTCATAGATTCATACTAAAAAATAAGGGTAACGAATCTGAGCTTAATAAACCTTGCTTAGGTATCCATGCACATCATGAAAATTTAACCAATTTATTATGTGAATGACCGCAAGTTTCATATAAAATCTTGGTCAAAAGGAAAATAAATTTGTTATTTTGGTGTTTGTGTTAAAATAAACAATAAATCAGATGATAAAATAGATTATTATGGGATTCTTGAAAAAATTATTCAATTAGACTATTCTGACTCCATTGAAAGAAGAGTATTCATGTTCAGTTGTGATTGGTCTGATTATGTTCCGAATCGTTCCGTGAAACAAGGGAAACCAACAGTACAATTTCGTAGAAGTTAAAGTAAATAGAAGATATGATAAATTTGATCATTTCATTCGAGTAAGACAAAAAAGTCAAATATATTATCTCTGATATCCCGATATAACAAGAGATAAAGTTGTCTGGGCAGCCATCATAACAAGTAACCTATAACGACTATTGATATTCAGAATATTAATGAACTCACTCGTCAAGAAATAGAAATGATAGATTTATGTATTTCACTCGAACTTACACATGAAGAGCTAAATTTAGAGGATGTTAGTGGCGAACACGAAAAAATTACTCTCAATGAATATGACCGGCAATGTTATTAATGAAGAAATTTTAAGTACATTCTCTAGTCACTCATCAGATGAGTCTAAATAAGATGTATGAGTTACTTCAAATATTTTGATCTATTTTTCTCTCATAGTTGTAATCAAAATTTACTTATCTTCAAATTATGCAAACCCAAATATTTGATATTATCAACGAGTCTTAATATATTAGTATCATTTTATATCTGTATAGCCGTCACAACAACACCGTCTAAAAACATTGTGTCAATTAAGACATAACAATATCAATATTTTTTTTTATTTACGTGCACGAGTATATTAGTATTTCTCCAATAGTACCATCAAAAGGTGTTTCATCATGCACATACAAACAGTCATCATAAACATATGTATTCATTTCATTTAATTCAACACTCTATATAAAGCAAACACCAAATGCATGAGTAAGTAGCTAAAGAAAATAATATTTCAATCAAAATACAGCACACATATATATTATCTACAAACATATTTGAGAATAAACAAATTATTACTATTTTTAAAAGTATAAGCACTCACCTCGATGACGTGTAATTTGCTATTGGCTTTGACATCGATTTTTCTAAAAATTGAAAGCCTAGCACATGATATAAAATTTAATTAATTTATTATTTTTAAATATGTTATTAGCTTCTCATTATTTAAATGTTAAATTTTTCTTTATGCAATCATGTTTAATTTCTATTCAATAAATATATTTTTATATATAAATATCTTATTATTATTATTATTATTATTATTATTATTATTATTATTATTAATTATCAATTTATTAAACCCTTACCTTGTTCCCTCCCCCTTCGCATGCCTCCCCTATGCACACAGAAGAAAAGTCGCGACCTCTCTTCCTCTTCAAGGTTTCGGTCGAGCGAGGAAGTTTTTGCACTTCTCCTCTTTCCTCTATGCAATTCGCACGTCAGGGCCTCCTTCCTCTATGAGTCGAAACTACTTCCTCTATACGTGAGAGGCTAGGGTTCAAGTCTTCTTCGATTGATCCCGCACGAGGCTTCGGGTCTCCTACTTGAGTCTGCTTCCTCCCGCTTCCTCTTCCTCTACACGGTACTGACAGTGCTTCTTCCTCCATTCAATAGAGACGTCATTGATGAACGCTCGCCTCCCTCATATGACACATTTATAGGAGAGTTTACCTATTCAGCTTACCGACCTCAACGCTTCTACTCCCCCTTTTCATTCATTCCCCAACTCTCTCAATTCACCTCCCTCGCTTTGACTTCCGACTTTTTGCCTCATCTTCTTTGTCTTTTCGTTTCCTCTTCCATCTTTTTTTTTTTTATTAATGTTTTCTGTTAATAGAACCGTTAAATTCTCCCACGTTCAACAGAATAAAAAAAAAAACTAATTTTACTTTTAGTTTAAAGAATGGGATCTAACATCCCAAGCATAAGTCTTAATGAGACCAACTTGAGATTGATTTATGTTGCAACTTAACCAATAGAACATATTTAGTAAAATCTAATCTCTAAAGTCGTAAGCTCATAGTTTTTAACCTGTAATGTCTTCCATTTCTTGTAATTTAATGTAGATTTATAGCATTATTTTACTTTAGTTTTAGTGCATAGCTCGACATTTCTTTTTCAAGTGAAATTATGAAGTTTAAATGTTGGTACTTAGAGATTGCAGTTCCTATGAGACAATATATCTTCTAATCATCATTTTATTGCTTATTTGATCATGTAGTCCTACATGTGCAATTTGCATAGCGAATATGTAGCATTGTTGTCGAGGACTATTTAATCATTCATATTGAAGCTAAATAGTTTTAGCATTATTTTGAACTCCTCAATTTTCCCCAATTCTTCATGTTTGTTAGACTTTTTCTGTATTTTATTAATCTTAAACCTGATACACTAAAAATATGTCCATTTAGATATATATTTTATATTCATTTTTGGTGATATTGCATTTTAAATGAAGGTGTTTTTTCATGTTTTATTGCAGGTTGTTGATTTTTAGGACTTGAAACAAAAATGATGGAATTTGGAGTCAAAATGACGTTTTTGAAGAAATACTCAGCGCCGACGGCGTCCATCCTGGCGCCGTCGGCGCAGACCTACAGAATAGATGCCAGATTTTCCTCAACACCGACGGCGCCAGGAGCAGCGCCAACGGCGTGATTTGGCAGAGAGCACAGAATTAATTCACGGGTCACAGGCGTCGATGGCGCCAGTGTCGGTGCAAACCCTATATCTAGAAGATTTGATGAATTTGAGCGCTTTTTGAAGAGTTTTTGGGTGCACCTATTGGAAAACCGACATTAGGCTCTATTTAGAGCGGAAATTGATCAGAAAAGAGCCTTTCGCACCCTTCAACCGCTTTCCACTCTCTTCCACGCTATTTCACATTCCCTACAGCCACTTAGAGTCCATTAATCATTTATTTTCTTTATAGTTTTGAGTTTTTGTGGTGAGTTTAAGTGTGATTCTTCTCTAAGAGTGTTGGAGAGGGAGAGAAGTGAGAGATTTTTTCTTCCTACATTTCCTATGAGAAGCTACAACAGATTTGTTTTGAGAAAGAGTTTCAGACAAGTGCTAGTTTATTATTGTTGTATGAACTTTCTTTTATATATAAAATTTGTGTTTTGTTGTATCTTTCTAATGATTGTTGTATGAACTTTCTTTTATATATGAAATTTATGTTTTGTTGTATCTTTCTCATGAAGACTGAGTAGTTTCCTTTATCTTTCTCATTACTCTGAGATATAACTTTCTTTTATATATGAAATTTGTGTTTTGTTGTATCTTTCTCATGAAGTTTGAGTAGATTCATTTATCTTTCTCCCTACTCTGAGATATGATAAAATGAAGAGATAATTTGGATGTGTCAATGTTAAAATATAAAATAAATTGTGATGGTTTTTCAACTCCGTTCTTAATTTACTTTTCAACATGCTCAATTGAATTGTTAAAATATGTTGTAAAACATATGATCTGGGAAATGGAGTATGAGTTCTACAACAGACTGAGAATCATATTTAATTCCATGAAGGAGTATTTCGTTCATGGAATTAAGTGCAAATAAATAGGGAAATATATATTGTTGGGTGTAGAATTTGAGATTTTAGGATGACAGACTATAATTCCTAATTCGGTCTTAGTGTTTAAAAATTAAAGCGATCGTTAACCTTCAGAGAAAGGGAAGTGGGAGCTCTAGAGTGAGAGTCAGTATCCTCCTAACCTAGCCACAAATTTAGGGACTAAACCTGAGATTAGTCAATGATTATTCTATAACACTGAATCAGGGTAAAGAATTAAAATTGCTCATATTTGGCACAATACATATTTAAACTATTTATCTCATCCACTTTACCAAAAACTCATTGTAATGGGAAAGATGTTTTTTCATATTAGTAAACTTCATCACATAAGTATAGTTTAGTGGTTACTATTTTAAGCTTTGCATTTAAATTTTGCTAGTAGTTAATAATTTAGTTCAGATAGTATCTCAAACATTCGAAATTAGTGACAGTAATTTCGTTTTGATTCTGTGAATTTTCTAGTTAATTTATCATTTCAAATTTAAACTTTCCTCATGGGATCGATATTTGGGCTTAAATAGAAAGTCTTATATTACTTGATAACGATACGTATACTTGTGTAGCATCCCAACATTAAGTGATTATCATTCTTATTCATAAAATATCACATTAAGTTTTTGGCACCGCTGTAAAGCGGAATCAACTTTATAATTTTGACACAACTATACTTTAGGGATCAAGACCCATAATCCTTATTAATTTGGCCAAATTAAAAGAATGTTATCCTTCCTTAAATCCAATCATGACATTAAACATAAAATTATAAATTAAAATCCTTGCCTTTAGTGTCAAAATCATAAGGTGGGTTAATCTGATCTTTAGCCCAAAAGTTCAAGCTCTACTCCATTTTCCTCATTTTTTTGGCCTAATCTAACAGGTGATTCCTTACTGTTTGGTCTCAAAGCAAAGGCCCATTCACTAGCCCAATAAAGAGAATGGCTTTCTTATACGTTGGTCTCAAGGCAAGGCCCATCTACTTTGCTCAATCAAGTGAATTATTCCTATCTAAGCCCAAATCATAGGTTCCTTGACTAACCAAAGTGAACAATTTCTTCCATATCTTAATTACATTAAACTTTTAGGTCTCATTAGAAGCCTCTCTATTGGAGATTTGCCTCTGCCATGACTTAGTTCGGAAGCTTCAAATTTCTAAGACATGAACATACAATCGAACTGTGAAATTCAATTTTATTTTTATTCACTAACAATTTATAATCCAAAAAAATTGAAAGTGCCACTAACAAAATAAATTAAAAGATCAGTTATGAATTAACATTCTTCTTTGTTGACCCCGCCTAATATACATATTTTCTCATATATTACTTATTTTTTCAAATATTTTACCTGAAAATATAAGTTTATGTCACATTGATCAAACAACAGTTTCGACTAAAAAAATCAGTATAAAATGCATAACTGTTTACTAATCAGTTGTAAGAATTCAAAGAAATTCATAGTATTTTATTGTAATGATATATTAACTTATTTTATCAATATGTTATCGTTGACAAATTCGTGCTAATAAATGTATTTCAATATTTAGATTATTTTTTAATATATGTGCGCAAATACCTTAGCATCCACAGTTAGATAAAATAGTAAATCATATCATATTTAACATATACATACAAGAATTATATATAACTCATCATTCATACATGCAAATCATTCAATTTAGTATACTATATATACATATTTTTAAATAATATGAACTTTTTAAAACTGTTGTATATGCATGCATGTATGTATATATATATATATATCTGTGTGTGTGTGCGCGCGCGCACCGGGTATAGGTAAGTTGGTGGCGGCTCTACCCAGACGAGATTCAAATTTGCACATGGGATTGGTTGGGGGGTACGCCCTTCTTCCAATCCTTATATATATATATATATAATTTCACAACAATATGACCAATATATAAAAATATATATAAATTAGTATTAAATTGAGCAAAAGAATTTAACAAATGTCAGTAATTACCGATGTAATTTATTTAAAAGAAATATTACTATAGATAAAAAATATGAGTACCCATCGAGTTATGTTGGAATGAAATTCAATTTGTAATTCTAACTAAGCCTCAGAAAAATATTTGTAATAATTAATTCTATATTTAATTCACAAGTATCCCATATACTTAACTCAATCAAGTGGATTATCCATATGTAAGTCCAAATCATAGGTTCCTTAAAAAAAAAGGGGGACGCTTTCTTTAATATCTCGATTTCAAATCAAAATTAGATTAAAATTTTAGGTCTCAAAAGGAGCCTTTCTTTTGGAGATTTATCCATGTCATGACTGGCCCAGAGGATTGAAATTTCTAGGGTGAGAAAAAACTATTCGGAGGTAAAATTCAAATTTTGTTTCATTTACTAAAAATTTATAATGCAAATAATTAAAAAATACAGTAAAAGAATTCAAAAATTAGCTATATTATGAATTTACATTCTTCTTTGCTAACCCCATCTTCTATATATAATCTCTCATATATAACTCATTTATATTTCAAAATTTTAACCTGAAAATATTAGTTTATATCACAGCGAGCTAACAACAGCTAGTAAATATTTATGCTTCTAAACTATAGTAAAATAATGAATAAGGAAACAATATATATGGTAATCAATAAATAATAAACTGGTATAAAAAAACAACAGTTTACTAAGCAATGCAAGGATTAAAGGAAATTCATAGTATTCTATTATAGATATATTATCTTATTTTATCGATATAATAGTATTTACAATCATCTAAAATTTATACAAATAAAAATATTTTAATATCAATATTATTTTTCCAATATAGATACACACGTACCTTAACGTCCAGAGCTATTACCATAAAGGGATAAATACTATCATAATCAACATGCATATACAAAAAATATATATAACTCATATCATTCATACGTGCATATCATTCAATTTAGTATAATAAATACATATTTTTAAATAATTTGATATTGTTAATATGATTATATATATATATATATATATATATATATTATAATTTCACAATGATATGACCAATATATAGAACACAAATGCAATTTGTTTAGAAGAAATAAAAGATTATTATATATTAAAAGTATAAATACTCAGCTCGTTCCTATAGAAAAATATTCATAATAATTAATTTTATAGTTTATTAGTCTTTCTATGACTATATTAATGTTTAATTCTTTGATTTAATTTATATATTAATCAATAAACAAATATCATCATCTTCATTACTATTTATTTGTTATTGCATATTCCAAATTTTGTTTCTTAGTATTTCGAGAATTATTTTTATTTATTAATTCAAATGAAACTTAAAGTTCAACATATAATTTCTATCTAAAGTTATTTAATAAGTTATATCATTTCTTAAGAATGCATTGAACTAAACTATTCTATTTCCATTAATTTCAATTTTTTTTCAAATAAATAAATTTTTCTAACTCACCGAAACTAATTTAGCAAATTATTTCAAATATTACTTTAATATTATACTTCTCTCCTTGATCCACAAATATTAAATATCATTAGCAATCATTGATTTCATAAAAGCCCTAATAAAATATCTTACAAGTATAAACCTAAAATTTAGGATTTATAAATGAAATGCATAAATAAAATTATCTCAATTCAATCGGCTTGCCCCAAACCCAACCCTTCTCGCATAAGTTTAACACGCACGGTCTTGACGTCGTTGTTCACTTCCTACTCAGGAGTTCGCCACTCTTCTTCGGGCGAGCCTTGTTGAACGCAAAAATTGCAAGCACCAGCTGCTCATCGATGTCTTCTCCTTTAACTTCCTTGAATTTCACGCATCATAGTAGTATTCCACTTTCTTGTCTGTCTAGCTTAAGCACTGCCTTGCTCGTAATCACGCCTCCAGCAGCTAATAGGCTTGATATCTCACACTCAGCTTCCCTCTATGCCAATTGACCTCCTACACTCTCTTCCTCTCTGTTTTGAGCATAAGAGACATGTCTCCCTCCCAATCTCTCTATCTCGTTGAATGCATGTGTCATCCCCATCTTTCTCCCTCTGTCTCTATTTAATTTATGTGTCTCGACTACTTCACTTCACCTCCTGCAAATTCTAGTGTTACCAGTAGATTTAAAACCGAGACTACCAAAATGTGCCCTTAATCGCAGACTACCAAAATGGTTTGGTAGAATTCTAAACTTTACAATTGAAAACAATTGGTTTATTCAATTTGCAAATCAAACCATCCAGACTACCAAAATGTGCCCCTAATCGCAACAAGATCCTCATTCCATATGCACATAAATTTCTAGGATTATATCATGCCTCTTGCATAAGAATGACTAGAAAAGTCAAGCATTAGGCACTTGTTTAAGTTTTGGTTTTGATAACAGGCTACTGATTAGAATTCTTATTGTCATATGTGAAGCATTTGTCTCAAATTAGAATATTTACAAAAGAGTTACTTTGGTATAATAATTTTTGTTCTTTAAATGAGAGTTTAACATAGCAAACTGTACTGAATTCTAGAGTGCCATCTGTCATGAACTACATGATTACAAAAAATCCTACAAAAATTAGATAATAGATTTTAGTTAACATCTAACACAACGGACTTTGCAAAGCAAAAGGGTATTCTACAAGGAAATGAACCAGGACTAAAGCACAATGAAAGTGTGGACCATTCCTTTGTTCCTTGAAAAATATTTTAATAAGAAAATATTGCATGTGTTTGCAATTACATTTCATGACAAGAAAAAGAAAAGCTCTTAAATAACATTCCAGAATGTTTTAATCAGCAAGTTTCTTTATTTTGTGCCACAAAAAAGATTTCATGGCATATATTTTACATCATTCAATCACTGACAAAAATAAAAAATAAGTTTCTTATTTTTTAAATTTGTTACCTTGCCAGTGTCAATTTGGAGCAAGAACAAGTCATCCCTTCCCTGGAAATAGTTTTGTAAAACCAATTTAACCTGCATTTACAAACATTGTTCAGTAATGATTCATCAAAAAACTTGTTGAAGAAAAAATACCAAATAAAATCAGCAAATAAAATCACAAATTCCTTGTCATGCTATCACAGGAAGATCCCAGGATTACTCGAGTTTCCCGTATCTTATTTTTCAACACCACAAACGGAACCAGTTGAAACATCAGATCACACACCCTAAATCAACTTTGATAAAATTCCACGGATCCAGAACAACTAATTATCAAATTCCCATAAATTTTCAGCTTTTGAATTCATTTCAATATTCCTTTCTTTTCATCATCTCTTTCAGGCATCCATCGTATATTCCTAGATAGCGAGCGAGATAAGAAAATATCATCCATCCGAAGCTTGAAGAGGTCCAATTCAGGCGTTCATTGACTCATGAAAACGAGTTCCGGTTCAAAGTAACGTATGGCGTATTTCCACTCATTGCTAGGGTTTTGAAAGGGAGGGCTTGCCTGATGAACGCTGCTAAGATGTATGCAACCTGTCCTGCGATCTATATCCCCACCAAAAGTCTCACCCGTTCTCTGTAACTCATCCCACTCTCTGGCGGTGGACACTCTGTAGATGAACTGTTCCGGCGGGGCTTCTCCCTCTCCTCCCAACATATCCAGAAGCTCATGCAGCTCTCGTTTACTAAATGGGGATATTTAGTTTAAATAGTATTTAACATTACAAGTTTTGACAATCACTCATAAAAATAAGTGAAAAATTTTCTGTATGGACTCCTAATGTAGCTCTACGTATGAATTTCAATAATACATCGTCATTTGTGCTACGTCGTAGAGTTTATTTCGAAGTTATTGAAGTGAAAAAACGGAGTTTATTTCTGAGTTATTTATGGGTTTTTAAGAAGAACTCATATATTACACTTCAATAACCAAAAATAACATCTGTAGTTCTACTTCAATGAATCTGAAATAATACCGCATAAGTTATTTACGGGTTATTTATGAGTTATTGAAGAGAAACCATATATTCCAATTCAATAACTCCAAAATAACTCAGAAATAAACTACGCAGTGTTCTTTATGTGTTATTGAAGAGAAACCTACCGCAGCTGTTGTCCTAGGGTTATTTTTGAGTTATTGTGAAGTACGATGTTCCACTTTAATATTTTTTAAGTGGGTCTGATATAACACACATGGTGATATATTACCGAGAGTTTGCAGTAGAGCAATGTCTGAAGTTCGGACAGAAAATTTTTCCACAAAGGATTCACAATTTAGTGGTTGAATTGAGTTTGAGCCATGAGCTCAACCGATTGAAATAATAAATCATAAATTTATTTAAAAATAAAATAATTGATTCCTTAAAAAAAATTGTTACAAAGAATAATATAACATAGTCTTACATCTCAAATAAAAGAACATATAATAATAATAATAATAATAATAATAATAATAATAATAATAATAATAATAATAACATATTTATAAAGTTATTAATCACAAAAAAAATATTAATATTAATATTCATAATTTTTTCTTATTTATGAAATTTTATTTTTTATTTTTAGATAAAAATATTTTTTCCCTAAAAATGATATATTATTAAGAACATTTTTGATGTGCATATAAGCAAGACATGACCGTGGGAATTGATGTTCTAATTAGAAAATCCTGATGTGCTGAGGTAAAATTGAAATGAATTGATGACAATTTATATGTGATGCATGAAACAAGACAAAAAAAACGTCCCAAAGTTGGAACAAACCAAGCTAAAGAAGGGATAGAACTGACAGTAAAGTGGATGGATAGTGATAAAACTTGACCATGCAAACAAAAACGTTGGAATAAGTCTTGCACCCTAATCTTAACGTGAGGAAAGAACCTTAGTACAATAGTAGACGCCACAAACGGGATGGAAATCCGCTTGATAAGTTAGGGAAGATCTCTTTGGGTGATGGCCAAGAGTTTGGTTGGTATCCTAAGGAAACCGTGAGAAACAACCCAAATGTAAGTTTTCTCAAAATCAAAACTCTACTTTCTCATTTGAAGCAAGGCTTGCATATAGGCTAAATCTTACAAGCAAAAAAAAAATAGAGAAGATAAAATATCTTCTAAAATAAATGAAAAAAGCTACATCAATTTGACATGCAAGCTATAATTAAATCGTAATAAAAGATGAAATATCCATCCATAATAATATGACTCATTTATCCTTGGGCTTGGATTAAATTGACAAATCTTCTTAGCCCTTTCTCCTTAGACTCCCATGAATTTGCTTGAGTTCAAGCCACCTGGACTAATCCATAAAAAGCTTCTTTCAACTTCTTTGCACGACATCTAGTAATTGACCCACATGAAACTTGAATTAAATCTTTTCTTGAAGTTGTTTCATTGTCATCAATATTATCATTTGCATCATTCCCCTCCTCTTGAAAAGGATTTGTCTTCAAATCAGTACCTGCAACAAAAATACTTAAATCAGTAACATTGAAAGTGGCACACATTATACTTACCTAGTAGATCTAGCTTGTAGGCATTGTCGTTGATACGTTCAAGTAACTTGAAATAACCTCCTAGAAGCAGCTTGGAATACCTTTGTTTTGGAAATCTTTCATTTCTTATGTGTAATCAACCCCAATCTCAGGTTCGAAGATGATTTTGTGACGCCCCTTGTTGTGATGTTTTTCATGTTGTTTTGCCTTGTGTTTAATGTTGGGTCATGCCGTCTCATGTATCTACTTAACAAACTCAATCTTTTTCTTACCATCCAAGTTAAAATGCTCAAAAACAGGTAATGGGATTAAATCAAATGGAGTTAAGGGATTAAAACCATAAACAATTTTAAAAGGTGAAAATTTAATAGTAGAATGAACAACACTATTATAAGTAAACTCAACGTGTGGTAAACAATCTTCCCATGTTTTGATATTTTTCTTTATGATTGCTCTTAACAAAGTAGACAAAGTCATATTTTACTACTTCAGTTTGACCATCGATTTGTGGGTGACAAGTAGTAGAAAATAATAATTTGGTTCCTAACGTACACCACAAGGTCTTCTAGAAGTAACTCAAGAGCTTAACATCTCTATAGGAAACAATTATTTTAGGCATACCATGCAATCTTATAATCTCCCTGAAGAACAAATCAGCAATGTTAGAAGCATCACCAGTTTTGTGGCATGGAATAAAATGTGTCATTTCTTCCTTTTTCTCATTCGGGTCGGCCTCTTTATGTTGATCACTCGGTTTTGTTTAACAATAATCATTTTGAAATCTCACTTGATCCTCATAGACCTCTGTCGGTCGCCATGCGGCTGGGTGCGGTTTAATTTAGCGTAATATAATGTTTAGAAATAAGGTATTTTAATTTAAAGAAAATTGGGTCAAACTGATCCCATTGATTCCTATAGTTTGGATAATCGAGCTAACCACGAATAATATACCACCCTGAAAGGTAATACACTACTTGATAATGAGCTCAATTAAATAAACTATAGAAATAAATGACTTCCGTTTGATCTGCAAGTTTGCATGATGACCGACATATTCCCCTATTTGATATGGAAGTTCAATAGTGTTTATTTTAAGTCTGGGTTCTTTTAAGTTCCCTATAAGGGCAAGCCCCTATAGTTAATTACATCTTAAGCAAACAAATTACTTAAGAAAACTCTCGATTAAAATCAAGAATCTTTTCTTTTCATGAGTTCAAAAGGAAGGGTTTTCGATGAACATGATTATGGAGTTTTCAATAGGGATTGGTTCAAAAGTGAAAGATTTTGTTTTTAGAATCAATGGAAGATAGTAGGGGAGATTAAGGATCCAGGGTAGGTTCTAGGTAATCCCCCAAACTATCCTAATGTTTGGCTCGATTTAAGATGATATTAATTTAAGTTAACTCTTGTTAGTTTTATCAATTAGGACTTAGATTTGTGTAATGATGGTCTACACAAAAAGCCTAGAAAGATAGGAGGTTTTACGTCGAGTGACTACCTCAAAATCCTAAGGATTGTTATTTAAACTAATAAAAAGAGAGGTTTATGTCATAAAAGACAACCTCAAAATCCTAAGGATTGTTATTTAAACTAAAGAAAGAGTCTTGAACGAGCTGCCCACAAAGTCTGCTCCAAGTTCCATACTAAAATGTTTTCAGGTCCTCCAATCTTATTATTGAAAGTTTTATTTATTTTGATAATTTTATAGTGAATTAATTAAAGGGTAGTGGAGATATAGTTCAAACCTAGGCCAAGGCTAAGTTTACTTAAGCTAAGTAATTCCCTAGTGTTATGATTTCTAGGTTCTCCCTAATCTAAACAACTTTTATTTCTTCCTTATTTGTCCTTAACACATGCATTCTATGTTTGATAAAAGCAGTAAGAGAACATGCGTTTAGATACATAAAGAAATAAATAGAACAAATAAAGAAACAATGTTTTATCAAATTTTTATTAATTTTTTATTATTTAATTAGTGGTAACCCAGTCAAGATGTCTATGGCTCCATCGTCCCGGGTCGCTTGGTGCTCTAGCTTACTTAGTCCGAAAGGTGGTTGCCCACCAGGACCGGAAGATTCTTATCAACATCCACAGAATGTATCGTCCAAGAAATCTTCGTAAACTAGAACAAAAAGGGGTTTAAGTTGTGTTATGTGATCTTTATGATTAAGATTTGATTAATTCTTGAATAGCTTCATCAATTTTACGGTTGAAATATTTTAGGTTGTTTACATCTTGTTGTCAGATTTTAAGTATTTTATTTTAGTTATTTTTTTGTTCACTTGTTATTACTTATGTGAAGTTGACGACTTTGAAGCCGACTTAACCTCAAAGCCATGTTTTAAAGCCTTGTTGTATTTGTTTTAGTTAAAGTTTAAGTTTTTAATATGTTTTATGTAAATTTTACCCCTCCCAATGTGTTTTATTTTATTTCTGAATTGATGTTCAAGTTGAGGGGTTTAGGTTTAACTTAGGCTTAAAGTTTTACCTAAAAGGTTCTTCTATGTTCAACCTATAGGTTAGGTTCTAACCTAAGGTTTAGGGTAGGTTTAGCTTAAGGCTAAGTTATGATTCAGGGTTAGATTAGGGTTAACTAACCTAAGGTTCTTAGGTTAACTAGTCCTATTGGTTTAGGGTTAACTAACCTAGGGTTTAGGTTAGTTAATCCTATTGGTTTAGGGCTAACTAACCTAAGGTTTAGGTTAGTTGATCCTATTGGTTTAGGGTTAACTGACCAAGGGTTTAGGCTTAGCCAATCCTATTGATTTAGGGTTAACTAACATAAGGTTTAGGCTTAGCTAATCCTATTGGTTTAGGGTTAACTAACCTAATGTTTCAGTTAACTAATCTTATTGGTTTAGGGTTAACTATCCTAGGGTTTAGGTTAACTAATTTTATTAGTTTAGGGTTAACAAACCTTATGTTTAGGCTAACTAATCCTATTGGTTTAGGTTCACTAACCTAGGGTTTAAGTTAACTAATCCTATTGGTTTAGGATCACTAATCGTTATGGTTTAAGTGAAGACTAACCTAAGATTAAGGTTTAGTTTAGAATGAACTTAATATGTAGGTTAAACTAAATTAAAGCTCATGTTGACTAATCCAAGAAGTTTATTCTGAATTAAATGATAGGATGACTTAAATTTCAAATTAAAATGGTCAAACTATACAATTTGGACTCAGCTAAAGGTTAAGTCTTCCCAGGCTAGACTTGGTCTAAAGACATGCTGACCTAAAACCCTAAATGACTAAAATTGGATTTAATGGGTGATTGACTCAATTCTTATGTTGGTTGACCAAGTCTGTAATCAGGTTGAACAAGACCTAAAGAGAATTGACTAGGTTGGACTTAGGTTGAGCTTGTGCTAGATAAACTTAGCCTAAATTAAACCTGAACCCTAATTAACGTGTTTTAATTATAAAAATTATTTTAAACATGATTTTAAAAATTTTAAACCTCTGTTAATGGTCAAAAGTTCAATGAGAGAGTTTTATAATTTTTATAATTTTTATAATTTTTAATTTACATAAATATGTCGTTTCATTCAAAAATCAAAATACAAATGTAGAGAAACTAAAATGTCTTGGAAAAATCAGATAATCTTTCCCCAATGTCATTTAATATTTCTGCCAAATTTCATATTTTTCCCATGTATATTTTAATTTTTATGATTTAAATACTTCAAAACTTCAAAAATTAATTTAAAAATGTTTACTTGATGAAAAATTATGATTTTGGTTTTGAAAAATCTTCCTCCTTTTTCTGAGTTCATAACACATTTTATTATATTTTTTTGAGTTTTCTATAAAAAGTTATGTAATTTTGAAATTTAATTATAATTTTTTGAAATAAAATTGTCGTATCTCCCCCTTCCCTCACCCGACACTCACCAAGCGGAACCCGACGCACGAACGGAGGAGAGCCGACGGCTGAAATTTCCCGGAGTCGTTTCTCTGCCGATTCTCAACCAAATTTTGCATTCTTGGGCTCGTTTTGTTCATCTCAAAGAGTAGATCACATCCATACGGATACTTAAGTGTTTTGTGGTCTATTCTTCGATCTGAAAGGGAGGGAAGTTTGAGATTATTATTTCAATTTAAGAGATATACCTGAGCCTAAGAGGTTTGTCCTCATTTAGGTTTGAGTAAGTAGGTCTTCTTGAGCTTATCCAACTCCTCGTGGCGTCGTTTTGACGTAATTTTTGCATCGGGTCGGAGGTTCGCCGGAATTTAGCTCAGTTCGTCTTTTCCGGCAACGTCGGCGTTTTCCGGCGAGAGAGGAGAAAAGGGAGCTTTTGTTGTGTGTGTGGAGAAGGAATGAAGTGTGGGGAGGAATGCCCGATCCAAGCTTTGGTGGAGGGAGGAAGGCTTGCCGGAAAGGAGTTCACTGGAGGGAGGGCGGCTCGTCGGAGAAGGAAGAAGATGAAGGAAGAGGGGGAAGGGGGTTGTATTGGCTTAGTTGGAGTGGTGTGGAATGGTTGGGAGGAGATGGATCATCCATGGGAGGAGGATTGGTGGGCTTTTATAAGAGGAAGAAGAGAGGAGTTGGAGAGAGAGGAAGGAGTGGGAGAGAGAGAGAGAGATGTGAATCTTTTATTTTCTTTTAATTTTTTTTATTATCTACAGCCAACATAAAGAGAGAGAAGCGTGGAATTAAGCTACATGCATGCATGATTTTTTTTTTGTTTTTATTCTAGAGAGAGAGAGAGAGAAGTATGGGGGAGAGAGGAAGGCGTGGAGAGAGACCCATGCGCATAATTTTATAGCATTTATCATGCGTGTGTAACTGATAGTTTTATCTCACACACACACACACACA
>JXCR01049349.1:0-11675 GCA_002079205.1 Phalaenopsis hybrid cultivar | reverse complement strand
TGAGAGGGTTAGAAAGATTCTATGGTGCCTTTGACCATTTCTAAAAAGAATCCCAAAATCATTCGAGGGAGTTAGCTTTAGCTTTCTGCCCTTGGATTTGATGCTACTTGTTCTTTCATTCAACAAAGCTTTCATTTGGTTGGATGGTGTCTACTCAGTGAGAGCCATTAAATCTCCTCGAGATTTGTATGGTCATATTTTTATGTACATATTTAATTTTTTGAATCTCTTACTTCTTGAAATTGACAACTGCAATAAGAATAAAAAGAATTAAATACATAAATTGACTAATTTATTGCATAAAAATTTTTCTAATAATTGAACTCTCTTGACTTTTGTGCTTGTATTCCCTATAAATAGGGAACAATAAGTGTTTTTTCATCACCATTTCTAAATTTCCAACTTTTCAGTTGAATTGAGTAGGTAACTGTGATGGAAAGTGGAAAAAAACCCACAAGAGAGGAAGCTATGTTGAAGTCCTTCGGGCTTTCGATTAAAAAAATGTGTCATCCAGCATGAGAGAAAAAAAAAAGATACCTTAAAGTTNTGATGGAAAGTGGAAAAAAACCCACAAGAGAGGAAGCTATGTTGAAGTCCTTCGGGCTTTCGATTAAAAAAAATGTGTCATCCAGCATGAGAGAAAAAAAAAAGATACCTTAAAGTACTCGGTTGGCTCCAAAAGAAACCCGCAGATGAGGGTCGATTGACAGTGAAAAAGCCAGAAGGTGACGAATGGCCGGTCAGTTCAAAGTGAACGGGAGAAAGGATCCAACCAGAGGGTACAATGTTGGTCAAACAAGCGGTGCTAACATACCAAAGAGCAGAGGAGATGAATGAGTTGCCTGACTCATTGCCACAGGTAGGATCGAGGAGCACACCACCTACGCGTTGGNCGGTCAGTTCAAAGTGAACGGGAGAAAGGATCCAACCAGAGGGTACAATGTTGGTCAAACAAGCGGTGCTAAAATACCAAAGAGCAGAGGAGATGAATGAGTTGTCTGACTCATTGCCACGGGTAGAATCGAGGAGCACACCACCTACGCGTTGGTCCTTGTACCGGGTCTGATTCGCCAGTGAACGGCTCATCCGTTGGCACCGCATCAAGAGTGGACAGTCACGCCGGCCCAGGTTCAATTGCAAGAAGTTGTGACTCTTGTGCCTTTTGCCGACAAGGTCAGCTAGACAGTTGTTAAACCGCCTGCTGGCGAGAGCCTCCTTATGTTTAAGATAAAGAGAATAATAAGTGAGGCAATATCTTTCTTGTATGGTAGAATAATTCATTTTCCCATTCCTGACATCTAATTATTTTTACAAATGAAGCCGTGCAAATCATCGATTCCTCGACCATGGAAGTTAACCAACCCTCTGCTCCAAATGCAACCGTGAGACCTTCTGCTTTAGCTCTTAATGGAGGTGCACTTGGCCATTTAACAGCCATAGAGGACATCAAGAGGGAGACTGAAGGTTGGTTGTGTTCCCAAAGGCTGTTGGCATGTCGCATAGACGATACAGTGGACGCATTTGCTTGGGAGGTAGTCTTTCAGATGGAGACTATCATATCGAACCTGAAGAATGAGGTGTAGGTCCTCTATGTTGATCTGATGACCCTCTGGGCCAAGGTGGTGACTCCGAACTGAGCTGCTAGAAGTTCATGCAACCAGCTCGATCTCACAGATCAATTTAAGTTTGGAGGGTGTGCATTGTACTCGAATCTTGTGACTCGAGGTCAGGTGCTACTCGTGGAGGGCAAAGATCCAACTGTAAATCAATTTTTTTCATAAATAAAAATTTAAATTTTATCAATTTTCAAAATTTCTTATCATTGCTTCTTCTCAATTTTCATGCTAAGTTGATTTAGATTTTTCAAGTTCGAGGTATACATTTGAGGCATTTTGAATTACTAGGATACCCTATATATAGGTTTAAATTGAAAAATGGTGTTACACTTCTTCATTTTCCATGCCTCCTTGCCTTCGGTTAGTTTTCATCCATAGCTCCCATGGACTCCAATTGTTCTTCTCAACTATTCTGTTCGATGTCGATGACCGAACGATGAATATTGATATCATTCAATGCGGATTAGTTGGATGATTCTTGTGTATATGGCATAAGCATCGTGCTCGAGCAGGTGGAGCCGGAGGTACAGGCGACTGACTACTTAGGAGATGGGTTGATTTTTTATCGAGACTTGTTCTGATGGGAACTCTTGTTGCCCTTCTCTCTAGAGATCCAGTTGATACTCAACCATTATGTAGCATTCCCACCCAAATTAAGACAAAATCAATTGCTATAGTGATCAGTTTTGTTGCTTACTCGTGTGTGATGCATGTTTTCCTTCATAGTGGAGTCAGACGTATATGGTCTCTTTGGCTCACCTCGGAAGATTCACCTAATTGACTTGGAGAACAAAATAAAGGAATGGAAGCTTTGATTCCTCCAAGGCACTTGTGAGAAAAAAAAAAGGGCCTCCATCGCAGTTTTAAGTGCTTGCGTCAACCGTTATGGTCAAACATATGTGGGTGATCTAGTACGCCAACCCCATGACAATTAACCGGATGTTAGACCTGGTCAAGTTTGACCCAATGGCCCTTAAGGAAAAAAGGCATTTTGAAATGGTTGGTTGTCTTTCAAGGAATGAGCCAAGGAAGAAGAAGAAAGGGGATGCTTCTTCACAGAGAGGTGAGGCCAAGGTAGAGAAGGAGGATGGCCAGATAGTCCGAATAGCCCCAAGCTCGAAATTCTAGTCTGTCTCAAAAATCTCATTTGTTATTCAAAACAAAGTCACTTGAGGGTTAATATTGATCGAACGGATACCTTCTTTGATGAACTTAGGTGATTTGAGTGACTACCTCCAAGAGGAGTAAACTCCTTATTGGTTTTTTTTTTTTTTAATGAAAATAATTATGTGTGTGTATATATATATATATGATTTTTATTTTGAAAAATGAGACTAAATAGATCTCATATATTTAAATGTTTAAATAATCAAGCACGATGTTATAAGTAACACTTCATCTCAAAAAATGAGAATATCACTCGATAATAGTCTTCATTTTTCAAACTAAGTGATATATGATTTTTATTTGGTCTTTGAAATTTCCAATAGATCATTCCCCTATCTGATATGAAGACTAGATAAAGTTTAGATTATCTGAGTTACTAATTCTTCTATAGGCACAAGTCCATATAGTTAATTACAACTTAAGTGACTGTAATCACTTAAGTAAACTCTCAATAATATCATAATTTTGTCTTCAAGAATTCAAAGTTTAGTTTTTACGGTTGATCATAAAAAAATCAATTGGGAAAGGCTTAAAGTGGAACAGTTATTTCTGGAATCTAAATGAGCGAAAAGTAGAGGATGTCACGGATACTGAGAAGATCTCAGTGACTTTCCAAATTATCCTATGGTTTAGCTTTACATTTTCAAAATAATGTTATTTAATATTTTACTCCTGCAGTTTATTTAATAGTACTTTAATCAAAAAATTTCTTAGGAATTCACAACTTCTAGAATATAAGTAATTATGAGGATTGTCTCTTATAGAGATATTAAACCTCGAGATTAAATAAACATTATCTTGCACCAACAAGTTAGAGAAAAAATTCCTGGTTAATTGAAACTCTAAATCCTAATGATTTTCAAAATCCGAATGATTATATTTGTTTCGAGAGAATATCTCTACCTCTCGGGGTAGTATATTATGCTTCAAATAATGTATCCAATCTTTTAGATATAAATATTTCAAGATCTAAGGAAAATGTACCAATTAATTTTTTTGACAGCTCTCCGAAGATGACAACTATCTCCATCTCTAATATTGGCTTATATTGTTATTCATCATTATTCTATAGTGTTTTAGTATCAATAAATCATATAAAATCTATCCACTTTAATATGTGTTTCAAGTATACATAAACTTAGTTTGTATTTGAATACATGTTATAACCTTAACGAATTGAAGTTATTTGCTTGTACATGTGTCAAATAGCTGCAATGTTATTTTAAAGCTGTCCTTTATAGTTGCTTGTACAATCAACTTAGGCATCTCGAGCACCAAAATCCTTGCTTTTTTTTAATTATTATTTTGCTCTAGTTAACTACTTTTATCATAGTTTCATATATCATGATAAATAATATTAATATAAAAATAAATAAATATTAGTGGTTCTAAATGAAATATTCATTAATACCGTCAAGAGACTTTTTTTATATAAAATAAAATATAGGCATTTTATTTTGATTCATTTTATGTATAACCTAATTATGGCACCAACATTCGTCAATCGACATCAAACATTTGTTTATAGAACTATTACATTATCATTTTGAATGACTTCATTTGATAGTATTGTTTTTAGCATTTCCTTTTCTTCTAAGTTAAATTGCTCATATTAATAGAAATAATAACAATTAAAAGCGATATTCTTTGAGGCCACACTGATAAATAATAATACTTAGCATATTCATTTACTAGCTTTTTTTTTTTCTTTTTTCTTTTCTTTTTTGTGGGAAAATTTGGAGTATTTGCTCGCTTTAGAGAAATTGGTAGAAAGAATAAAATAAAAACTCAATTGAAAAAAATAGCAGATGACAGTGAAAGCAAAAATAAAATCAAGAGGATGTCAAGATCCTAAAAGTACTCAGACGAGGACCTTTTCTTCATCTCATTGATGATCAAGAGAATAACCATATGGAAGTGTCAAGATGATGCTCCACTACCAGGAATGTTGTATATGGTTCGACATGCCAAGAGCCGAATCATCAAGGGTAGGAGTTAATAAAAGCCCTAGAGACAGAAGCAAGTAAGATACAACATCTACTAGAACAATGCCTCATGAACCATTCGAAAACATTTTGGTGCAATAAAAACAACCACCCAAAAAATTGATTTCAGGCAACATACCTAAAAGCTCAAAAAAAACTGCAGATAGTATAAAACGACAGACCAATGTTACTTTTTCTCCAAAGAGTTGGCTCCATTTTGCAGTACCATTTAATGCATTATGTTGCTCATCAGTGGTTTTCTTCTTTTGTATCTTATTCTATTCTCGTTAATGCCAATTTTTCTTCACTATGAATGGAATGGTAAATAAAACTTGCTCTAACAAGTGTAAACCGGTTTAACAATTTCTTTCTTCTCTTCATGCTCTCATTTGGTTTGATCCGGTTAATGTTGGAGGTGAATTTGATGAGTATGTCGGGACATGCGCTCTCTTAACTTTTTAATACATACATACATACATATATACATGCTTATATGTTTTGGGTTTATATAACCTAAATTAGAGCATTTGCCAACTTATGATGAGATAGGGCGAAGAGTTAATGATGAGAAATGCCCAGACCCAAATAGAAATTCTTTTCATAAGCTTCATCCCCCTCTTTATAAGGGAAACGTCATTTTCACGGTGTATGATGAAATAGAAAGTTTAATTATAGTACACAACAAACGTCTATCGATTTTGTTGTCCTCTGCCAAATAGACCATGATATTACCTGCAATGGCATATAGATGTCAACGTACCCTGGGGCGAATATACGTTGATGTTAAACAAGTCAATAGTTAGCTTAGTCAAGTTGACATGCCCACACCAGCTGGGAGTTTGCTTGGTTTTGATCGATCATTGACTATCAACAAATAGCTAGTTGGATGTACAATTTGAGGAGCTAGACCTACCCACCAATGAGGCCTTAAGCCTTCAAATTTTTTGAATCTTTATTCTAGTAATATCTTAGCCATTCAAAGAATTTAACAATTTTTTGTGCTCCAAATTTTATAGGCGTGCTACTTTTATGGATTGCTCATGCGAATAAATCACTTCCTTCGATACTATAGTCCTCCCATAATTCATAATAGTATGGCTCTACAATCAAACAAAATCTAATGACTTCGAGTAAAAGGTTTAACAACCACCAAAGTCATAAGAGATTAAAAATACATAATCATATTTGTCCCATATGGAGAAAAAAAAATCCATTTATCACATCATTAGATCAAGTGATAATCATTAAAGAACAAACTAAATGATCATTTCCATACATATCCCTCAATTCTTATGCATTTCTATATCAAACAACCTTTTTTCTTTCCTTTTCTTGACATTTATAGCACCTACATATCTCATCAAATATATCACTAATTTAACATTTAAAAAAGTGAGATACACATTTTTTATGATGTTTATGTAGAAGTTGAAGTTTAGGGATTGGAAATGTAAACAGATAAGAATTAAATGTTATATACAAGTCTTCTAAATTAAAAAATACAGAAAAAATCAGTCACGTAGGGAGAAAGCAAAAAAAGAAAAAGGAAGAAAGTGCAGCCCAACAACCCTCATCATTTGTTTAAGGAGAAAACAATAAAGAGACCTACACAAGCATAGGCTAATTATTTCCAGCAAAAAAGGCTTTCCTTGAATGCCAACATTAAGTATAACTTTGATACATAATAAATGAATTAAATCTAAATCATTCAAAGTAGAAATTAAGCAAAAAAATACTTTTAATATAAAAAAATATTTGAATATTTGACTTTTGATATAAAAAATAAGATAAAACTCCTCTTTATTAGGGGTGTAAACGAGCCGAACACGTCATATTTCGAGCTCAAAAAGTATGTTAGTGTTCGGCTCGTTTGCTTAGCGGGCCGAACACGAGTCGTTCACGAACAAAGAGTCATTTTAACAACCCTAATCACATAGTCATAAGATATTAAAGATTGGGGCAAAATTTAAAACATCATCTGAATCTAATTTAATAATTTTTATTCTATTTTCTTCATTAATACTTTTAATTGATTATAAATCTTTGTAGCCTTGTAGTCAATTAAATTTTTGAAAAATATTACTCATCAAAAATATATATAATTGATTAGTAGTATTTCGAGTCAAAACGAGCCGAACACGAACGAACAAATATTTGTTTGTGTTTGGCTCGTTAACTTAGCGAACGAGCCGAACACGAGCTGTTCGCGAACAACGAGCCATTTTGACAGCCCTACTCTTTATTGACATTAGACAACAAATTTATAACTATTTAGAATATGAAATAAAACAAAGATAGTAGGAAATACACGAGAGATTTCTGCATATGCTCTGACTGGATCTCCCAAAGCAAATGCCTATCCAAGTTTTGAGTTCTCTTGCTCCATGGCAATAATGGCTGCAAGCCTGTCATGTACCTGCCAATAATATATAAGCTTCAGATTCATTAGTGTACATAATCTCGATTTTGGCAATAAAAGAGTACCTCTGAAAGTTTCTTCTTGGTCCCATCATGAAGTAACGAATTGTCATCATACCTAGTTTAAGTACAGAAATTACCTTATGAATTAAAAAATTTACATACATACCATATATTTCTTATATATTCATATATATAATATTTAATATTTATATATATAACACTTTGATGTCATAAATCTATGTGTGATTCACTTTAAAAAGTTAATAATAATGGTGTTTTTTATGCAATAATAAAGATTTTGGTGGTAAGCATGTAAATACATAAGAATTGTGTGATGTGTATATAAATGTCTTTAAACAAAAGGGAAAAAAATTGTGTAAGAAAATAACCAATCACGTGGCATCCCAGCTTTATCACGAGCTGCATAGTTGAAGGGGCCTTTCAATTCAACACCATGCACCTTCAACAAATCTAAAGCATAGGCATGAACAATCAGAAACAGAGTAATTCAATGCAGCATAAATAAATAAATAGCAAGGATGGTATTTCTTACCTTTGAAAGTATCACATGGGGATCTGCCCATCTTTTGACAGAGCAGGGTGAACCAGAACACACCAACAGCGACGTGAGCAACTTCTTCCTCGGCTATCTTTGCTACAATATTTGATGTCCTGTGATCTCCAAATCCAATCAGCTTCTGAACTAGTCTAGGCCCAGCATCAAGACCTCTAGCTTCCTGAAGGAAGATAAATTCATTATTTAAATCATGGAAAAAAATAAAAAACAGATATTTTATTATTATTATTATTATTATTATTATTTTGGGAAGATTTATCCTCATATTAAATGAGCAGCTGTATCTGAATTACTGATAATATTTACCATCTTATAGTTTGTGTAGAGCTAGTAGAACTTGTGTCATGACAAATCACCTAAACCTCAATAAGGTCATCCTATTTTTTCAGAAGAAATTACTCAAACTGAGGAATGCATTAACATAAATGTGTCCATATATAGCAAAAGAAATATGTATGTGTGTGTGTGCCCGCCCGCCGCCCCTGTATGGATGTTTGTGTGTGGAAAGAAAAAATTCTATGCATACCACACAATTCTTATGCATTTACAAAATCTACACCCAAATTTTCATATTTACACAAACACCTTGGTGTCATTGACCCATGCATGAAATAGTGTATTTCACGAATAAAAAAATAATGATAGTGGTATTTTTGATGTGATGTTAAAGATTTAGTAGTATGCATGTAAGTATGAATGTTTAGGTGTTAGATATGTAAAAGCATAAGAATCAGTATGTATGTAAATGATCCCATATATGAACAAGAAAAAAAAAAAATATAAAGAATATGACAAATAAGAACATCTTCAAGAATAAGGTATATTATAATAATAAATATTATAAATGTCTTCTATGAGTGTTTAACATGTGATAAAAATTATTATGATATTGACATAGTAACAACTTTAGAAGTAATAACTCAATATTTGATAATATTAATATGATAAGATTTTTAATTATAATAAAACTAGCATCATCACAAACTCATAATACATCGGCGATAAGCATAAAAGGTTTACCTACAAAAAGGAAATGTGGAAGCCGATGTGACTTCATATTAAATCTACAATTTACAAACAAGAAATAGTGTCATGCTAAAGTTAATGACGAGTGAAAATATAATCAATCTTGAAATGCTTATTCATCTCGAGTGGCACTTCTATTTTGATAATACATTAGAGTGAGATGAGAAAGAGAGAGACCCACATCCACAAGCAACCATCACGATTAAATTGTCTCAATGGTTATGGATGTTCTAGCAAAATACTAGGCTTTGGTTAAAAATCAAGAAACAACACTTTTAGTCTTCCAACAAATATGCAAAAACTAATCCAAAATTCACGATCTGCCAGACCATTGACTTAGGTTACATCAACATAGGCATCCAAATCTAAAGAAGATTTTATGGAAACAAAGGATTATCGCAAAGAGTGCCTCAAAGAAAATAAAAATTATGAAAAATAGTTCAATGAATAGTGGAAGTAAAAGAAACAATTTGACCAATAATGTGAACAACAAAGGCAATATTCGGTCATATAATGCTGAGAAAAACCAAGCTACTAATAAAAGTATTTATAAAATGAAGCTAGCCAGGTTTTCCAATTAATGAAGAATATCGAGATTTCAATTACAAAATAATATCAACAAGTTTAGCATCAGCAAGATGAACACGCTTAATAATATCAACTACATCTTTAAGCTATGGAAAAAGTTGGCCTTTAGAAAAAGAGCTATGTCAATATTTAGGAATCAATGTAGAAAGTTCAAAGCTATCATTCAAAATACGATGCTAATTTAGATTTCAAAACTGCAATCCCATCAATAGTATCACCCACAATAATATATTATTAACATATAAACAGCAAAATACAACCAATAAAAGTGTACTTAGAGTGCAATATCAATGCAAAGGGTGAAAGTTAAGGGAGATAAGTAATATTTTTGTTAAGCTTGCAAACTTCCTCAAGGCTATAAGACACACTTGGAAGGGAAATCATGCACGCAGCTTCATAAAGATCACCATTAAAGAAGGTTATATATTGTATCCATCTAAAATAAATGTCATCGATTAATTTATGCAGTTGTAATAAAAATATGAAGAGTATTCTTTTTTGCAATAGATCCAATAGTCTCCTCATAATCCACACTATATTGTTGAAAGAACCCTTTAGCAAACAATAGTGTTCTACATTTTTCTCAATCGACTAATATAACAAAATTTTGATCTTTCACACCCAAAGACAACCAATTGCACTCTTAACTTGTGGTAGAGGCATCAAATTCCAAGTATTTGTCTTGTACAATGTTATGAAAGGTGTGAGTATTGGGCAGGGCATTTTTGTTGTTACGGGGCAAGGCGTCAACCCCAAAACGATGGGTGTAAGCCACACAGTATAAGAAAATATAAGAAATATAAATATTAAGAGATCAGAGGATAAACTAGTTGTGCTTAATAAAAAAATTATTAAAAACATTAAAAGAACTTATACTCATTCAATTTCAAAACAAGTATTCTAGGATTAAAATCTTCAAAATATTAGCATAATAAATTCACCACAAAAATTAGAAACATAAAAAAATAAGTAAACATGTTTGAGCTAAAAAATGAACTTGTGCTTAATTGATCTCAATCCTTGAATGTTGTTATTCGTCAAGTTCATCCTCAAAATCTTCTTCTGCACCAATAGTTGTGTTCAAATCAGAACTAGGTCCTTGATATTTTCTGCATTCATTGCCCACTTCAGTAAAGTCATCATCATGCTCAATCTCAAGTGCATTCACAATACAATTTATTTCACTTTATCATTGTTGCATAAATTATAAAAACAAACAAAATGACATTCATAAATGGTTAGGATATTTCTCTATAATAATGCATATATATGTAAAGGAAAATTAAATGTAAATATAAAACATACTTGTTCTTTCGTTCAACTTCCTTTTTCTATGGGAATATGTAATAAAAATATCATTTCTTTTTTTTTCTTCATTTGAATTAGTTATGGGCACATTTCTGATTACATCAACATCAAATACTTGTTCTCTTTCATTCACCCAAGAAGGTTCCTTTCGATGCACTTGATTTTCCTTCTTGACAATCCACTCATTATCAAAGTCTATCATTTATCAAAATTGGAATAGAGTCTTATTTTCTTCTTATACTTCTCTCCCTCAATCTATTATGTCTTATATTTACCGGAGAATTCAACCTCTTGTGCTCCAACATGTTCCTCTCCTTAATATGAATCTAATATAAAAATTATTTTTAGAAGTTGAATATGAAAGCAAATAATAATAATTTTAAGAGATAAAAAATTATTACAAATTCAAAGTGCTCAAATTTCTTTCACAGCCTAATGAATTGCAGGTGAGACTAAGAACTCGAATGGCAAAATTCGTTAACTCAGTTGTTTTCCCACCAAATCTCATCCACCAATCAGCAGGAGAGCTTAACTATTTTGAGTCCATAGCAAATATACTCCCAGAGTTTCTTATAAAGTTATCATACAGGTCTAGTTGAATACCATCTTTAAGGATATCTTCATAATCTAACTTTCTTTTCATCCTGCATCAATTTTCCTCCAAATAATTTCATACTAATTTTTCATTATGCCCGCAATTGAAAGTAATTTTTTCTTTTACTAATTCCATTAACTTATAAATATAACCCATGAGTAGCCTTTCTTCTAAGTCAATCTCCCTTAGAATATTTACAAGCGGTGCAAAAGTTTTGATACAGGAAGCAAGATGACCCCAAAATATGGATAGAATTAATTAACAACACGAGATTTTATACATTCTATCTTCTTCGCTCATTGACTGGAACAACAAGCTTATGAAGAGAAAATTACCTAAAGTGGTTGGTTCAATTTGTAAATGCTTTGAAGGGTCAAATATTCAGTAGAAAA
>JXCR01049342.1:16485-42700 GCA_002079205.1 Phalaenopsis hybrid cultivar | reverse complement strand
AAGAAGATAAACTTACAAGAGAAATAAACTCAATTTCTCTTCTACCACAAGCCACCAAGATGAAGTTAAGGGGGAACAATATTCATTTTCTTCTTTCTTCTACCTTGTTCTTCCTCTACCGCAAGGAGCTACTCCTCCTTGCACTTCTCTTCCACTGTCCCGTAGAAGCCCGAAGAACTCTTCTTCTATCCCGAGGAAATTCGAAGAAGAAACACAAAATGTGACTTCTCTTTAACTAGAGGAGAGCCGTATGATACCTTTTATCATGAACATGAGGGAACAAAGGGATGCTTTGTTTCACAACAGAGGAAGACGGGAGCGGTTCGTGTAACCGCAGGGTCGCGGGAGATGTCGCGATGATTTGCGACAGAGGAGCAGGAGTTCACGACCGGTAGCGGGAAGCGCCGATTCGTGACGTGGTCTCCAGCGTCAACAGGGATCCTCTTTCATTTTGAGGCACTGAAGAAAGTTGTTCTTGTCCTCCATAGCATATGACCAACAAAATCTTCTTTTGCATCAGTGACATAAAGAGAATTATCTCCGTCCTTGCCCAATAGGTGACCCGAGATCTTCTTACTTGTTGTCGCTGCGTATTCCAGTGGAGATGAAGAAATACTAGAGTTTTCCCACCGCACTTTGAAATAGATGTTTTCATGCTTTTATGGCTTTGATATCTCTCGTAGCCTTTGTACCAGTTCTTGTTGGTATTTATAATCTTTTTAATCATTTGATTTTACATTTACATATGATGATAGTATATTTCTTCATATGTCTTTGACTTTGCTTGTGTGGTTGTTGTGGCTTCTCAATCATATGAAATTCTGCAATTAAAGTTAGCACACACACTTTATAAAATGAAAAATCACATAGCTTTTGATGCTCGTGCCTTCCTAGGTTGTGCTCTTTCAGTTTTATGACTTATAGGAGCTTGAAATGAATTGATATCTTATGCGACTTGCAACCTTTTGAGATCTTTTATGTACATGTGTCTTCTAATGCTTGTAGCCATCTGAGGCCTTTGATATATCTGTGTCTTATGAGACTTTAATCTTATAAGGTCTTTGATGTACCTATGCCTTCTGAGACTTTTAGACTTCTAAGGTCTTTCAGTGGGGACCCTATCAACCACTTTCGCTCTTAACGCCTTACTAGTGAGGACCTTTTCCACTACTAATTTCTCATCTAAACTTGCCTCTTGGGCTCATCTTCCAGAGGCATGACAACTTCTCATTGAGTCTTGCCCCCTAGACTCGACTTCATTGAGAACCGTAGCTTCTCATCGAGTCTTACCTCATGATCTAAGCTTCCAGGGATACTGGATCTTCCCATTGAGTTTCACGTCTTAGGCTTGACTCTTAGGAGAATTGTAACTTCCTATCTATCAAGACCTGCTTTCTGGGCTTATCTTCTAGGAGCATTGTAGCTTCACATCGAGTCTTGCATCCCGAACTCAACTTCTAGAGGTATCAGATCTTTCTATCAAGTTTTGCAACTTGCGCCTGACTTTCAAAGGCGTGATTGAAAGGAGAATCCATTAAGGATGCAAGACCAGTTCTTAGTTTTATAACTGGAGATGCTCAACAGTATTAACCGTAACGGACAAAGTCATATGAAATCTACTAAGGATGCTTGACTTATCAAATTTTATTGTTCAAAGCTTTTGCTTTACGATTGTGATCTGTTATGAAAGAGGGCTAAGAAATTCATGAAGGATTTTTTACCTTTCCGAGGCTTTATGTCAAAGATTTTGCTTGACGACTATAGCCTGTAATGGAAGAGGTCGAATCGAGTCCCCCTGGGATCGATTAAGCTTAGAATGAAGTGTCAGAGATGTTAAAAAATAACGACAATAAAATAAAAAAATTGAATGAGAAATTCACACACAAAGACAGAAAAGAACAAACAGATTTACATGGTTTGACAACCCTAAGAACACGGAGCTGCAGAAGATTTTATTACTTTGAGGAATTACACAGTCGATCGCTTCGATGATTACAAGAATATCTCTCTCTCTTCTTGTCTCTTTCCTCACCTTCTCCCTTTCCTTTCTTCTCTTCACCTGTAAGCCATACAAGAAGAAAGAACAAAATGAGGGAAGAACATGCGAATCCCCTTGTTGATTATTACTGTAAGCCAACACTGCAAAGGAAGAAAATAAAAATTGATGCTTGCGATACCTTTTTCAATGAACAGTACGTCCCCTTTTATTTTCGCGTTCAGGCCAAAGAAAGAAGCCACTTTCCTTAATTTGCGAAAATAAGGACCGGGAGAGAGGGAGGAGTTTGGGCAAGCAAGAGAAGCCAATAAAGAAGTAGAATATAGGAAATTAAAAACATTAAGATACATTCCATAGATGCAAAATCCGCCCAATTTGCATGTAGTGGACCAGGCTCAACATAACACAACAAATCTCTCACTTGGAGACTAGGACACTGCATGCATCACCCTTTTCCTCAAACGGATATCCTCCTCCTCTGCAACTGATGACCCTCGTCTTCATGCTAGTAGACCAACTGAAGTTAAGCACAACTTCAACTTTTCAAGTCTAACACCCTTAGTCAACATGTCAGCATGGTTCTTGTTTTTTTACTTTCAATTAATATAATTAGCTAGTTAAAAAATAATAATTTTTTATCTTTCTTCGCAAAAAATTGACTAAGATGATTAACTTACTTAGTTACATCTCAAAATTTTAATGCTCTTAACTTTTTATGCAAATATATATATATATATATTAAAGTCCTTATCGTTTACAATATTCATTTTAAAGTTAAAATAGCTAGAAAATAAGTATGTCTATTTAAATTTCAAAATTATCTAAAGCTATGAGAATGTATGGGGATATCATGTAATTAGCTTCATGAACGATCATATTGCATTGATTAATTAAATTAAACCAATAATTTCTTATGATCCCTCTTTAATGTAGCATGTATAATTAAAAGAAACATGAACAACATAATTTATTTGTGGAAAAATAGTATGCATAACACATACAAGTTATTTAAAATAAAAAAGATTGGGAACCAGACAAGTTAATTAGTCATGATGCATCTTATGACTAATTAGCACAAGATGAACATAAAGAAAAAAAATTAAAGATGAAACAACTTATAATATCACTCTAAAAATGGATCCTCAAACTTAGAAATAAATGCTAGGCAATAGGGCGAGCGAGAAAAAAAGAACCATCATATTTCAAGATACAACTGTAACCATAAATATTGCAATCTAAGTAGGCTCCACCTCCACAATTAGATCGAAGACCTTTCACCAATGAATCTATGCAGTTGATGCATTCTAATGGTTCGAGATCTCCGGTGCACTGTACCATTCCATAGACAATTACCTTGTTTTTTATATAAAGAATTTCCATTGCTCCAAACCTATTAGATGCTCTCTTTGCTTTCATAGTAGCCATATCTATTACTCTGTTCACGGTAGTTATGAATTGATTACTATCAATGGCATGAATTTCTTTTGAAGACCGACCAAAGACGGGGCCCGGGACTAGCCACTTAGAAAAAATTTTGTTATCGTAGCGAATGAAGCACAGTTCGAGCCAAATTATCACTGGGGCCGAAGAATGGCAATCCTTTTCTTCTATTCTACGTGTCGCTTCTGAAATGCATGCGAAACAGTTCTCCTGATTAATGTCCCCTCGGCACTGAGCGTGGCCATAGATAGCATTTGAATCACTGCCAGCGATGTGGAAAGCGTAGTTGTCGGGACTAAGCTGAATCTTTTGTTTTATATTAGAAAGAACTTCGTTGATGTTCTGTTTCAGCTGATAGCCGCCGGGCATGCTGAAGGGATTGAAGCAATCCGTATATGGCAAATCAGATTCCATCTCCCAAATAGTGGTAGGAGGAAAACCAAAAAGATGAATAGCTTGAGTGAATTTTTCATTGCCATTTTCATGGCAAATCATGATTTAGTTTGCTTGCTTCTTTATAAGGAAATAACGTAGACTTCAATGCTGCGCAGGCCTTCCGCTAAAGTCGGGCAGCTTTTTATTTTTATTTATTTCATCTTATTTTACATTTAACATGTGGATGTAAGAAGGCAATTGAATTAATGATTCCATTTGGCAACACAAAAACGCAGGTTGGTAATGTCCAAACAATAACTAGAAAAGTATTGATAATATAATTGAAGTTAATTGACAACCAAAAACTACATTGTCTATATATTATTTATAAAAAAATATAATTTATAATATCTTTTCGGTTCAAATTAAAAATGCATGTGGCGTCTATTATTTGATCGAGCATTGCCCGAGCAATTATTTTTTTTGTTGCTCAATTTTTTTAGCAATATTAATTTATAAGCCACCCACAAATTTTCATCACCCGACACGAATTTTAAGGCATGATACAAATCTCGGGATAATAATTTGAACAATAAATGATCAAATCTTGATAAAAAAAAAAGTCATTGAAAACTGTGATTTTAGCAAACTTATAGTCAACCTGACTGACTCGATCAGACAGAGCCAATGATATAAAAATTAGTCTAATGTGTGTCAAATCAAACTCATAACAAGTAATTAAACCGCTCGTGGAAGATTTTGTGGAAGATTTTCGAACATATTTGGAATGTCAAACGGATGTCGAAGCTAGCAATTTCATATTTGAATCGAACGTCTCGACAAGACGAATCTTACGTACCCAAGATTGCTCAATTCCGAAATTGTCAAGACACCAAAATGTCCATCAAACGATATTCCATCGAAAAAAACTATATGAACCATCAAATCAAAGTAATTATATTCCTGCATTAATTGCACCTAGAACATTTTAAATAGAGCCCCGCTCCTATAGTTAAGCAAAAAGTTTGAGCCTTGAGAGAGAAATTAAGGCTTTAAGAAGGAGCTGAAGTCAAACAGCATTCATGCCATTATCGATCGCCAGCGGCGACTGCTAACCACCTCCAACCTCCGTCGATCACCGCTGACCGTCATTGATCACCACCAATCGTCGTCGACCACCACAAACTAGACATCGTTAGTTGATGTTGTAACTTAGAAAAATCTAATACTCTTTCCCGTCTGTGGGACAATGGGTGTTTGTAATCATCAACCAATAGTGGATATTTATAACTGGATCAGACCCCGTGATTTTTTTTTCTCTATGAGTTTTCTACGTAAAAACTTCTGGTTTCATTACTGGTTATTTTCTTTTACTTGAGTGTGGTGAATTCTCGTGCAATGCTAAGACGATAATTCATTACTCTACTGCCACAAATTTTCTAGTACGCATCATTAATAGGTCCTTCTTCTTTTCTTTTTTTTTTATTTTCCTTTTTTAAAAAAATTAGTTTGCTTTTACATAAATTTTGGTAAAAATGTAAATATATTGGAATTGGGTGGTGAAAATGTAAATGCCCCAAATTTTAACGGATAAATCACAACTACAAGAAAAACGTGATCTGGAAATGATTATTTTTCTCAAATAAAATGATTTACTTCTAAGAATATAAATTAAAAGATAAAGTTTATATATAANTGTAAATATATTGGAATTGGGTGGTGAAAATGTAAATGCCCCAAATTTTAATGGATAAATCACAACTACAAGAAAAACGTGATCTGGAAATGATTATTTTTCTCAAATAAAATGATTTACTTCTAAGAATATAAATTAAAAGATAAAGTTTATATATAAAGACTTAGTAATTGAAAGCCCAAGTCATATATATAGATAGGCATAGAAATATGAAAATAATTGGTAATGGAAAGTTATCGACAAAATGCTATCAAAACTATCCTTGTATATATAAAGACTTAGTTATTGAAAGACCAAGTCATATATAGATAGGCTGCAAGTACTGCGGCCATTGGGAGCCACCGTGAGCAGCATTACACTATCAAAACTAAATGGTAATGAAGACAAATTAACCTCTCTGAGCATTGACCTTTCAAATAATCTTTAATAATTAGAATGTAGACATTTTACTAGAGCTATTAACTAGGCTCTACTTGGTTGAAAAAGTGATACAATATAGAATGAATGCAATACAATAATATTGTACTATATTTAAATTATTTTAGAGAAATTTGATGTACGGTAAATAAATGAATATTTTTTTTTTGTTTGGTTTAAATTGAGATAATGTATTTCGAACTATTCAAAATATTTAAAAATTCGCACATTACTGATGTTCAATAGAGGGGGTGGTTGTGGCTGCAAGTTGGCAGTCATGCAAGGGCTGGCAACAGCAGGTGGAGGTTAGCGATGACAGACTTTGGACGGCAGTCGATGACCGGCGGTGGCCAAATATTTAGAATTTTTTTTTTTCGACCAAATAATTAGAATTTATATTTCTAAATGTGCTTAAAACAAATCGTTAAATTTTCTGTAAATAGAAAAGCACCGTGTAATAAATTATTGCCTTATATTGGAAGCCTATTTAGTTGATATACAAGGATATGATAGTACATGAATTAGAGAGCTTGTTTGTGAATAATGGTTACTTAACTAACCTGCAAAAAATTTGCACAACAGTTATGGTTGGAAGACTTGGAAGTAAAGATTTCCTTTGTTAGTTATGCTTNGGCAATAGCAGGTGGAGGTTAGCGATGACAGACTTTGGACGGCAGTCGATGACCGGCGGTGGCCAAATATTTGGAATTTTTTTTTTTCGACCAAATAATTAGAATGTATATTTCTAAATGTGCTTTAAAACAAATCGTTAAATTTTCTGTAAATAGAAAAGCACCGTGTAATAAATTATTGCCTTATATTGGAAGCCTATTTAGTTGATATACAAGGATATGATAGTACATGAATTAGAGAGCTTGTTTGTGAATAATGGTTACTTAACTAACCTGCAAAAAATTTGCACAACAGTTATGGTTGGAAGACTTGGAAGTAAAGATTTCCTTTGTTAGTTATGCTTTTTTTTTTCTATTATTTCTATAGGTTATCTAAGTAAGAATTAAGTCTTATAGTTTTGTCGAAGGCAATACTTGGGTAGGAGTGATACGACACAAGGAAAATGTGCTCTAACTAATCCTACATCAATCTAATATAAACAAAAAAATTGCATTGATTATAATACCCTTATTCTTGATTATTATTGAGCTCATTACACCTTTCTTATATGTTTCAAGTTATTCATTTTTGCTGTTTTTATAGAACTTTTTTTCATGTGATAGTAGTTGATTTTCAATGATGTTGTCTTCAAACATGAAGTTGAGGAATCTCTTCATGTCTCAACAATTATCTCATTTATTAGTTTTATTATCTTTATGAATTAATTACAACTTCTCATTAATTAGAACACATCTTCATAACTTTCAAACTTATAATGATGTTCTTTATGACCATCGAAATTATGTTTAGAGTGCATTCAATCATATTTCTCATATGGTATTCCTATATTTTTTTGAAATATCATTTAAATTTCACTTAGTGAGTATAAATGGCACGCATTTTTAACAAAGCCGATTTCTTTTAATCTATCATAATATTTGATTTTGTGTGCAATTTCAAAAGTAATTCATCAACGTCGAGCCTNTCTTTTAATCTATCATAATATTTGATTTTGTGTGCAATTTCAAAAGTAATTCATCAACGTCGAGCCTTTTTTCCATTAATCAACATAATAATTGACTTAATGTTACTTGTTGAAAATTTTTTATTATATATAAATGCTATATTTTATTATTCTAAAAAGATTTTATTAGTAAATCTATGAAAATTATAAATACATTTTAATGTGAAACTTTACCTCTAATGTGTTCATATATAGTTCCTAGTACATGCAAACAGATATCCCCCTCGAAATAATTCTGCAAATGTTAGATCAACTATTAGTTTAAATTAGACTTTGTCTAATTATATTGAAGTATATTAACTTTACACTAATTTGGCTCGCAATAAACGCTAAAATAAAGTGTATTATATTTTATTAGAATATAATAAGAAAATTCATGTGTTATATTTTTATTTTCTTAAATAATATTAAATTATATAATTTTAATTCATAAATAAAGCTATAAATATATAAAAAAAAAATTATAACAAAATGTATGATATGAGAAAAATATTAAAATAATTATGAAAATTAATGATATAAATGTCATAAAAAATTTAGCATATATTAATCTCTTATGGACATGAAAATTTTGACATTGTGACAACTATTTATGAATAATAGCTCTAAATGCTGATCAATGAATTGCNAAAAATATTAAAATAATTATGAAAATTAATGATATAAATGTCATAAAAAATTTAGCATATATTAATCTCTTACGGACATGAAGAAAATTTTGACATTGTGACAACTATTTATGAATAATAGCTCTAAATGCTGATCGATGAATTGTNATCTTATTTTACATTTAACATGTGGATGTAAGAAGGCAATTGAATTAATGATTCCATTTGGCAACACAAAAACGCAGGTTGGTAATGTCCAAACAATAACTAGAAAAGTATTGATAATATAATTGAAGTTAATTGACAACCAAAAACTACATTGTCTATATATTATTTATAAAAAATATAATTTATAACATCTTTTCGGTTCAAAATTAAAAATGCATGTGGCGTCTATTATTTGATCGAGCATTGCCCGAGCAACTATTTTTTTGTTGCTCAATTTTTTAGCAATATTAATTTATAAGCCACCCACAAATTTCCATCACCCGACACGAATTTCAAGGCATGACACAAATCTCAAGATAATAATTTGAACAATAAATGTTCAAATCTTGATAAAAAAAAGTCATTGAAAACTGTGCAAACTTATAGTCAACCTGACTGGCTCGATCAGACAGAGCCAATGATATAAAAATTAGTCTAATGTGTGTCAAATCAAGCTCATAACAAGTCATTAAACCGNTCCGGTGCACTGTACCATTCCATAGACACTTATCCTGTTCTTTAAATTTATAATTTCCATTGCTCCAAACCTATTAGATGCTGTCTTTGCTTTCATAGTAGCCACTTCCATTACTCTGTGCACGGTTGCTATGAATTTATCACCATCATTTGCATGAATTTGCTTTGAAGACCAACCAAAAACGGGGCCCGGGACTACCTGCTTAAGAAAATTTGTGGAATCGTAGCGGAGGAAGCATTCTTCGTACCAAATTTCCACTTGGGCCGAAGAATTGCAATCCTTTTCTATTCTACGTGTCGCTTCTAAAATGCATGCCAAACAGTTCTCCTGATTTATGTCCCCTCGGCACTGAGCGTGGCCATAGATAGCATTTGAATCACTGCCATCGATATGGAAAGCGTAGTTTTCGGGACTAAGCTTAATCTTTTGTGTTATTTTAGAAAGAACGTGGCTGATGCTCTTTTTTAGCTGATAGTCGCCGGGCTTGCTGAAGGGTTTGAAGCATTGCTTAAATGGGAAAACAGATTGACATCTCGCAAATATTGGAAGGAGGAAAACCAAAAAGATGAATAGTTTGCATGAATTTTTCATTGCTATTTTTGCTTCCCCATGATTTAAATTTCTTGCTTTTTTATAAGAAAAAAAATGAAGTAGACAATGCTCCGCCGGCTTTCCACTTAGGTCTTACAGCTTTTTGTTTTTATTTATTTTTTCTTATTTTACATTTGACATATGGATGTTAGAATGCGATTGAATTAATAATTCCATTTGCTACGCAAAACCGCAGATTGGTGATGTCGAGAGTGTGCGTCTAAATTAACTAGAAACTATTGATAAGTTTATTAAAATTAAATGATAAAAAAAATTGATGCGTGCTAGAAAATTTGTGGCGGTAGAGTAATGGATCATCGCCTTATTAATACATGAGAATTCAACATACACTCAGATAAGAGAAACCAACCGGTAATAACATTAAAAGTTTTTATGTGGAAACCCCATAAAAAAAACCACAGAAATCCAATATAAATTGATTGTTACAGGGATCTCTTGTCCCATAGGCAGAAAAGAGTTACAAAGTCATTTGGATTACAACGTCGACGTGTGAATAAGCTTGGTGTAAGAAGTGGGGTGGCAGCCGATGATGATCGGTAGAGACCGACAGATGGCGGTCGACGGTGATCGACAACGGTCAACGGTGATCGACGGCGGTCGACGGTGGCAGGGTTGGTGTTGGACTTCAACTCTTTCTCAAAGTTTTAAGTTTTCTCTCAAACCTCAAGCGCCCCTCCCCAGAAGTGGGTCTTTGTTTATGGTGTTCTGGGTACAATTAATTCAGAAATATGAATCACTTTGATCGNCGTTGGACTTCAACTCTTTCTCAAAGTTTTAAGTTTTCTCTCAAACCTCAAGCGCCCCTCCCCAGAAGTGGGCCTTTGTTTATGGTGTTCTGGGTACAATTAATTCAGAAATATGAATCACTTTGATCAGACAGTCTAAAGAGCTTCATCAATAAGATGGCATTTGATGGGCATTTGAGAGTCTTAACGATGTTAGAATTGAGAAATATTGTGCTCGCTGCGTTTTCCTTGTTGAGACGCTCAATTCAGCTATAGACTTTCAATATTCGACATTCGTTTGACCATCTAAATATGTCCAGAAAACTTCAAAGAGTGGTTTAATGACTTGATCTGAGCTTGATTTGACTTGGACTAGACTAATTTTGATATCATTGGGTTCATCTCATCGAGTCAAACTGTTTGACCATAAGGTTGCTGAAATTTTGATGACTATTAATTGAAGTTTGAATTTTTCTTGCACAAAAGATTACCTCGGGATTCGTGTCAGATGATGAAAATTTTTTTGTGGTGTATAAGTTGCCCCCTATTTTCAATAAATTCTGATTTCGTCGTCTGAAAATATTAGCATTTGTGGCACTTTAATTTTTGTGATTGCATTATTAGTACAACATTTAGGCTTTTATATATATATATATATATATATATATATATATATATATATATATATATATATATATATATATATATATATATANTTGTTCTGTGGTCTGTTGGTAGAACAACCTCTTTGAAGATCGTAAGTCCCTGTCAGTCAGAATTTGGTTGGTCGCTTTTGAAAATAATTTTAATTAACTTTAATATCTATATATGTAATTTTGTTTTTTGAAAATAATATTTTCATTTTGATATAAATGAGATCAAATAGATCACATATATATGATAGTTTAGATAATTGAACACGATACCACAAGTGATACACTAACTTGAAAGATAAGCACACCACTTGATGGTAGGCTCAATCAATTAAGCTAAGAAATTTATGAATCTATTTTGGTCTGCAAAATTTATGAATGGCAATTTCCCTATTTAATATAAAGATTAGACATGGTTTATTTTATCTGGGTTCTTAGTTCTATTTAATGACAAAGCCATATAGTTAATTACATCTTTGGTAATCGAAATTACCTAAGAAGACTCTTGATTAGAATTAGTGGTTTCGTCATCAAAATTTCTAAGTTCAGGTTTTCAAGATTGGACACAGAGAAAATTAAGTGGGAAATGACCAAATAGAAGCAGTTATTTAGGAGTCCAATGAGACGTCACGGATTCTAAGGTGAATCTCGGTGACTTACCAAACTATTCTATTGTTTGTCTTTATGTTTTTGAAATCATATTTATTTGATGTTTACTCCTTCCAACTATTAGAATTTTAGGACTTATATATGTACGATGTTCGATCTTGTAAATAACTTTGAAAAACAAGAGGATTTACATCCAAACGACAACCTCAGAATTCTAAAAAATATACGCTCATAAGATCCCTAAAAAAGAAGTGAGGATTTACATTGTGCTAGACAAACTACCTCAAAGTACTATAAGTTTTTGTTATTTAGAGCTACATAAAGTTTAGTTGAAGGTCGCTCGCTTCTTTCTATTTCGATCTTGGTCGTCACCTGAAGTTGTCCTTCGTCTGCTTGCAACCTCATCCCGCTCCTCAGAAAGCTTGCTTCGAGCTCCTTGTTGTGATGTTTTTGGGTTTGAAGAAGTGTGTTTAGATATACATTATTGTTGAGTTACTGGCTTTGCTACAGAGTTCCTCCTAAACAAGTGTCATGTTGTTCTCTATCCTAGAGGTCTTTTACAAATATAATAAGTAACAAAATAATAACGTTGCGTGTATAAACAAGATATATGTAGAAGAGTGCAGTAGGAACAATATACAATAAAAAAGAGGGTGGAAGTATGTACATGCCGCCTCTGACGCTGTTGTAAAAGGGAGGGGGGTTAATATCACAGTTGAAATATGCAAATATTGCAAAGAATTAAGCATATGTTTAAATAAATAATCAAGTGGCACATATAAGAAAGATCATGAGTTATAAGAATTCAAGTTCGGGGTAGACTCAGAATCCTGACTCGAAAGGGCACTAACAAGAGAGTCAGGATCATGTCTATGAGATCTAACATATGGCAAATGACAACCAGTTTGGCAGACATAGAAGGGTAACTCCTAGCCTGGCTTATGTGATCGACCTTTGATTTTCCAAGAATTTTGTTTTATCATGCAATCAAATATTTTGTTTTATCAATTTGTGTTAGAAAAAGTATGTTATATTATATGTTTCATGTTGATGCACCAAAAATATATGTATTTTACGACCTATATTTTATACTCATTTTTTGTGATATTGCACTTTAAAGAAGGGTATTTTGCATGTTTTTGGCTTCAAGTACAAGAAATAGACTTTTGGTAAAAAAGAAGCAAAAACGGTACAATTTTGAGCAAAAATGAGCANGTACAAGAAATAGACTTTTGGTAAAAAAGAAGCAAAAACGGTACAATTTTGAGCAAAAATGAGCAAAAAAAATTTTTGGCATAACACATTTCGATATATCTTACTATGCTTAATCTACTTCTCACTTCTCACATATTTTTGAATGAAATTATTCTTTAAAGAAATATTTTTTCATGCTTATATTGTAGGTCTATCTGTTAGGAACGAAACACAACTGAAACGGAGCGAAATGGAGTTGAAACGAAGTCAAAAGGAGCGAAACAGTGGAGCTGCTGCAGACCAACGCCGAGGTGCCCAAGTCCAGAGAAGCGACAAAAGATAGCGCTGAAGGCGCCCAGACCAGCACTGACGCCACCCGGGATGATTATGGACAGATTTTTGGCGGTTTATGAAGTTCTAGAAGATTCCCAAGTGATTCAAACACCCCATGAAATGATTCAATGCATCTAGAGACTTGAAAAGACTCTTAAATGAAGGGATGTGTCTCTTAGAGTTAATGAGTGGTTTTTAAATGAAAAAATTTGTCTCTTGTAGTGATTCAATGAATCTAGACACATGANATCTAGAGACTTGAAAAGACTCTTAAATGAAGGGATGTGTCTCTTAGAGTTAATGAGTGGTTTTTAAATGAAGAAATTTGTCTCTTGTAGTGATTCAATGAATCTAGACACATGGAGTGAAGAGATGTGTCTCTTGAAGTGAAGCTCTTGGGAAAAAGAAGGGATTTTGTGCCTCTTTAAAAGAGAGGGACTGACGCCTCTCATATTGGGGGGTGTGTGTGTGCTTATGTGTGCATGCGTGTGTGNAGCTCTTGGGAAAAAGAAGGGATTTTGTGCCTCTTTAAAAGAGAGGGACTGACGCCTCTCATATTGGGGTGTGTGTGTGTGCTTATGTGTGCATGCGTGTGTGTGTGTGAGTGCGTGTAAGTGTAGAGTAAAGTCTTGTTTGTGGAGAGGATTTTTTTGAAGAATTGTAAGAGGAGAGGGAATGTGAGAAGTTTCTTCTTTATTACATTTCTAAGAGAGAATTCAGTGTTGATTGTGAAGAGAGAAAGTGCTTCAAGGGAACCTTAAGGGATTTGCTTGAGGAGGAGTTTAAGATAAGTTGTGTTTTTGTCATTTACCTCAGCCTGAAGCTGTACTTTTTTATGGCTCATTGATTTATCACTTTGATGCTCTTTTGGCTTGGAGTTTCTCCTTTTTTATGCAGGTATCTTCCGGGGATTTTTCATATATTATTCCACATCGTTGTGGGGAGCTCTACAGTTGAAGATCATACCCTCTTGGTTGCTGGTTTCTTTTTTGATACACTTACAGACTTTTGTGTATATTTCTCTTGTGTTGGGTATTGATGCTGGTATTAGTGTGTTGTTTTTGGGATTTTTTTTTGTGTCGACTTGTCTTGTGGACGAGGAACCCACATAATTTGAGCGAGTATTGTAATATTTTTGGGTTTTTGGTAGCGGGAGATCCTCTCCCTATTTTCTTGTAACACTTTTTGTCGATTAACATGTAAGGAGCCATATGTTGCTCTTTCTTTAATATATATATATATAATTTGTGTTTAGTCGTATCTTCCTCTTGAATTCTAGGTAGTTTTCTTTGTCTTTCTTCCTACTATGAGATATGGTGAAATGAAGAGATAATTTGAATGTGTCAATTTTAAAATATAAAATAAATTTTGATGATTTTTTTCACTCCGTTATTAATTTACTTTTCGATTTGGTTATTTGAAATATTAACATCTGTTGTGAAACATACTATCCGAGAAATGGAGTATGAGTTTCACGACAAAGTGAGAATTATATTCAATTCCATGAAGGAGTGTTTCGTTCATAAAATTGAGTGCAAATAAATNTTTGAAGTTATTAGGGTTGTATTTAGGTGTTATTAGCGTGATAATGCAGTTTCACGAAATCGATGTTATTGGATGTGTTATCAGGGTGTTATCAGAGAAGTATTGCGGAACTGGTGCTATTGGAGTTGTTATCGGGGTGTCATCGCAGAAGTACCGGAGAACTGGTGTTATTAGAGGTAGTATTGAGGCGTTACCATAGTCTTGTGGCAATTAGTGTTATTGGCCATGATATTGAGGGTGTACGACAGTATTATTGGCAAAATTGCAGAGAACTAGTGTTATTAAGCGGCGAGACTGTAGTATCACGGGCAGCATAACGGTGGTGTTATTATGGGTGTTATTTCAGTGGTAAGGTGGTGTTATCACGGGATTGTGGCACGGTTTGGAGATGTTATTTGGAAGGAAAATATGGCGCTATATTGGTGTTGTTGTGAGTGTATTTAGGTAGAATTTGAGGGAAAACACAATGGAGTTAGGTGTTATTAGGAAGTTGTATTATTGGAGCAAATTGTGGTGGTGTTATGGTGTTATTATAATTGTATTTAGGTGTTATTGGCGTAGTACTGAGGAGAATGCGAGGATAAGAGTGCTATTTAGCGGTGATAGCATTATAACACCTCATATGTTACTTGAAATCCAGAAATTAGAACCTTAGTGAGCTTTTAGAGATTGCCAAGAGGAAAATTAGATGTGGATTTCACAATTTTGGATTTGTGTGGAATTTGATGTGAATTGGATTTGATTTTGAATTTGGAAGTGAAATTTGATGTAAATTTGAAAATTTTGGCAATAAGGCTGAGGTTGAAATTGATTTTGAATTGTGTAGGATTTGATGTAAATTGATGTGAATTTGCATTTGGAGTCCATGGAAATTGTATTTGAAGTTTGGATTTGATTTTGGGTTGAAAATTAGGTAATTTTGGATGGTTTGAGTGAATTTTATGAAGTGTAATTGAAGTGACGTGAGTGAAGTGGTGTCTAAGCCACCCAATGTCAAAAAAGGGTATTTCTAAGGCCTCATGATCATATGGGAACTCATTTTTTGTGTCTTCAAGATGTTGGTCTCAATCAACTCAACCAATTAATTAGGATTTAATACCACTGATATGAGACTTCACTAAAAGAGTCAAGAAAGGGTTTGGAATTTTAAAAGGGGTGGGTCCCGTCAATAGGCTTCTACGATAGTCAAAGGGAAAGTTTTATGACTAAATCTTAAGTCCTAAGAGGAAGATTAGACCTCACCAAAAATAAGGGCAACAAATGGACCCCCAATAGGTGTGGTGTGTTGGACATGCACAACGCACGTATTGGCGTTGACCGAATTAATCAACAAAGCCAAAGGGCTGCCCAAGTAGACTTCCTTAGAACAGGCCCAATATTTAACTTGATTTGATGTTGAATTTGAGTCAGTCCCACTTCGAAATTCTTATCTCAAAGGAAAGATTTGAATTGAAGATTTTGAGCATTTCTGTTGGAGATTAGCTGGTGTATTTTTAAATTATTGTTATGAATTTGAATTTTCAAATTTAATTGCTGATTTAATTTGCTTTTTTTGTTTGATTTTGTGTGTCCTTTTCTGTCGTGATTTTTAAGATTCTGAGGGTGAAAGTTGTTGAAAATTTCTTATCGATGATATGATAATTTGTCAATTTGATTTGATAGAAAGACTAGGTCAAGCAGAAAAGTACAGGGAATCACATCCAACTTAAGATCTAGTGACGGGAATTTTGCTAGAATGAGGAGGAAAGCTTTGGGACTTACATTCAACCCAAGAGATAGTGAGTGCTGAGAAGGGTTAGGATTATACCTTTCCCGAATGCCGAGTGCTGAGGAGGATTAATACTTTGCCTATCTCAATTGCTGAGCGCTAAGAAGGGTTAGGACTACGCCTATCCCGATTGCTGGGTCTTAAAAAGGATTAGGCTTAGGACTACGCCTATTCAAATTGCTGAGTTCTGAGAAGGATTAGGAATACACCTATCTTGATTGCCGAGTTCTAAGAAGGATTAAGACTATGTTTATCCCGATTGCTGAGTGTTGCGAAGGATTAGGAAATGTCTATCCCAATTGCTGAGTGCTGAGAAGGATGAGGACTATGCCTATCCTGAATGTTGAGTGCTGAGAAGGTTTAGGACTATAAATATCTCAAATGCTGAGTGTTGAGATGGACTATGACTACGCCTATCCTGATTGCTGAGTTTATAGATTTGTGAAATGCAAAAATTTATGAAATTGTGGTGATTGGGGAGTTTTGCATAGACTTTGTGAAATTCACGGAAGTTTATGAGAGCGCAGAGATGCAGTGGAGTTGAGCAGATTTGCAGAGATTTGAAGACTTGTGAAATTGCAAAATTGTGAATATTTACTGAGATTTGTGAAGTTGAAAGACTGAAGATTTTTTGAGATTTGTGAAGTTGCATGATTTTGAAAATTTGTTGAGATTTGTGAATGCGGAGATTGTGAAGATTTGTCGAGGTATGTGAATGCAGAGGTTGTGAAGATTTGCTAAGAATTATAAAGTTCTAAAATTGTGGAAAATTTATGAAGCGTGAAATTTATGAAACTTGTGAGTACAAAGATTTATGGTGTTTGATGTAGAATTTTGTAGAGATTGATGTGAAATTTGTGAAGATGAAGAAATTTGTAGAACCGTNGTGAGAGTTAGCCTTCAGGGGAAGGGAAGTGGGAGCTCTGAAGTGAGAGTCAGTATCCTCCCAGCCTAACCACAGATTTAGGGACTAAACCTAAGATTAACCAATGATTCTCTATAACGATTGACCGAGGGTAGAGAATTAAAACTGCTCCTATTTGACACAATACAAATTCAAACCATTTATCTCTATCATTAACCAAAAATTCATTGTAGTGGAAATGATATTTTCTTAAATTTGAACTATTCGTCACAAAACTTTGTTTAGTCTTTGTAAATTTAACTTTAAAGTTTATAAATTAATTTAGTAAACTTAGTTTCGTTAGCATACATTAAAACCTTTTTAATCAACCTTCCAAACTAATTGTNTATTCGTCACAAAACTTTGTTTAGTCTTTGTAAATTTAACTTTAAAGTTTATAAATTAATTTAGTAAACTTAATTTCGTTAGCATACATTAAAACCTTTTTAATCAACCTTCCAAACTAATTGCTTATAATAGTATACTAGAATTAGCCTAAGGGATTTCTTACCTCGCTTCTTCGTGGGATCGATACTGGGGTTTTTAAACAAATTATTATATTACGTGAAGCTATATGTACACTTGCGTAGAATCACTAGTGTGTAAACTATTCTATATATTTTATAAATATTTTGNTTTTTAAACAAATTATTATATTACGTGAAGCTATATGTACACTTGCGTAGAATCACTAGTGTGTAAACTATTTTATATATTTTATAAATATTTTAATTTTCCACATTAACTACTTAATATAAATTGGGACAAGTTTTTTGTCATATTTTTGAAAACTAAATTACTACGTAATTTCGAGACGGGTCAAGTTCTTAGCACTGTTACCGTGGATTTAAATTGACATAAAACACACAAAAAAAACAACACACACTAGGGGTGCATCACATGCGCCAGGTAATTCATGAATTAGTCATATTGTTGGGCTAGAGCTACCAACAGTCTATGTGAATAAGAGATAAATCCTTACAAAATGTTAGAAAGTAGTAATGTCAATCATTGACATTCTCCATTCCTCAGGTTAGAATTACGCAAAACTTCGTACATACCTAGATGTCTTTTTCATCACCGCCTTTAAGCCTTAGATCATCCAACTTATAGTCTCACTCGATGATTCATTTATCACTACACTATGTATATTTCCACTTATATTTGAATATCAGCAGAACTTAGGAAGAACCTGCAAATTAAATCATCAAGTGATGAAAACTTAACCACGACCGCATTCAAAAATCTTCCCAAAATAACATATATATTTCTCTTACAATCAACAAGTGCATGTGGCAAAACAACACTTATATGTTTCCAAAAAAGAAACCGCGATCGTATATGATAAAAACATCACTTATATGCCCCCAAAATTAGCAAGAAAAATGGGTAGAACAACAGTCATGTGCCACCTAACAACGAGAAAACTAAGCCAAAATAGAACTTAAACCTTCTCAAAATGGACATTTTGATCTCCTCAAAACAGTAAACAAATTAGCTGAAATTTAGCATTTAAACCTCTCTGAAATAGTGGATATACGATACGAAGATCAACATTTAAATCCTTTGAACAGTAAAAAAATCAGCCCAAAAATGCATGAAGAATTTCTACAAAAACAATACACGTGCAGCCTAAAAATAGAACAAAAAGGTTTATACATCCCCTCAAAAACAACCAAAATATAGGGAAAAAACAACAAGAAAAACAAGTTAGAACGACACCCCATCCCTTCTCCAAATCAACAAATATTCAGCTCAAAAGATCATCATTTAAAACATTCAAAACAACATACCTTGGACCTAAAATCAGCATCTAAAGTATTAAAAAATCCATATGTAACAAGCCTAAAATCGACATTTTAAGCCTCCAAACATCACATGAAATCCTCCCAAGCAGTAGGTTTACAAAGCTCAAAACTGCATTTTAATATTTTGAAATTAGTGGGTAAATGAACCCAAAAATAGTGAGTTCACATGTGCTAAAACTGCATTTTATCATCTCCAACAACAGTGAGTTTAGAGGGCATAAAACAACATTGAAATCTTAGCAAAACAGCTAGTAAATTAGATCAAAATAATGAGTTCACAGAGGCTAAAATAGAATTTTATCATCTCGAAAACAGTGTACATATAGTTCAAAATCAACATTGATCAAATTTCGGCTTACAAGATTTAAAAGAAATTCAAATGCATAAAAGAACAAAGGAGTTAGAGAACACTTAAGCTCTAATCACAAAGAATCGATGACAATCCCCCCTCTCAAAAAATAACAAATTNTAGAGAACACTTAAGCTCTAATCACAAAGAATCGATGACAATCCCCCCTCTCAAAAAATAACAAATTAAAAAAGATAAAAGTTCATAACACTGATCATGATTCAGGCATTGTTTCAATAGTCAACACAATACTTTTGCAATATATTAGTCATTGCATTACATCCAACATATATTGAATTTGCCCCTATTTTAACATCGATGCTTAGAAGAATCAAGCAAGAAAACATAAGCTCTTAATGTTCAAACAAGTCTATGAAATTTACTAAAAAAAATAGCACTTGCAACGTTACTTAGATAAGCAATACACCTTTATAGCTCAAAGCAGGATCATACAAGAAGAGCTAAGGTTCTCAACTATTCTTAGAGATTTATGATAACAACCAAGCAAGAATATTGAACGATTAAGGGAGGAAAAATGGTTAACTTGCTCAAACTTTTTCCAAAAGAAAACAACTAAGCTATAAAAGGCCCAAGCACACAAAGAACGAATTAACTAGTGGAGATCCAAAAAAATTTCAACAACCCCAAACCTTCCACCTGATGGGGTTTGTATTGCCAAGGAGGGAAGAGACATTTTCTTTTAACTTACCTGGGTTGAGCCAAAATCGATAGAGACAGGGAAGTGGCGACAAGGGTTGCATGAGATGGTGGAGAAAGCGGTGAGCAGAGGAAGTGAGGAGCAAGTAAAGCGACAGGCAGCCTTGCACCGAAAGGGTAGGGCACAGAGGAAAGTAATGCAGCTAGGGTTTGCGTGAGAAAGTCCTTTAGCACTTCAAATAATCCACGAGGTGTAAATTTGATGTTATTAGGGTTGTATTTAGGTGTTATTAGCGTGATAATGCAGTTTCACGAAATCGATGTTATTGGTTGTGTTATCGGGGTGTTATCAAAGAAGTATTGCGGAACTCGTGCTATTGGAGTTGTTATCGGGGTGTCATCGCGGAAGTATCGGAGAACTGGTGTTATTAGAGGTAGTATTGAGGTGTTACCACAGTCTTGTGGCAATTACTGTTATTGGCCATGATATTGAGGGTGTACGACAGTATTATTGGCAAAATTGCAGAGAACTAGTGTTATTAAGCGGCGAGACGGTAGTATCACGGGCAGCATAATGGTGGTGTTATTATGGGTGTTATTTCAGTGGTAGGGTGGTGTTATCACGGGATTGTGACGCGGTTTGGAGATGTTATTTGAAAGGAAAATATGGCACTATCTTGGTGTTGTTGTGAGTGTATTTAGGTGGAATTTGAGGAAAAACACAATGGAGTTGGGTGTTATTAGGAAGTGGTATTATTGGAGCAAATTGTGGTGGTGTTATTATAATTGTATTAAGGTGTTATTGGCGTAGTATTGAGGAGAATGCGAGGATAGGAGTGCTATCTAACGGTGATAGCATTATAACACCAAGATAACACCTCATATGTTACTTGAAATCCCGAAATTAGAACCTTAGTGAGCTTTTAGGGATTGCTAAGAGGAAAATTAGATTTGAATTTCACAATTTTGGATTTGTGTGGAATTTGATGTGAATTGGATTTGATTTTGAATTTGGAAGTGAAATTTGATGTAAATTTGAAAATTTTGGCAATAAGGCTGAGGTTGAAATTGATTTTGAATTGTGTAGGATTTGATGTAAATTGATGTGAATTTGCATTTGGAGTCCATGGGAATTGTATTTGAAGTTTGGATTTGATTTTGGGTTGAAAATTAGGTAATTTTGGATGGTTTTGAGTGAATTTTATGAAGTGTAATTGAAGTGATGTGAGTGAAGTGGTGTCTAAGCCACCCAATGTCAAAAAAGGGTCTTTCTAAGGCCTCATGATCATATGGGAACTCATTTTTTGTGTCTTCAAGATGTTGGTCTCAATCAACTCAACCAATTAATTAGGATTTAATACCACTGATATGAGACTTCAGTAAAAGAGTCAAGAAATGGTTTGGAATTTTAAAAGGGGTGGGTCCCATCAATAGGCTTCTAGGATAGTCAAAGGGAAAGTCTTATGGCTAAATCTTAAGTCCTAAGAGGAATATTAGACCTCACCAAAAATAAGGGCAACAAATAAACCCCCAATAGGTGTGGTGTGTTGGACATGCACAACGAGCGTATTGGCGTTGACCGAATTAATCAACAAAGCCAAAGGGCTGCCCAAGTAGACTTCCTTAGAACAGGCCAAATATTTAACCTGATTTGATGTTGAATTTGAGTCAGTCCCACTTCGAAATTCTTATCTCAAAGGAAATATTTGAATTGAAGATTTTGAGCATTTCTGTTGGAGATTAGCTGGTGTATTTTTAAATTGTTGCTATGAATTTGAGTTTTCAAATTTAATTGTTGATTTGATTTGCTTTTTTTTGTTTGATTTTGTGTGTCCTTTTCTGTCGTGATTTTTAAGATTTTGAGGGTGAAAGTTGTTGAAAAATTCTTGTCGATGATATGATAATTTGTCAATTTTATTTGATAGAAAGACTAGGTCAAGCAGAAAAGTACAGGGAATCACATCTAACTTAAGATCTAGTGACGAGAATTTTGCTATAATGAGGAGGAAAACTTTGGGACTTACATCCAACCCAAGAGATAGTGAGTGCTGAGAAGGGTTAGGATTATACCTTTCCTTAATGCTGAGTGCTGAGGAGGATTAATACTTTGCCTATCTCAATTGCTGAGTGCTGAGAAGGATTAGGACTACGCCTATCCCGATTGTTGGGTCTTAAGAAGGATTAGGCTTAGGACTACGCCTATTCGGATTGCTGAGTTCTGAGAAGGATTAGGAATACACCTATCTTGATTGTCGAGTTCTGAGAAGGATTAAGACTATGTTTATCCCGATTGCTAAGTGTTGCGAAGGATTAAGAAATGTCTATCCCAATTGCTGAGTGTTGAGAAGGATGAGGACTACGCCTATCCTAAATGTGTGTTGAGAAGGTTTAGGATTATAAATATCTCAAATGCTGAGTGTTGAGATGGACTATGACTATGCCTATCCTGATTGCTGAGTTTATAGATTTGTGAAATGCAAAAATTTATGAAATTGTGGTGATTGGGGAGTTTTGCATAGACTTTGTGAAATTCACGGAAGTTTATGAGAGCGCAGAGGTGCAGTGGAGTTGAGCAGATTTGCAGAAATTTGAAGACTTGTGAAATTGCAAAATTGTGAATATTTACTGAGATTTGTGAAGTTGAAAGGCTGAAGATTTTTTGAGATTTGTGAAGTTGCATGATTTTGAAAATTTGTTGAGATTTGTGAATGCGGAGATTGTGAAGATTTGTCGAGGTATGTGAATGCAGAGGTTGTGAAGATTTGCTGAGAATTATAAAGTTCTAAAATTGTGGAAAATTTATGAAGTGTGAAATTTATGGAACTTGTGAGTGCAAAGATTTATGGTGTTTGATGTAGAATTTTGTAGAGATTGATGTGAAATTTGTGGAGATGAAGAAATTTGTAAAACCGCGAGTGCAGAGATTTGTGGTATCTATGTTGAATTTTGTAGAATTTATGGAAATTTATAAAGTGCGGAATTCTGTTGAAATATGTGTTCAGAGATTTGTGGTGAAAAATTATGAAGTGTGGAGTTCTGTGAGAATGCGAGTGTAGAGATTTGTGGTGAAATTTTATGAAGTGCGGAGCTTTGTGAAAATTTATGGAAGTTCTGTTAAATGTCTGTAGGAAGGAATCAAATTGAGAAGGAATGTCAAGGGACTTACATTCGACTTAAGAGCTGATCAAAGAAATGTCTGTGTGGACAGTAATGTGATTTCGTATCAATGGAACCAGCCAAGCCCCTTCCACTCCGAGCAAAAGACAAAGAAGAGTGAGGTTCCATGTAAATAGAGCCAGCTAACCTCTTCTTTGCAAGAAAGAGGACCTAGAGTTCCAGTGAAAGGAAACTTCAGCTGAGAGAGATTTTGTTAGTGATAGGTCGAGAAGACTCAACTTGACGAGGTCGAAATTGAAGTTCGAGACTTTGATTGTGATTTTGATTTTTGAATGCTTTTATTTGATTTGATTTGATGTTGAGTTTTATTGTTTTCTTTTGTTTTGATGTGATTTTTATTTAAGTTTTGTGAGTTTTCTCTTGCTACATTATTTTTAGTTAAGATTTGGACACACTTTTAGACAAGTGTGGCATCTGTGTTTCTAAGAACGAGGCTTTGTCTTTGAAACACCATGATGTGTAGTACTTCTTGAGATATCGTCCATTGACTGGAGGCACATGTAAAAATAACTCATTCTTTGAGGTACTATCAGAACCATATTCTTTCAAGTACACATAAATATGTGCTAGTTCCAAGGACATCATAGTCAAAGGACTGTATTATTGTAGCTTCGTTCGTATTTGTCTTTGCTTGCTTATCAAAGATTTTGTAAAGGTTGCTCATATTGTCCTTAAGAAATCCTTTTGACGTTCTTCAAATTGAGATTGGAGCTTAATCTTCTGAGCATTGAAAGATATGACTTCAGGGTAAGATTTCTGTTAATTGCTGATAACATAACTTTTTTTTAATTCCTTCTTTTTGAGCCTAAACATATTTCAAAACATCAAACCATGTAATTAAAATATTTTTTTTTCCCCAAAGATATTTCTGAACCAATTAATAACCAACAAAAAAATACAAGATCACTTAACATTTTCAAAGTATATAACTAGAAGAATTTTCTTAAGATAACTTTTCAAATTTTATTAAATAGATGAGAACTCAGGCCCCAATTTTTTATTATTTGCTCACCTTAAGGTTCATCTCAGGGAGCCTCCTTTTGCCTTTTTTTTTTTTTTTTGTTTTTTGAATCAAATATTTCAGACACTTTTTCCTTTCTTTATATTTTCTTTTCCAATTAGATTCACTATATCTGGTGGAGCAAATTTTAAGGATTTTGAATGTAGAATTCAGACACTAATTTTTTATTTTATGCTCACCTCAAGGTTGTTTTCAAAGAGCCTTTCACACAATTTAATTTTCAACTTTTTTTTTGTTCTCCCTTTTTTACTAAGAATTATTATATCTTGCGGAGCATATTTTAAGAATTTTGAATGTCAAAACTTCCTTAATTAATAACTCTCAAATTTTCTTTAACATGAATTCTGGAATATTATAGCTCATTCAAAAGTCACGACCAAATCATATGACGGAGAAATTAGGAGCATCGTGATATCCCAAGTCAATTACTCGTATTTTAATCACAATATTTTATTTTTAAATTTACTTAGGATCCAATCTGAATTCTTTAAAGTGAAGCACCCAGTTATTATAACACCAATTTCATTTTCCCATGAAATCATAATTTTATCAAAATATTGGATTTTTTTGTCTTGGATTAGTCTCTTCTTAATTGACTTTTTGCTGAGCCTTTAACGTTTTTTTCTTTTTTTTTTAAGCGAGCTTTCTAAACATTGAACAATTCCGGACAACAACAAGTTCTTTTCTTTTCTTTTCTTTTTATTTTATTGTGATAGAGAGGGTTGGGACAAACAGACATTAATCCTGCTAATATCATTTTTCATCATCGGTATTAGTAGAGAGATAAAACCTATTATCCCTCAATAGAGGAGAGGTCTTGAATTCAGTGTTCTAGCCTGCATCAAAACATTTTGGATCTAGCTCAATATTTTTCGTCGAAAACCTCACTAAAATTGTGTTTTATCCGTTGTCAGTTGTATAGGAATCAATTAGAACAATGAGATAGGCTAAAATCTTATTCATAGAACCAGTTTCAGGTTCTCTAAAATATTCTTTTGGGATCATTATGTTCTCATTCTTGATGTTCTTCTCGAGCCACTCTTTGAAGCTGATACAACCCTCCCTTTTGGGCTCAAGCAATCTGTGATATAGGCAATATCTAGGGTGATCCTTCTTATCAACATCATATGGTTTTTTTGATTCTGGTAATCTGAATTCGGACTTCTTGATCAAATCCCAGAACATCTTCGACATTGCCTCATCCTTGAAAGGATATAATTTATTCAACATTCAGTCATGGAAGAAACCTGTCTTCCATCTATCTGGTATGACCTCTTCTGGAAAGACTGTTGATCGTGTCGTTGATGGTACTTTTGACTATGTTGCGGATGTTTCTAGTGGTACTGCTGTGAATTTTCATTATATTGTTACGTATTTTACTAGTTGTACCACTGCAGATGTTGGTTGTATTACTGCGGATGCTGGTAGTTCTGTCGAGGCAGCTCGGCCTAAATCTGCATCGGCTGCTTGCTTTTGTCCATCACTACCACTATCCTGGACTTCTTCTTGAATGTCTTGACCGACTTTGGCTTCTCAGAATTTTCTAGAAAATCCAACCGCTTGGCCTCTTTCAGCAAGCTTTTGGCTTCGCTGAGCAGCTTTTAGAATATTTTGATGGTGAATCCCTTGAGTAAGAAACTCACTAAATAGTTTATGTTTTTTAGCAGGATCTCAATTGCTTGTTGTTCTTGGAGCTGTGGTTCACACCTCATGCTGAGATTTATTTAACACAAGATGCATTCTACCAAAGTTTATGCGGGGTTTTTTCGCTCTACCACGAGATCACCTATAGTGACATGGTGTTGAGCTCCGACAAACCTCTTGACGAATAGGCTTGACAGTTCTGCGAATGTTTTTATCGAGTCATCGAGCAGTTCTGCATACCAATCGATGGCAACTTCTGAAAGGCTGCTCACAAATGGATGGAACAACAACATATTATTACCCCCCCCCCCCCCCCCCCCCCCCCCCCCCCCCCCCCCCCCCCCCCCCCCCCCCCCCCCCCCC
>JXCR01049342.1:4362-15212 GCA_002079205.1 Phalaenopsis hybrid cultivar | reverse complement strand
AAAAAAAAAAAAAACTCCTAATTTTTTCACCAACAAAATTATTATAAATTTATATACATTTATTTAAAATTATACGCAAAGGAATACAAAATTCCTAATACATGCAACCAAATATCTCCCTCGTTATAATTCGGCAAATGTTAGATCAACTAATAGTTAGATAAAGACTTTCTCTAATTACATTGAAGCATATTAATTTTACATTAATTTGGCTTGCCATAAACGCTAAAATAAAGTGTATGATAGTTTATCAAAATAGACTAAGAAAATTCATGTGTTATATTTTTATTTTCTCAAATAACATTAAATTATAATTTTAATTTGTAGATAAATCTATAAAAAATTTAAAAAAAATTATAATAAAATGTATGATATGAGAAAAATATTAAAAAAATATTTGAAAATTAATACATAAACATAAAAAAAAAAGTAGCATATATTAATCTTTTATGGACATGAAGAAAATTTTGATATTGTGGCAATTATTTATGAATGATAATTTTATATGCTTACAAATGAATTGTAAATGTTTTTTTTTTATATTAGAATAATTAATTAGTTAAAAAATAATAATTAGTTCATCTTTCTTAGCAAAAACAAGTTAGTCTATTTAAATTTCAAAAATATCCAAAACTATGAGAAATATATGGGGATTTCATGTAATTAGCTTCATGAATGATGGTATTGCATTGATTAATTAAATTAAACCAATAGCTTCTGATGATCCCTCTTTAATGTAGCATTTATAATTAAAAGAAACATAAAACAACATAATTTACTTGTAGAAAGAGAATATGCGCAACACATACGAGTTATGTAAAATCAAAAGATTGGGAACTGGACAAATTGATTAGTCATGATGCATCTTATGACTAAATAACACAAGATACACATTAAGAAAAAAATTAAAGATGAATAGGGCCAATAGGACTGGCAAGAAAATTAGAAATCTGATATCTCAACATACAGCTGGCAGCAAGCAATTGGCAATATGGGCCGGTTCCGCCACCACAACTTCGTAAAATATTATCACTCATAATAGCCTTCGTCAATAAATTAATGCAGTAGTTGCATTCTAACGGTTGGAGATCTCCCGTGCACTGGACCATTCCAAAGACTGTTAGGTGGTTCAGTAAATCAAGACCTGCCACTGCTCCAAACCTATTAGATGCTGTTATCGCTTTCATGGTAGCCATGGTTAATACTTTCTTCACGGTTCCTACGTATTCAGACTCATACTTCCAATAAAAAACGGCATCTTCTGCAATCCAACCATGGATGGGACTGCCGACTACCCCCTTAAGAAAATTTGTGGAATCGTAGCGAAGGAAGCAAAGGTCGTACCAAATTTCCGCTCGGGAAAAAAAAGGGCAATCCTTTTTTATTCTACGTGTCGCTTTTGAAACGCATGCCGAACAGTTCTTCTGTTTAATGTCCCCTCGGCACTGAGCGTGGCCATAGATTGCATTTGAATCACTGCGAGCAATGTGGAAAGCGTAGTAATTGGGACTATGCCTAATCTTTTGTGCTATATTAGAAAGTACGCGGTTGATGTTCATTTCCAGCTCATGGTCGCCGGGGTTCTTGAAGAAAATGTCGCAATCCCGCACTGGAAATCGACGATATTGAGGGGCACATTTCCCAAATACTGAAAGGTGGAAAACCAAAAAGATGAATAGTTTGCGTGAATTTTTCATCGCTATTTTTGCTTCCCCATGATTTAATTTGCTTGCTTTTTTATAAGGAAAGAAATGAAGCAGACTCCAATGCTGCGCCGGCCTTCCGCTAAAGTCTGGCAGCTTTTTATTTTTATTTATTTTATCTTATTTTACGTTTGACATATGGATGTAAGAAAGCAATGGAATTAATGATTCCATTTGACAACACAAAACCGCAGGTTGGTGATGCCCAAAGTATACGTCTACAATAACTAGAAAACTATTGATAATATAATTAAAGCTAATTGGTAATAAAAAATCTACATTGCCTAAATATTATTTATAAAACATATAATTTATATTATCTTTTAGTTTCACTACAAAATTAAAATTGCATCTAGTGTCTATTATTTGATATGGCATTGCCTGAGCAACTTTTTTTTTTCTCTTCCTCAAATTTTTTAACAATATTAATAGGTCGTTTTTTTTTTTTTACTTTTCTTTTTTTAAAAAAATTAGTTTGCTTTTATATAAATTTGGTATTAAATATAAATTTATTGANGTGAAAAAATATGAAGTGTGGAGTTCTGTGAGAATGCGAGTGTAGAGATTTGTGGTGAAATTTTATGAAGTGTGGAGCTTTGTGATAATTTATGGAAGTTCTGTAGAATGTTTGTAGGAAGGAAACAGATTGAGAAGGAATGTCAAGGGACTTACATTCGACTTAAGAGCTGATCAACGAAATGTCTGTGTGGACAGTGATGTGATTTCGTATCAATGGAACCAGCCAAGCCCCTTCCACTCCGAGCAAAAGACAAAGAAGAGTGAGGTTCTATGTAAATAGAGCCAGCTAACCTCTTCCTTGCAAGAAAGAGGACCCAGAGTTCCAGTGAAAGGAAACTTCAGCTGAGAGAAATTTTGTTAGTGATAGGTCGAGAAGACTCAACTTGATGAGGTCGAAATTGAAGTTCGAGACTTTGATTGTGATTTTAATTTTTGAATGTTTTATTTGATTTGGTTTGATGTTGAGTTTTATTGTTTTCTTGTGTTTTGATGTGATTTTTATTTAATTTTTGTGAGTTTTCTCTTGCTACATTATTTTTAGTTAGGATTTAGACACACTTTTAGACAAGTGTGGCATCCGTGTTTCTAAGAACGAGGCTTTGTCTTTGAAACACCATGATGTGTAGTACTTCTCAAGATATCGTCCATTGACTTGAGGCACAGTAAAAATAACTCATTCTTTGAGGTACTATCAGAACCATATTCTTTCAAATACACATAAATATGTGTTAGTTCCAAGGACATCACAGTTAAAAAACTGTAACATTGTAGCTTCGTTCGTATTTGTCTTTGCTTGCTTATCACAAATTTTGTAAAGATTGTTCATATTGTCCTTAAGAAATCCTTTTGACGTTCTTCAAATTGAGATTGGAGTTTAATCTTCTGAGCATTGAAAGATATGACTTCAGGGTAAGATTTTTGTTAATTGCTGATAACATAACATTTTTTTAATTCCTTCTTTTTGAGCCTAAACATATTTCAAACCATCAAACCATGTAATTAAAATATTTTTTTCCCCAAAGATATTTCTAAATCAATTAATAACCAACAAAAAAAATACAAGATCACTTAACATTTTCAAAGTATATAATCAGAAGAACTTTCTTAAGATAACTTTTCAAGTTTTATTAATTAGATGAAAACTCAGGCCCCAATTTTTTATTACATGCTCACCTCAAGGTTCATCTCAGGGAGCCTCCTTTTGCTTTCTTCTTTTTTTTTTTTTTTGAATCAAGCATTTCAGACACTTTTTCATTTCTTTATATTTTCTTTTCCAATTAGATTCACTATATCTGGTGGAGCAAATTTTAAGGATTTTGAATGTCAGAACTCAGACAATAATTTTTGATTTTATGCTCACTTCAAGCTTCTTCTCAAAGAGTCTTTCACACAATTTAATTTTCAACTTTTTTTTTGTTCTCCCTTTTTTACTAAGAATTATTATATCTTGCAGAGCATATTTTAAGAATTTTGAATGTCGAAACTTCCCTAATTAATAACTCTCAAATTTTCTTTAACATGAATTATGGGATATTATAACTCATTCAAAAGTCACGACCAAATCATATGACAGAGAAATTAGGAGCAATATGATATCCCGAGCCAATTACTCGTTTTTTAATCACAATATTTTATTTTTAAATTTACTTAGGATTCAATCTGAATTCTTTAAAGTGAAGCACCCAGTTATTATGACATCAATTTCATTTTCCCATGAAATCATAATTTTATCAAAATATTGGATTTTTTTTTGTCTTGGATTAGCCTCTTCTTAATTGACTTTTTGCTGAGTCTTTAACTTTTTTTTTCTTTTTTTTAAGCGAGCTTTCTAAACATTGAACAATTCCGAACAACAACAAGTTCTTTTCTTTTCTTTTCTTTTTATTTTATTGTGATAGAGAGGGTTGGGACAAACAGACATTGATCATGCTAATATCATTTTTCATCATCGGTATTAGTAGAAAGATAAAACCTATTATCCCTCAATAGAGGAGAGGTCTTGAATTCAGTGTTCTAGCCTGCATCAAAACATTTTGGATCTAGCTCAATATTTTTCGTCGAAAATCTCACCAAAGTTGTGTTTCATCCGTTGTCAGTTGTATAGGAATCAATTAGAACAATGAGATAGGCTAAAATCTTATTCATAGAACCACTTTCAGGTTCTCTAAAATATTCTTTTGGGATCATTATGTTCTCATTCTTGAAGTTCTTCTCAAGCCACTCTTTGAAGCTGATACAACCCTCCCTTTTGGGCTCAAGCAATCTGTGATATAGGCAATATCTAGGGTGATCCTTCTTATCGACATCATATGGTTTGTTCGATTCTGGTAATTTGAATTCAGACTTCTTGATCAAATCCCAGAACATCTTCGCCATTGCCTCATCCTTGAAAGGATATACTTTATTCAACATTCAGTCATGGACGAAACTTGTCTTCCATCTATCTGGTATGACCTCTTCTGGAAAGATTGTTGATCGTGCTACTGATGGTACTTTTGACTATGCTACGAATGTTTCTATTGGTATTGCTGTGAATTTTCATTATATTGTTACGTATATTACTGGTTGTAATACTGCAGATGTTGGTTGTATTATTGTGGATGCTAGTAGTTCTGTCGAGGCAGCTCGGCCTAAATCTGCATCGGCTGCTTGCTTTTGTCCATCACTACCACTATCCTGGACTTCTTCTTGAATGTCTTGACCGGCTTTGGCTTCTCATAATTTTCTAGAAAATCCAACCGCTTGGCCTCTTTCAGCAAGCTTCTGGCTTCGTTGAGCAGCTTTTAGAATTTTTTGATGGTGAATCCCTTGAGTAAGAAACTCACTAAATCGTTTATGTTTTTTAGCAGGATCTCAATTGCTTGTTGTTCTTGGAGCTATGGTTCACACCTCATGCTCAGATTTATTTAACACAAGATGCATTCTACCAAAGTTTATGCGGGTTTTTTTCTCTCTACCACGAGATCACCTATAGTGACATGGTGTTGAGCTCCGACAAACCTCTTGACAAATAGGCTTTACAGTTATGCGAATGTTTTTACCGAGTCATCAAGCAGTTCTGCATACCAATCGATGGCAACTTCTAAAAGGCTGCTCACAAATGGATGGAACAACAACATATTATTACCCCCCCCCAACCCCGCTTTGCAGCAACTTACTCAAAAGTGTGCAACATGTTGTCAAGGGTTTTTGGTATAGTCAAAAGTTTTGAACAATGGTGGTACGAAACTCTTGGGACATTGTATGACATCAAATTCCTCCGGGTAAGATTTACCTTTAGAATCAACGCCCTTTCTTTTGGCTGATACAGGACTTCTTTCACCTGATGTTTGATGGACATTTCAGTGCCTTAATGATGTCAGAATTGAGTAATCTTGGGCTCCTGAGATTCATCTTGTTGAGACGCTCAATTCAACTATAGGCTTGTNGCTGATACAGGACTTCTTTCACCTGGTGTTTGATGGACATTTCAGTGCCTTAACGATGTCAGAATTGAGTAAACTTGGGCTCCTGAGATTCATCTTGTTGAGACGCTCAATTCAACTATAGGCTTGCTGGATTCAACATTTGTTTGATATTTTAAATTTGTCCGGAAAATTTCAAGCATAGTTAAATGACTTGATCTAAGATTGATTTAACTCGAATTAGGCTGATTTTGATATCATTGGGTCTGTCTCATCAAGCCGGGTAGTTTGACTACAAATTTGTTGAAATCAGAGCTCTAGATGACTCTTAATTGAAGTTTGAATTTTTCTTACTCAAAAGATTGTTTTGAGATTTATATCATGCCTCGAGATTCATGCAGGATGATGAAATTTTATTGGTGGGTATAAAAAATTGACATTGCCTATATATTATTTATAAAACAAATGACTTATAATATCTTTTCGTTTCAGTACAAAATTAAAATTGAACAGTGTCCATTATTCAATATAGCATTGCCTGAGCAACTTTTTTTTTCTGTTGCTCAAATTATTTAACAATATTAATAGGTACTTTTTATTTTCTTTTCCCTTTTTTTTTCTTTTTTTAAAAGAAATTAGTTAGCTTTTACATAGATTTTGGTAACAATGTAAATAGATTGAAATTGGGTGGTGAGCAGTTAAATGCCCCAAATTTTAATGGATAAATCACTACTACATGAATAACTTGATATGAAAATAATTATTTTTTCTTAAATAAAATAATTTAATTGTAAGTTATTAAATTAAAAGATAAAGTTTATATATAAAGACTTGAGGAATTCAAAGCTGAAGTCATATATATAGATTAGGTATAGAAATATGAAAGTAATTGGTAATGAAAATTTATCGATAATCCATTGCTTGCAAGTACCTGCGGCCATTTGGAGCCACCGTAAGCGGCATTGTGATGCCATCAAATTTAAATGGTAATGAAGACAAATTAACCTCTCTGAGCACTCATCTTTCAGATAATCTTTAGTAATCATGATCAAGACATTCTACTGGAGCTATCAACTAGGCACTATTTGTTTGGTTGAAAAGCCATTCAAATTATTTATTTCAAAATATTTAAAAATTAACGCGTTACTGACGGTCCATAGAGGGGCCGGTAGTGGCTGTTGGTTGGTTGTCAGGCAACGGCTGGCTGCAGCCTGTGGAGGTTAGCGATGACAGACTTTGGACGGCAGACGTTGACGGGCGGTGGCCGAATAATTAGATTTTTTTCGACCAAATAATTTAAATTTATATTTCTAAATATACTTAAAACAAATCGTTAAAATTTTTGTAAATAGAAAAGCATTANCAGACGTTGACGGGCGGTGGCCGAATAATTAGATTTTTTTCGACCAAATAATTTAAATTTATATTTCTAAATGTACTTAAAACAAATCGTTAAAATTTTTGTAAATAGAAAAGCATCGAGTTATATATTATTGCATTATATTGGAAGCTTATTTAGTTGACATACAAGGATATGTAAGTACATGAATAACAGAGCTTGTTTGTGAATAAGTGAAGATGAAGAATCTCTTCATCTCTTAACTATTATCTCATTTAGAAAATTCTTATCTGCCTTATTAGTTTTATTATCNTGATTAATCAAATTAAACCATTAACTTCCCATGTTTCCTCTTTAATGTAGCATTTAAAATTAAAAGAAACATGAACAACATAATTTACTTATGGAAATAGAATATGCATAACACATACAAGTTATTTAAAATGAAAAAGAATGGGAACCCGGCACTTTGATTAGTCCATGAAAAAAAGATTAAAGATGAAGCAACTTATAAATATCGCTCTAACAATGGATCCACATACTTTGAAACAAGTGCTAGGCAATAGGGCGAGCGAGAAAATTAGAAGTCTCATATCACCAGGGCAATCAAAAAAGATTGTCGTTCGCGAAAAGCTCTTGTTTGGCTCGATAAGTAGTTCGTGCTCGATTGTTCGTTAAACAAGTGAATCAAACACAAACAAANGCGAAAAGCTCTTGTTTGGCTCGATAAGTAGTTCGTGTTCGATTGTTCGTTAAACAAGTGAATCAAACACAAACAAGTTTTTTTAGTTTGAATTATAAACAAACCGAACACCAAGAAGTTGTTTGATTGTGTTTGATTCATTTTCAAAATTATCTGAAATTAACCTCCATTTCTTATAATTTTTTATTAAATAATTAAATTTATTTTTTAAAAATTTTTTTACCTCATATCAAACTAAATATGAGCAATTCTGACAATTCAAGTTAAATTCCAACAAATCAAACCGAACGAGAACACNTATATATATATATATATATATATATATATATATATATATATATATCTCAGTAATTGAAAGCTCAAGTCATGTATGTACGCATAGAAATATGAAAATAATTGGTAATGGAAAATTATCGAAAAAAATGTATCATGGCTTGCAAGTACATGCGCCCATTTGGAGCCACTGTAAGCATAGATTATCTCTTTCTCTTTTTTTTTTCGCTACTATACACAGCATTATGCTATCAAAACTAAATGTTAATGAAAATATATTAACCTCTGACATTGATCTTCCAAATAATCTTTAGTAAATATAATGAAGACATTTTACTAAAGCAATTAAGTAGGCTCTTGTTGGTTGCTTGAAAAAACGATACAAGTGTAAAATGAATGCAATATAGAAGTAATGTGGAAGTTGATTGAATGATTGATAAGCTTCTAGAGCCTGTTTGAAATAAGTGATTAATATCATCTAGATAATAAAAAAAATGGAGAATTTCTTTGATCGGATGCCATGTTATCATATTTAATAAGCTCCAATATTAAACTATGAGTTTGCAAATCAGCAGTCATGAGGCTACTATACTACTTATAAAATGAATGCTAAAATCTAAATTTAACCAATGAAGATCTGTTAAAGTTATAAAATAGTAAATATTTTTATAATTTTGTCTGCTACAACAACAACAATAATAACAATAACAAGCATTTATCCAACTAAGTGGCATCAACAACATGAATTATTTTTCTCCATTGTGCCTTATTGAGTGTCATTTTTTCATTTAATTAGAATAAATTAAGATCATTTTTTATACAACATGCCTAAGTCCTTTATGTATACCTCTACCATTCTTAACATAAGTCAAATCTAAAACATCTACTCTCTTAATTGGGTCATCAGATGGTTGACGTNGAATTTCTTTGATCGGATGCCATGTTATCATATTTAATAAGCTCCAATATTAAACTATGAGTTTGCAAATCAACAGTCATAAGGCTACCATATAAAATGAATGCTCCAATGAAGATCTGTTAAAGTTATAAAATAGTAATTTTTTTTATAATTTTGTGTGCTACAACAACAACAATAATAATAAAAGCAAGCATTTATCCAACTAAGTGGCATCAACAACATGAATTATTTTTCTCCATTGTGCGTTATTGAGTGTCATATTTTTATTTAATTAGAACATGCCTAAGTCCTTTTATGTATACCTCTACAATTCTTAACATAAGTCAAATCAAAAACATCTACTCTCTTAACTGGGTCATCAGATGGTTGACGCTTAATATGACCAAATCATTCATAGCGACTCTCTACTATTGTCTACCCTTGGAGCTACTCCAACCCTTCCACATATATATTCATTTCACATTTTGTCTTCAAGTGTAATATTACTCTTCCACCTCAATATTCTAATCTCATCAACAATTGACTTAATTTTATGCTTCTCTTTTATAGAGCAATATTTTGCACCAATCAAAATCATTAATCAAATAGAACAAACCACAAAAGACAAGAATGGTGGGTGTTGGAGCGGGATGCTCTTTGTTGCGAGTGTTGCACCTGGTGGCCATGCAACATTTCAAACTGATGCGTGCTAGAAAATTCATTGTGATAGTGTAATGGATTATTGTCTCAGCATTGCACGAGAATTCAACACAAACTCAGGTGAAAGAAAACAATCATTAATGCCACCAAAAGTTTTTACCTAAAAATTCTAAAAAAGGAAAAACATCACGGGGCCTAGCCCAGATGAAGAAATCCACTATAAATTGCATATTACATGTATAGTCCCTCGTTCCACAGACAGAAAAGGCTTGAATATTCTTTGGAGTTACAACATCGGTGCACGAATGAGCTTGTTGTAAGAAGTGGGCGGTGACAGATGACAATTGGTGAAGAAAAGCAGGTGATGGTTGATGATAGTCAATGATGATCGACGATGGTCGGTGGTGGCCTACGACGATCGACGGTGTTCGTCGGCGGTCGCCGATGATCGACAGCTGTCAGTAGTGGCAAACGATGGCAGGAGTGATGTTGGACTTCAGCTCCTTTTCAAAGCTTCATGTTCTTTCTCAAGTCTCAAGCTCCCCCTTCATGAGAGGAGTGAAACTCTATTTATAGTGTTCTGAGTGCAATTAATGCAGAAATATGAAGCACTTTGATCGAACGGTCCGGAGAGCTTTCTTCAATAAAATAATATTTGATGGACATTTGAGTGTCTTAACAATGTCAGAATTGAGCAATCTTGGACTCGTTAGATTCATCTTGTCGAGACACTCAATTCAACATTCATTTAACCTTCTGAATATGTCCGAAAACATTCAAGAGTGGCTTAATTACTTGATATGAGCTTGATTTGACTTGGATTAGACAAATTTTGGTAACATTAGGTTCTTTGTGTTGAGCCAGTCAGTTTGACTGTATGCTTGTTGAAATCGAAATTTTGGATGAGTGTTTATCTATGTTTGAATATTTCTTGCTCAAAAAAGTCATCTCGAAATTTTTTTCGTACCTCGAGATACATGTCGGATGATGGAAATTTGTTGGAGATGTATTAAAGTACATGAATAAGAGAGGTCTTTTGTGAATAATAACTACTTAACTAACTTGCAAAAAAATTGCACTAGCAGTCATGGTTGGAAGACTTGTAAGTACAGATTTTCTCTGTTAGTTATACTTTCTTTTTTTTCTATTATTTTTATAGGTTATCTAAGTAAGATTTAAGCCTTCATAGTTTTGTGGAAGGTAGGTGTGATACGACACAAGGAAAATGTGCTCTAATTAATCATACATCAACCTAATAATGTAAAAAAATTTGCATTGATTATTTTAACTTTATTCTTGATAATTATTGAGCTTATTGCACCTTTCTTATTTGTTTTAAGTTTCATTTTTT
>JXCR01049322.1:206344-223807 GCA_002079205.1 Phalaenopsis hybrid cultivar | reverse complement strand
TACTTCAAACTTGAAAAAAACCTTGTTGTAAATGGAAATATGGTAGTATCTCTTAATCCAAGGCTTTGATTTGTCAAGAAAGAAGCTTTTACCAACTTTTTATTGCAGCGTTTGTGCAAAGTTTAGCTTTGCCAGTCATTCTATAAATGGTTATTGCATATTGATCGGGCACATGCATGACTAATCTGCAACTTCTTTCTGATAAATTTTCTATATCAAATACATGAAGAATACCTAAACAGAAAAATATGAAGCTCCTTGGATCAAAATCATTAAAGCTCACGTATGTTATGCTGACTTGGTTGTTTCTTTAGCAACATTTGGTTTCTCACTGTTGTGTTTTCTCACTGTTGTCATCAATTTTTTATAATTATGCTTCTATTGTCTTAAATGTTCTTACAATTTTTAAAATCTGAAATTTTAGTAAAATTGAGCAGTGTCCCTTTTTCTTTCATGATTTTATTGATTTAGTGGCTTTGTTTTTGTATAGTAATTTTAATTACCTTCAGATTTGTACCATCCCGTTGGACACTGCAAAAGTCAGGCTTCAGCTACAAAGGACAGCTATCTCAGGTGATTTGGTAGCTCTACCGAAATATAGGGGAATGTTAGGGACGGTAGCCACAATTGCCAGGGAAGAAGGCCTACAATCACTCTGGAAGGGTATTGTTCCCGGCCTTCATCGTCAGTGCCTTTTTGGGGGGCTCAGGATTGGCTTATATGAGCCGGTAATTTGGAATTCCTTACAGAGATAGACATAATAATAAAATTTATGTCCTCATTGTATTCTATTTCCTTTTTGCAGGTCAAAAACTTTTACGTTGGTGAAAATTTTGTTGGAGACGTCCCTCTTTCTAAGAAAATCCTTGCTGGTCTTACAACTGGTTTGTATTTCCAAGGATAAGAAAAATGAAATTTTGCACATTTTCTTTGTAGGAAACCCTAAATGTCATGTTATTGATGAACTCAGACCGTTTCGTGACTATACTTTTACTTTTGTTGGTATCAACCCAGTTTAGTGTGCTTTTCATTCTTAAAATGCAACATGAATTTTCTGTTTCTAAATTAGGTGCTTTGGCGATTACAATAGCAAATCCAACGGATCTGGTTAAAGTAAGACTTCAAGCTGAAGGGAAACTTCCACATGGTGTGCCAAGACGTTATTCGGGAGCACTTAATGCTTATTCTACAATACTAAAACAGGTGAGAATTATAAATGTGGCAATTTTCATTTCTCCAATACTTATATTAATAAAATTTTATAAAATCTAATACTAGGAAGGACTAGGGGCTCTATGGACTGGTGTTGGTCCAAATGTTGCTCGAAACGCTATTATAAATGCTGCTGAGCTGGCCAGTTATGATCAAGTGAAGCAGGTAACATATTGACATTAAATCACATTATGAGGTGCTTGATAAGTTTTACACATTTGTTGGTATTATGAGTGATTTTAATCATTTTATCTTGTTTTTCTTCCCCAGACAATTTTGAAAATCCCAGGATTTACGGATAATGTTGTTACCCACCTCTTCTCTGGATTGGGGGCCGGCTTCTTTGCTGTCTGTATTGGCTCTCCTGTGGATGTGGTATACTTTTTTTTAGAAGTTTTTTACCATCACTGACTGTTTTATCTTTCTAGAATCTTGATATAATAAACATGTACTTTGCTCTAATTGAATGAAGTTCAGCTTTTTTTTTAAGTTTCCTTCAAATTAGGCATCAAATTTTTTATTATTCTCTTTCAGGTGAAGTCCAGAATGATGGGAGATTCCAGCTACAAAAGCACTGTTGATTGTTTTGTAAAAACACTGAGAAATGATGTAAGTTGGGATATCTCATATTTTAGGGTCTTTATGAACCGTGGTGGAAAATTTTTAGATACTTTTTAACTTATTATATCAATTTCATTATCACATCATCTTCAGTGTTGAGATTCACATTTTAAAAGTGGAAATAAAAGTTGAGTTACTAATATATTAGTAATTATTCTAATTCACTTTTTTTTTGGGTTGTGATGTGGGTCCATCAACTAGCATTGTAGGCTCATCTTGGACCACCGGGTTCCTTCTCTTAATTAGAAGTGTTAAAGTGATACTTCTATTGTGATCATCTGTTCCGTGCAATTTATAGGCCCAGTTAATTTTAGCACTTCAAGTATGGAGGTGGACGTGTTCCGCCTGCCCAACATTTAATTATTTTTTTGGTTAGAAATTGTTTTGAGTATTTTTAAAAACAAGTAAACCTGTTATATCATAACATGCATGCTTTCTTTTAAATCAAAACATGAACAAAACATGTTTTGGCTATTTGATTAAAGTATGGTTATTTTTAAAAACACTCAAAACAATTAAAAGTTATTTGAGTATTTTCAAAATTTTGTTTTTAAAAACGAAAATGAAAATATGTAAATAACACACTAATCAAACATATTTTTAAAAAAAATGTAAAAAAAAAGATAAAAAATAAAATTGATCTCAAACAAGCCCTTAGTATCATTAATACTTTCTTTTATAGATGTTGATTTTGCATGACTTATGCCTTTTAGGGCCTCAGTTGGCTAGAAAACAACTTGTGATTATCTTTTATGTTTTAACATAATTTGAATTGTATTTTTTTTTTATTTAAGGTCAATGTCTTCGGTCATAGTTGAACGTCAATTCCTTCCCATGATTTCATTTTCATCCAAAATCATGAACAAAGCTACTTGTTTGGGTTAATGAATGAATAACTCAATGGCGGATATGTTGATCTATGACTCTTTTAATATGTTGATATGATTCATTTCTCCTCACTGCATCGTACACTTTTTTGGTTAGGATCTGTATATAGACGGTCAAATAATTTGTTGTGATGCGAACGAATTTTTATTTCCATCTTGGTGGAATGTGTCATGGTTATTTGACTAGGGAATTGATTGGTAACCTTGGAATTTTCCAATCTTGTTGGCTAATCTCTTGAAGTTGCTTCTGGAGCTTAGATTGGGCAAAATAATCAAGCACATTTTTTATTCGATCACTTTTATTTTCTTGTTTTGGATGAGATTAGGCTTGCCTTAGGGGGTGGGACAAATTTCACAGTTGAGCTTCTCAAATAGACTTTATCATGTTCAAACCATTCTCACTAAGGACATTTGTCAGTCTAGATTGTGCAAATTGATGAATTGGGACAAATCTTTACCCAAGCTTAGATGAAAATTAGAGCTAACCAAACTAACTGACTTAGCTTGGCCTGTTGCTTTGTCTAATCATGAATTTCTGTTATCCTTATTAAAACGTGAAACTTTGATATTAATTTGGCATTGGATAGTTGAAAAATATGCCGACATATAAATGTTCAGTGGTTGATGTCCACTTGTAAGCTTAAACTTTTTGATTGAAGATTGTTCAGTCAATCAGTGCATCTATTTCAACTTTAATTTCCTTTCAGTTTGCTCTCTAACATGTGGTATCAAAGCTAATGGTTCAATTGCGATCAAGTGACTTGTTTTGTTGGACTCTCATAAACCTTGGCAGTTATCTAACATTGTTTAGCTAAGTTTAAAAGTGGGTATCTCAATTGATATATGCACATAATTGAACGAGCTCTTAGTGCATGATATTTGATAAAGCTTCTATTTGATCGAGAATGATTCGAGTGGGCTCATGATGCATGATATGTTTCTACTTGCAGGAATGTGATGGCTAAATATAATAAGCTGTCATGTGTGGGTGTCGGCCGTTTTTAACTTCTGGTTTGAAAAAGTGATGATTTTGTGATTTTGAAAATAATTTAAGTATAATTATAACCATTTTTTTATTTTAATATTTTAATTTTAAAATATGTGAGACCAAACGGGTGTCACATTTTAAATAGTTTAAATGATTGAATACAATACTAGAATTAATACATTTATCCCGAAGAATAAATATATCACTTGTAATAGTGGTTCAATCACCTAGACTAATAAAATTTGTGACATCCGTTTTAGTCTACGAAATATTTTTATAAAAAAGGCCAACAAGTCCCTCTGCCTAAAAAAAAAATTAGATAGGGTTTATTTTATCTGGGTTCCTGGTTCCCTATAGAGGCAAGCCCCTATCGTTAACCGTTTGGTCTGCGAAATATTTTTATAAAAAGGCCAACAAGTTCCCCTATCTAACATTAAAAGTTAAATAGGGTTTATTTTATCTGGGTTCCTGGTTCCCTATAGAGGCAAGCCCCTATAGTTAATTACAACTTAAATGATCGAAATTACTTAAGCAAACTCTCGATTAAGATCAGACGGTTTTGCTTTCAAGATTTCAAAGTTTAGGTTTTCACGGTTGGACATGGGAAAATCAAATAGGAATGGTTCAAAATAGGAACAATTATTTAAGGAATCCAAAGGAAAGAAAAGTAAGGGATATCAGTTGGCTAGAAAAAACCCCGGTGAACTCTCAACTATCCTATTGTTTGGATTTTTGTCTTTTGAAATGATTTAATTTGATATTTCAATTCTGTAAATTATTTATGATTTAGGACTTAAGTTTACACAATATCAGACTGTGCAAATAGTCTAAAAAGATAAGAGGATTTACACCGTACCGCACGGTAATCTCGGAATCCTAAAATGTTAGGACTTATAATTGCTCAACAGAGTTATGCAAAAAACCTAAAGGGTGATCCAATGGGTTGTTATTTCAACTAAAGAAGGTGATAGGTGATGCGAATGTGTTTTGCTGCTGCAAGTCCACCTTGAAGTTGTTCTTCGTCGTGTGTCCACGATGTTTGCTCTAAATTCTTCGTAGTAGCACCTCTTGGTTTAGTTTTAGTTTTAAAAATGCTCCTAACCACTAGGTTATTCTATACTAAGACTTAGTGCAAAAACTAAGCAATAAAATATGCAATGTGAAAGAAAAATAACAATGTACTGTACAGTAAAGAGGAAAGACAGTATAACATGCTGAAAGAAGAGTATAACGTGCTATAAAGAGTAGTATAACATACTGAGAAAGCAGTATAACAGGCTATAAAAACAATGTAACATGCTTTGAAATAAAATACTGTAATATAAATTAAACCTGTACACCTGGTAGGTTCATTGCTCCTTTAAGTTTAACTATTATGCGCTTTGTAAAAGAAGAAAATATGACCTGAAAAAGGCTTAAAAGAAACAGATAAATCGTAGAAAAAAAACAAACAAATAAAAATAAAATACAATATCACATATAAAAGACCAAAAATAAGAAATTTATATGTGATATTGGAATGTCCCCAATTGCCAGGAGGATTTGAGTGTAAGACAAACCCAAATCCCGGAGCATTGGGTTTCAGTTTTGGTCAAGTTAAGGTAAGAATTTCATTATTTGATCTAATTAAATCAGTCATGAATCACAATCTAGTGCACCCTTGTGCCTAGTTTCTTAGTTATCTCATGAACTGGGGTCAGATGTCTGGCTTCTTAGGATCATTTGAACATTAGGATGATAAACTCTCTCTCAAGGTGTGCTATCTAAGATCTAGGAAACTTACACTTTAGTTTGAACCTGAGATGTCTTAAAATGTATAACTTCAACTAAGTGTCTTTCAGCTAACCCTCAAGCCTCTTGAGATTAAGCTTAGCTCACCATCAGACTCCTAAAACCTAAGGGGTAAACCTATAGCTTTGGCAAAAGGGTTGTGAAGTGTGCTCTAAACTTAGTTAGGGTAGTTGGATTTAATTTGATTCAAAGCTTAAGGGACCTAAGTGCAGGTCTACTAATATTTCCAATTCATGTCCCTAATTGTTATCTAAACTCTCACTTTCTTCCAACCCTTAAATATTCTTCCAATTTACAGTTTCATCTTTCATATGCAAAAAGGAACGGTAGATGGTTTGCTTTTCTATCACCCTTTAGGTTTTATCACCTCGAAGATCCAAATCTTATTTATAATTTTCTATCTTTTTCTCTTTTCCTCATATTTCTTTTAAGACTGTGAATCATTTCTGAATATAATTAAATCGAAAATTCTCATTTTTAACTTGACCGTTAAAAAAATAGAAAACAAAACGAACGAAAAAGAGACCGATTCATTTTTTAAAACCAAGTCAAATCAATGAAACTTAAAATAAAATAATGAAGGTATCGGTCTAAAACGTTTAAATTTGTTAAAAAGAAAATGATCGGATCAATCCTGAGTGAATATCTTTTCCAAGTGACAATTAAGGATTTCCAAACCCAGCATGAATTCAATTTATATCAAACTCGTGATTTCTCGAAATAATATTTCTAGCAATTTTCATATGTCATAAAACAAGAAAGACTAAACCATAAGGAATAACTCTCTTTTTAAATTCCCAAATTTATGCCAACACCAATCTCCTTTAACTTCATCTTTAATAAAAAAAATCCCCTTTTCCCCTTTTTTATCTCATGAACATGAAATTGTCCTTGCAAATATTCATGACCAAGGCAATAGAAAGAGACAATCACCAACCTAATTTATTCCACCAAGAGATTACAGGTTAAAAGTTATGGGTAAGGCCAAAAGAGAGGGGATGACTCACGAGTAAGGCAAAAAGAGATGAGAGCTTCACGGGTAATGCAACAAGGAACACAACCAAACTCCAAATCTAGCTCATGGGTAAAGCCAGTCCGAGGACAGTCCTAAAGGTTATGAACACCAAGTGAGGCTCACGGCCAAACAACAAACCAAAGCCTATTAAACCAACAAAGCCACCAAACCATCTTCTCAACAAGGCCGACTCGAACCCAACGGGAAGGGGAAAAAACCGAGCCCCAAGGAATGATCTAAACAGTAGAGTATGTAAGCCAACATAAATCACTAAAAGAGACCCAAACTGAGCCTAAGAAAAGAGCCAACCGAGCCCAACACAAAGGGCAAACCAAGGCCTAAGAAATAATCCCAACAGTAAAACATTTCAGCCCCCGTAAATCACCAAAAGGAGCCCAAACCGAGCCCAAGAACATGGCCAACCGAGCCTATCACGAGGGGCAAACCAAATCCAACAAAAATGGAGCAAAACAGAAAAATATTTCAGTCAACATAAATCACTAAAAGGAGCCCAAACCGAGCCCAACACAAGGGGCAAACCAAGACCTAAGAAATAATCCCAATAGTAAAACATTTCAACCCCCATAAATCACCAAAAGGAGCCCAAACCAAGCTCAAGAACATGGCCAACCGAGCCCATCACGAGGGGCAAACCAAATCCAGTGAAAAAGGAGCAAAACAGAGAAATATTTCAGATAGATCTAACTCACTAAATGGGTCCAAACAAAACCATAAAAATTAGATTCCATGAAGCCAAAACCGAGCCCAAGAAAAGGGCAAACCTAGTCCAATACATGGGACAAAATAGGAAGCATGAAATGAGGCCCCAAACAGATCTTTCCATAGACATAAAACAATTTCCGGCATATACTCTAGTAAGGGGCAACAAGAGAAGCATGAAATGAACTCTAAACACATTTTTCCAACTCATAAAATAATTTCCAGCATGTATTTTAGCAAGGGGCAGCAAAAGAAGTAAAAAATGAGCTCCAAACACATCTTCAGCTCATAAACATAATTTCCAACATGTATTTTAGCAAGGGGCAGCAAGAGAAGTAAGAAATTAGTCCCAAACACATTTTCCCAACTCATAAAATAATTTCGAGCATGTATTTTAGTAAGGGGCAACAAGAGAAGTAAGAAATGAGCCCCAAACACATTTTTCAGCTCATAAACATAATTTCCAGCATGTATTTTATCAAGGGACAATAAGAGAAGCAATATATGAGCTCCAAACACATTTTATAGCTCATAAACATAATTTCCAGCAAGTATTCTGATGAGGGGTAGCAAAAAGAACGAAACATAAGCCCCAAATGCATCTTTTCCAATTCATAAAATAATTTTCAACATGCATTTCTTACTTTCAAACATTTCAAACAACGAAAGTAATAGAGACAGTCCTCAAACATGCTTTTCCATATGTATTTATAAAGGAATAAAATGCATCCTAAGATCACTTTAACCATGCTTTCAAGTGCTTCAAGTAAGGAAAATAAAGATGATTCATATACGTATGTTTCATTTCTCACCATCTAGGCAAATACTCATGCTTAAGCTTCAAAATAAATTTTCATATTTCATGCAATCCGAAATGATGTAAAACAGAGAAGAGGAGAAGAATACCTCTTTAGTGTAGACTTAAAGCAAAACACTAAAATAAGATCGAAGAAAGCACCACATAAATTTCTCCTGAAAGCCTCACGCAAAAGCTTTTCTCGGATTTCTAGTTTACCAAGCCGCAAATCCTTCGAACGACAGAGAGAAGGAAATTTTCTTTCGATCAACAGAGAAGGAATAAATCCACTTGCTAACCGTGAAAAAGGAAGAAAGGAAATGCCAAGCTTCTTTAAAAAATCCTTCTCTCAAGAACACTCTCCCTCTTTTTAGCAAAAGAAAACTTCTTACAATACTTCACACACAACCACCAACTATTCCTCAGGAAGCCAAAAGGCAAAAAGAAAAGAAAAAGGAATGCCGATCGTTTGCCGCCCTAGCCTACCAATCGAGCGAGAGAAATGAATCGACACCATAAATGAGGAGAACGTATAACCTCGAGAAGGAGAAGGGTCGGCCAGGTGGAATTTCACAATTGGGGGGCTACTCGGTCGAGTGGAGCTCGAAGAGGCAAGTCGCATGCTCAACCGGCAATGGAATGTCGCGTGTGAGGAGAAGAAGGCGAGCCATCTGATGCACGAATGGAAGAGGGGATGCGAGACTCGGGCCCATTCGCGAACGACAGAGGAGACGCGGGAGCTAGGGCACGAGCGGCGAGCCAGGCTCTTGGTCGAAGGAAGTAAAAGAAACATGCGAATGTCGTGGGTTATGTGAATAGAGTATGAAAATATTTAATTTTTTAAGTAAAAAAAAATTGATTTGCACATTTTAATTCGTGTGTGATATCATTGCAAATTGGATGTCCTTTTATGTAATTTTGAAGTTCTAGATGCGCTGACGTGGTTCGATTCGCCGCAAGAAGTCATTTTGACGAATTCATCAATTTGCGTGTCAATTTTCTCGTGTCGAAAATATGACAATATGGGTTTCCTTTCCTACCAAAATTGGTGTCCCGGACGCGTTGACATAGTCTAATTTGTCGTCGGAGGTCATCTGAAGAAGCTCGCATTTTCATCCGTCCTCTAGGCTTAATTGAAAACCGACCTCGTGCAATTTTGTGAATTTTGTGCATTTGATGTATGTATGTGACGAAAAAGTCATGACGATGTTTTCCTGATGCTTGGAGTCCTATTAGGAACTTTTCCCTTGAGTCTTCACAAAATAGCCCATAACCGCTCGTTCATAAGACGATGGTCTTGTGCCATAAATGTTAGACATCAAAGAAAAATAAGAACTGGTTAGAATTTCTAAAATGGTGGGTCTTAATTCTAATTTTCTAAGGCAATCAATTGGAACTCCTAGAGCTAGATCCTAAGACCTTAAGGAAAAAGAAATCACCTCAAAAATGAGGTCAACAATTGGATAATTATTAAGGCATATGAAGCGTTTGGTTTAATCTTAGAACAAATGGTTGAAAAACAAAATTTGATGTTGAAATAGGATTTGGGTCAAAAAAAATTTGACCGTTGATGTATCTTGCTCAACCTCAATTCCCTTTTGATTCACTCCCTAAGCTCTGTTTTCTAATGCATTTCATCTTCTTGAAATGTCAACAATCTAGCATGCTAAAATTTTTAATTATATTTAAATATACTACAAAAACAGTTCTTTCATTTCCGCACTAATAATTATGATTTTATTTTATATATCTTGACACTACCTACCAAAATCTCTCCACATTCCAACAACCAATGGATAGACATCCAAACCACTTACAAGGGTTATCCTTCTCTTCAAACATAGGTGCATGGCATCCTAAATATTTAATTGTCAGGCAAGTCCATTAGTATAGTAAGAAGGATTGCTTAAACTTCTTAGATATTTTTCCGATCATTGAAATTTTTTCTTGCATATCCATACATAAAATTAAGATGATTCTAATTTCAGGGACCACTCGCATTCTACAAAGGATTCATTCCAAATTTTGGCCGGCTTGGATCGTGGAATGTGATTATGTTTTTGACTTTGGAGCAGGTAACTTAATAGCTTTCTTACCAAATATTTGTGTTATGTCTTACAATGAACCCTTACTAATCTATTCATCACTTTCATTACTAACGACGGCATAATTTGATCTTATGGTTATACAAACGTGACAAAAAATCTCATTCAAGACTGAGAATTTTTATAAAAAGATATTCAATTATATACTGAAAACTGTTGTCCGATTCTCTTATGATTTTCGATTGACAGGTTAAAAAACTGTTCATCAGAGAGGTACCAGCTTGATGAATTGGTTAGCTTCCTTGTATTTCATTTCAATTGAATAAGATCATATTCTACCACAATTCAAACAATGAAATCTTGGCAGGATATGTATAATATGCAATTTTCATTTTTTACAGGATAAATAGTTCTCATTCTGTAATAAACAGGAAAGAAATTCAATTCCTGTAGACTTGAATTGTAGCATTCTGTTTCTCGTGATTTAGCTAATTTGATTCATCTTCAATAGCTCATTATTTTATCCAATGCATTTTGGACATTAATGAAATGATTCCGTCTCTATCACAAAGTGGACAGCAACTTCTGAATGTGTGTGGATGTGCTGTTTTCTAGCTAATATTACATGATGTGTGCATGATCTTGTATATCTTCTGATGTGATAAAAAAGATTTGGGTGGTATAAATATAAAAAGTAAAGTTTAGGTGTATAGAGTTTTTTAGGCATATAGACTTTATTTGAGGAACTGGCTAATTTTCTTTCGGCTGGAGCGAATATCTCTCGAAATATTTTTACAAGAACCATAAATTTTCACCGATTTAGATCACATCTCATCTCCTCTAATTAGACAAACAACTTTTAAAAAAAAAATTGATGTACCGTGTCGCAACGAAAGCCATACTAATTGAAGATCAAAACGTTCTAAAAATTCAAATTGACTATTCACATGGTTGACTGATGATTGATTTTCTCAACGCCTGAAACTCCAACTTCCAACATTCTTGCAGATTGTAAGGAATTGTAAGTCTCTAATAATGTGAAAAGAACGAGTGAAAAAGAATTTTTTTTAAAAATAAATAATAATAAAGGCTAAGATAGGGTTTATTTTTATTTTTTACATTTTTAAACAGATTTTTAAAAAGGCTCATTTGAAAATTTTATCTCAGATTAAATGTTTAGTGCATTAACAACCAAATTCTAATGACTACGATTAAATTCCCTCAGGTTTTATAGAGCTCTTCCATTATTGTTAGTCTTAAGTGGTAGCACCTAAAACTTTCAAATATTTGGGCTTTTTAAAGCTTATTCACACATAATTCTGAAGGTTCACAAGCTTGGGTGGCTGAGATAGACAAGCCACACTGACTAGGCTCGCTAGCTTGTGTTTCAACCCGTTTAATATTAATATAAAATATTTTCAAAATAAATTTAACTTCATATTTTATCTTTAAAATGTTAAAAATATTTAAAAATTATTATTTTGAATTTTATAACAAGTGGTTTATTATTATGTATCTCCTAATTGATCATGCTATTTAACATTTTTATTATAACACTAGAATGAATGATGTTTTCTCTTTTATGATAAACAAGCCCTCGTGAGCCAGCTCGAACTCATAAACTTAAACTTGAGTTTGAAATAGACTAATTAAACAATTTATCTTCTAACATTTGTAATGTTTGCCTTACTCTAAGCACAAAAGTAATATATATAAACATTGAACATCCAATTAGCTAAAATGGCCATAAACTTCAAACAAAACATGGTTGTATTAAAAGTATTCACTAGTATATCTTCTAAAATTTATAATATTCGTCTTACTTCAAAGCAGACAAGTAAATAATAATAATAATAATAAATAAAAGCATTGAACATCCAATTACCCACACAAAAATTGAAGTTACCACCATGGAACCTTAACAGCATATTTCAACAAATAAAGAGAATCCGAAAAGCAATAAAATTTCAGAGAAAATTTGCTGTGACAAAGCCTTCTTTTCAACTACAGAAACAATAGTCCATTCCAGACTTCATCAGCAANCATTGAACATCCAATTAGCTAAAATGGCCATAAACTTCAAACAAAACATGGTTGTATTAAAAGTATTCACTAATATATCTTCTAAAATTTATAATATTCGTCTTAGTTCAAAGTAGCATTGAACATCCAATTACCCACACAAAAGTTGAAGTTTCCACCATGGAACCTTAACAGCATATTTCAACAAATAAAGAGAATCCAAAAAGCAATAAAATTTCAGAGAAAATTTGCTGTGACAAAGCCTACTTTTAAACTACAGAAACAATAGTCCATTCAAGACTTCATCATCAGCAATCCTCAAAATAAAACTCTAAAATCCTTAATTAACATTTTCTTTGCCCTGTAAAGTAGAACTCAACAAGTTCCTGTTTTCCAACTCCTCGGCCTCATCAACACCTCCATCAATACAAACTTCGCCACCCTCCTCATCCAAACCAGAAGCCGAGCTCGCCATACCGGTCTTCAAAGCCACATGGCTCCTCATATCATCATCTCCTCCACTATTTCCAGCACCAACATCCATAAGACTGGCTGCAATTGCAGCTCTTAGATCCTGCTCTTCCTGCTGCTCAATTGAATCAGCTGCAGCATCTGATTGATTAGTAGGAGTAGAAGCAACTCCTGATGCAGGAACTTGGAGCTGGTTGCAAGACATTGTTATCCTCTTCGCATCATCTGGAGTCAGCCATTGTCCAAAACCATTAGTAGAATCAGAAACTGGAATTGGGCATTCCTTGGGAAACATTCCCCTAACTAAGAAAATGCTCCAGCCAGATCCCATGAGGGAATCCAAGTAAGCGGATAGATAGAACTCGGAGAGATGTTCGGGGGCGGGATAGAGACTGTTGAAATTATACCACTCTCCGTTTACTTTTCGGATGCAGAACCAGTGGTTCTGGAGATGGCAGATGAAGGCGTTCTCGAGCTCGGGTTCGTACTTCGATACTTCGGCGACAGGAGAGTCGAAGGGGATAGCTTGAAGGTCCCATACTTCAAGAGCCTTCTGCAAAACCTGGAATGAAATGGAATACAAAATTAGTAATTTTAAGATAGTAGAACTGCAAAGGAAGAAGATGAGATACAAATCATGCTATTATAAGGGGAATAGACAACACTTTAGCTATCCTTTTTAGTACCATTAACTAATTCAATATTTAGGAATTTAGATCAGTCTCAAATTTATATCACAAAACGAGTTATGAAATTATGTCATCTAAAACATGAACACTACTCAAAACACAACCACTCTCTCCCTCGAGATATTTTATCTGAAACAATGATCGTTCCAAAAATAAATCTTTTTGTAAGCAAATCCTCCAACCAAATTACATAATTGATAATTTCCTCTACATACAGCACTCCCATACTAAAAACTTCTTTACTTTCTCTTAAAGACATTGATTCCATGGCAAGACCTCAACTTTCCTTGAAAATATCAAGACTTTCTTCACTTACAAATTCAAAAAAGTTAAAAGAATTCAATAAATATCTAAACTTATAAAGTTTCAAGCGCGGTGGTCAGTTTTCAGAGAGGAATAGTAGAACTACTTATTGGTGTAATCATTGGCTTAGGGAGAATCAAATGCCCACCTATTGATTCAGTTGGAGACTTGGAGAAATATTACTGATTGCACCGGTGAAGACAACAAATCAAACAAGGCATCATTATTTTCCAACTTTGCTTACTTCATTTGTTATCTTTTTCAAAAGAAATGTTGTTATTCTCTCAGTATTCGATCTAATTTCTCTTTCACATGCTCTTGAGAATACCATGAATAATTTCCAATTTAGGGACATCAATCTTATTATTAGGAATATTGGTCATTTAGAAAGAAATATTTTGCAATGACAAATGCAAGAAGATGAAATAATTGAGCAGCGCTCAAATGAAAGCGCAATTCTCATATGGATATGCTTATGATAGTATTGACATGTATGGAAGAACAAATTAACGTCAAGATCAACATGACAACTAATCATAACAAGATAAACAAATATTGATTATTATCTGTTACAAAATATTTTATTTATTCATTAAATCTTTTTGCAAAGATAACAAGAACAGTTTAATTACACAATATGATATGTTTTCAAAAAAGACAAATAGAAATGACTATAAATTGCTTCTTGAAATGATAAGAATTAATTTAAAACAAAGGGTCCTTATTTTCATTTTCATACACTTTTACACTTTTCTTCCGAAGATATAAGAAAATCATAAAACTAAAGATATATTTAGATATCTCAAATACTTAACTCATGCTAAGTCAATTCAATTCAAGTTAGGTTGACGAAATTCAAGCTATGTTGGCTTGATTCAAGCTAAAACAACAAGGTTAAAGCTAAGTCTAATAGGTTCAAGCTAAGTCAACTCAACTCAAGGTGATTTGGTTGAGTCAGAACAATAAAAGTGACGAACTCACTAGGGACCATCATGAACTAGTCAGGACCCCAAAGGATGTGAAAAAATATCCACATTTCAAGGTTTATCCAGACATACTTATCTAAGCTCAGAAGATATTCACTAGCATTCACTGGAGCAAGTCGCAGCTGTAACTTCATTAGTGAAGGGTTTAATCAGCATAGTTAATGCATACTCTGATGTATATAGGCCATACTTCTCATGTATTTTACACCAAGAAAGTACTAAGAATTCGTTTGAAGCAGCTGCAGTTTTTTAAAAAACTTCTAAGCAACAACAGTCTCAAGAGGTAGTATGTTTGTTCGTTTTGTACATCTGAGCAAAAGTTGTTTATGATAAAAAAAAAATTACCCCCGTATTGTTATGTTGTTTATAGCAGAACTAGTCCAGGTGAATAACTAATATTAAAATATAAACTACATTCATAATCCTCAAAAATTAGTAAGTTCAAATATTTCACCTGGAACAGATATCTCATTTAACACTGAATGCCACAACAATTAAAATAAAAAATAAAGCTATTAAAATAACAATCAATATTATCATGAAATGTATTAAAGGGCTAATATATTTATGGTTAGGATTATGCTATGATTGTGGCATTCACTTATATCTTTTGTTATTTATTATTGTGGGGTATTAATAGGGCTGATATATTTATGATTAGGATTATATTATGAGATTGTTGTCTAATAGTTAGGGTTAGGGTTTGGGAGGGATCGCTTACCCCTCGAATTGTAGGTTTTAGGATTACGGTTTTTGAGAGATCGCCTACCTCTCTAATTGTAGAAGCTTATATTTATGTATACGGGTTGTGTTTTATTTTGATGAAATAAAATATTTGTTTGCCTATGAAAAATCGTTTGGTTCATATTAGAATCCTAGATAAATTGATTTAACAATTCAACGGGCTGAATCAAAACCTTGTAGTAATGAACTAAAAATCTAGTATAATACTCGAAATGCTAGAGAATGCACCCCTTTATATCTGCTACATATCAAAGTTATATTTTGAACAAAATAAAGTTTCATTATGTTTTGTGCTTTTTATAGAGTACAACATCAGATTTTTATCACCACCTATAATTAGATTATGGTTACTACTCTCACCAGTTCAATATATCTATGCAACAATCTAATCTTTAGAATTCTCACACCAACAAAAGTAAAAAAAAAGGAGTGATTCTCATTTAACTAATTGATATTCTACATATTAATTTTCAAAGTTTACTAGAAAAAAAAACTTTATGCATAATTTGTTAAAACGAGCACTCTAGACTATTAAAATCTTAGCCACTAAATTTTTTGTGCAGCATTTGTCAAAAATTAAATCAATATTGTGCCTGAATTTATCATTAAGAAAAGTGAGGGAAGATAAAAGAGATACACATTCTCCTCTTATATGCACACTCAATTTCCTACTCCTATTTCCATGTGAACTCCACAGTTCCATTCTGAAGTAAATGAGCACATCGAAGTTCCATAAAAATAAAAATAAAAATAAAACAAATTTCCCTACTCTCATTAGCATCTCCAACTTTTAAAAAAAAAGGAGTGAAAAGCCTTTTTACTTATACTTTGTATTATTGCAAGCTAACTCGAAGTTCTCAACTCGCCTATTACCATTTACCAATCACACAAAATATAACAAAAATGAAGCTCAGAAGGCAGCAATTTCACAAAAAAACTAAATGGGAACCTACATGCCTATTGCATGTGCTTTCATGAAGACTCAATAGCATGTAAATGGCTCGATCGTAGCTCAAAGGTAATTATATGGAGATTTAATGATGTCTCGACAAAGAAGTAAAGCAACCATCCAAAAGTTACATTTATATATTAAAGAAACATGTTAATTATGTATATTGGGCTTAACATTGCCAATATAAGCATTGAAGCATTTTATTTTAGAATGCACAATTAGCTACAATATCTTTATATTGACAAAAGTGCTAATATGAGGTTAGAAAAATGATAGCAAGGGAAATTAATACTACACCACTTTAGCTTTTTCTTTGGAATAACTCCTTGCCCCACTATACCTCATGCAGCTTGAGAACTCAAAATTTTAATAATTACTCTATTATAATCCAATCATCTTGAAGAAAAGAGATGATGCAAATGCCCATAAGAGCATGATCTTCATTTAGTCATGTCATGCACCGTTGCTAGGCCCATTTGACCCCATAAGTGAATAACGTGTTACCAAATTTGACATAGTGAAGCAGTAATCCTCAAATAATAGAGGCATTAATCTATTTAAAAAAAATATTTTTATGAGATGTCGTTAACTTAAAATAATAAAAATGTATTAAAAGACTATATTTTCAAAACATAAAGGAGATATTTATTATAAATCTATTTTTATGCTTGTTCTGCATTTTGTGTGTTCTATGATTAATACTAGTGATTATCACAGACTAAAAAAAATAGATGGTATTTTCGGTGAGAAAAGTACAAGAAATCAAGTTTTTAGAGAATCATATGCTAAGTTTTTAGTGCACCACCCATTATCAAATAAAATCTTACATAATGAATTTCTATCTCTATTTTTATGCTCTCATGCTTTTATTATTGGTTATTATAACTAAATTATCAGGTAATACCTAGTTAATAAAGGAATCTATACAATTTATTATTATTCTATGTTGACATTATTGAGAAAATTCTCCTTTATTGTCCTTTTTTAATTATTTTCTTTACTGACTTATATATGGACACATTTTTTTACTAGGAAGAAAATATAGTAAATGTATAGCCTTTACAACCTCTATTGAAACCAACACAACAAGCTGCAATATTGCATTCACCTTGTCGTTCTCTTTCGCGTTTAAGAATAGTCCTAGATTCTTCAAGAGCTCATGAATTGAACAGATGGTCACTTCTACACACACCGACCTCGCCTTCACCTACACTTCCGCCC
>JXCR01049322.1:181980-205825 GCA_002079205.1 Phalaenopsis hybrid cultivar | reverse complement strand
AATTAATACTACACCACTTTAGCTTTTTCTTTGGAATAACTCCTTGCCCCACTATACCTCATGCAGCTTGAGAACTCAAAATTTTAATAATTACTCTATTATAATCCAATCATCTTGAAGAAAAGAGATGATGCAAATGCCCATAAGAGCATGATCTTCATTTAGTCATGTCATGCACCGTTGCTAGGCCCATTTGACCCCATAAGTGAATAACGTGTTACCAAATTTGACATAGTGAAGCAGTAATCCTCAAATAATAGAGGCATTAATCTATTTAAAAAAAATATTTTTATGAGATGTCGTTAACTTAAAATAATAAAAATGTATTAAAAGACTATATTTTCAAAACATAAAGGAGATATTTATTATAAATCTATTTTTATGCTTGTTATGCATTTTGTGTGTTCTATGATTAATACTAGTGATTATCACAGACTAAAAAAAATAGATGGTATTTTCGGTGAGAAATGTACAAGAAATCAAGTTTTTAGAGAATCATATGCTAAGTTTTTAGTGCACCACCCATTATCAAATAAAATCTTACATAATGAATTTCTATCTCTATTTTTATGCTCTCATGCTTTTATTACTGGTTATTATATCTAAATTATCAGGTAATACCTAGTTAATAAAGGAATCTATACAATTTATTATTATTCTATGTTGACATTATTGAAAAAATTCTCCTTTATTGTCCCTTTTTCATTATTTTCTTTACTGACTTATATGTGGACACATTTTTTTACTAGGAAGAAAACATAGTAAATGTATAGCCTTTACAACCTCTATTGAAACCAACACAACAAGCTGCAAAATTGCATTCACCTTGTCGTTCTCTTTCGCGTTTAAGAATAGTCCTAGATTCTTCAAGAGCTCATGAATTGAACAGATGGTCACTTCTACACACACCGACCTCGCCTTCACCTACACTTCCGCCCACCATCTTCAAACTCTAACAAAAAAAAGCACTTAATGGCCAAAACTTTACTACTTTGCCCTGCATCATTAAATTCAAATTGTCATCTTCAAGCATGCATCTCACCCAAAGCTATATTTTAAGGTCATTAGAATTTACATAATATTTAAATCAAGCTAATTAATGGATTTATGCAAGGGAAACAAGCAGAAGCATGGAGTAATATGACAATTAGAGTTCAATTATGAGGCAAAACTAAAGTGACGCCTGCCCAAAAGCATTACTATCAGGATTGTACGAGAAAAATAAAAAGTTAAAGATAAATTTTCATGTGAATACCAAATTAAGCTCAGCCTAGAAAATGATTCTATACACAATTGAAAATCAGTTAGCAAAGTATTTCACTAGTTGGCATTTAAAAAAAAAATGCAACTCATGATAGAATCAATTTGTATTTCCAAGTTATCTTGAAGAAGTATTCCTTCGATCCACCCTACCTTCATTATTGAGCTTGTAAGACATCAGTTTTGCAAATATTTAGACCGAGAAAAGACATAAATTATTAATAATAGATACTTGTTCAAATACATTTAAAGCACTTCAAAATAAATCATAGCTCCATCCTACCCTTATCATAAACCAAATGCAAAAGCACTTTATCTCAAGTTAAGCTCAATTGCATGCCTGAGATCAGAAAGTCACTAATGGTCTGGGTAGGAATATGGCTTTTGGATGATTAAAGCATTCAAATACATTTTTATTGAAAGTATTTTGGTTATTATTAATGTTTTAATTGTACGGTACATAAAATGAATTTTCGCTAATGGAGGGACTAGTTTGTAAAATTTTGAGAATATAGTAAGCAAATATGGATATATCAGCCACTGGTCTTATGCTTCTTTAAATATTTCAAAAAGTGCATCCCAGGCACTTGAGATTAGAAAAGCACTTCATTATTTCATAAACAATAGACTCACAATTTAGCATTATTATTGATAACCTAATTTATATAAATATGTTCAGATTTATTTAATAATCAACAATAATAAGTAGCTAGCTCATATTCTATAACAAAATAGCTAAGCAATATACTACAAACAACAAAACTTCCGTTGAATTTCTAATTTTCTTTTAAATTTAATAATGCAACATGCTCAAGGGTTGCAACTAGATTTGATGTTATGATGATTTGATGTGATGTGATTTCTACTGGGAAGCAGGCTACTCAACATTCAGAGCAGAATTAAAGAGCAAGAAGGCCATACAATCGACATAGACTTTGTGCACAATTACAAAAAATTATGAAAGAGCACAATCACACTTCCAATCAATCATAAGAGGAAAAGAAAATAGAGAAAACGGAAAAGAAAAAGAAGTAAAGAATTAATCAAGAAGAACACATCATGCTTGAAAAAAAAGATTGTGTCTTCCAGGATGGTTTCAAGTCTCAAACTTGGTTTAGGATGAAAATCTTAAAATAAAGTAAAAAGAAAAATCATCACACCAAAAAAATTAATTTTATTCAGGTCGTATAAACTATTACATTCATCATAATGCACATATTTATAAGCTTCATGCAACAACAGTACATAAGAAAGCTTGATAGGATCATAAATTCAATTTATTACACAAACTTGCTTCACGAAATAATAAGTATGGTTTGATACAAATTAATATATTGCTTCCTCTAATCATTGGAAACCCATTTGCAAAAAACCTAATTGAAATGAAATTGCAAGAATCTTGCATAAGCACAATTTTGTTCTTATAACCCTAATCATTAAAAAAAAAAGGTTCTATCCATGTAAAAAGGTGATTAATAGCACAAGAAGGATTATGAATTAATAGCCTTCTTCAATTTAAAAAAAAAAAAACAGGTAGCCACGCACAACTTTTAGCATATAAATGTTAATAAATATATTATCACCAATGCAAAATAAAATGATTGTTCTTTTAATGTTCTAGTATGTCATAAAAGGATAGAAGGAGAATTATTGTGTGCGTGGGATGAAAAATGTCAAAATACAAGAGGTATAGTGAACTTAAAATTTAGCCAAAGTCATAGGAGCCGCCCCACCTTGTCTGCATCATTGTGAATACAACTCAAGTTTATTTGGCTGACCATCCAAGTGATTTTTAGACAATAAATGTGATGACTCATATTCCAAAGGAGCTTCATATAATAGATCAGCACCCTACTTGTGTTGTGAAAAAAACGACGGCAATAAAGCGAAAAAAAATAGATCAAGAAAAATCACATTTCAAAAAAAGACGACACAAGATTTACATGGTTCGGCAAATTGCCTACGTCCACGGAGCTGCAGAGGATTTTATTAGCTTTGAGGAAATTACGTCGTCGTCGATTTGACGATTACAAGAATAAAATTCTTCTCTCTATTTTATTCTCTCTTCTCTCCCTCTCCTCTCTCTCTTAAGTCACGTGAGAAAGAACAAAAATAGAGCAAAGAAAGAAAGGAAACCTTTTTCTGCCAAGAAGCAAAGCAAAAGAAAAGGAAAACTTTTTTTGCCCAAAAAGGTGAAGGAACCTGCTCCTTATTTCTTTCAGCCGCAAGAGAGGTTAAATTTTGAGATGTGTGCTTAAGGGAGTTGTTTAGCTTTTATAATGATCAAGAAGAATGCATTTAAGGAAATGCATTAAAACATTCACGCGGAGAGCATCTTTCTTGCAATTCTGCGGTTCCGCGGAGAGAGAACAACGGGAGGCGGGAAGCACAGGGAAGAAGCGGGAAACCTTATTTAGGAAGTTAATTAATCACATAATTAACACTAATGATTTCCCAAATGAGGAAGTGCACAGGGCTCCATATCCTCAACAATTCTCCCACTTGGAGACTGGGATACTGACTATACNAAGTCTCCCACCACCATCAAAGACATTATGGAACTAGAAGCAAATTTCAAATTTCAAATTTGTTGGGACAACGCCAATTGCTTTCAGATTACATGTTAACAATAAACATGAAAAAAAAAGAGGTAAGTGTAAGAGATGAGAGCCGCCCAACAATTTAAGAAGAATTTGAAGATGGGTATCCTTGTTAATTGTCATTACAAATAAAGACAACTTAGCCAGAAGTCTAGAACCAGTTCATAATATTCAATTATAAATGTGAAAAGTGACCAAAGAAAAATATGTTGAGATTTTCATACATATTTTACACTGATTTTGATGATATTGCACTTTAAAGAAAGATATTTTTGATGTTTTGTTGTAGGTATGTTGAATTATGGTCATTGAAGCAAAAAGATGTAAAAATGAGTGAATTTGGAGCAAAAATGACCAAAATATGAAGATTTGATCTTGCGGGTTTTTCCCGAAAGTTCAGAATTAAATATTCTAGAAAGCCGCCGACGGCGAGCACGTCAGTTCTCTCAACAGATGCATTCAATGTGGACGATTTTTGAAGAGACGCTTGGGCAACTCTTGAGAACTCTTCTACAACTTTAAAAGAAACATTTCGAGGCCGAAAAAGGGGTTGCGTGGGGAGGTCCGCTAAGTATTTGTTGTTTGTGGTGCTCATTAGAGTGTAGAGAGTAGTTAGTATTATGAAGAATTCTTCGAGAGAATGTAAGAGTGGAAGGAAAGTGAGAGATTTCTTCCTCCTTACCGCTTCGAATGAGAATTCTGTGTGCTGTAAAAAAATGAAGAGATTCAGAGGAACTTCGATGAGTTTCTTGGGGAGAAATTAGAGATAAGTTGTATTTACTTATTGAAAAAGTGTATGACTTTGTTTTTATATATAAATTCCAAGTTTTGTCGTATCTTCTCCATGAAATCTGAGTAGTTTTCCCAGTTTTCTCCCTTGTCTTGAGATTTTGTGAAATGGTGATTTGAATTGGTTGTGCCATGAGAATGTTAAAGAACTTGTTAGTTGTCTTGAGATTTTGTGAAATGGTGATTTGAATTGGTTATGCCATGAGAATGTTAAAGAAGTTATGAAGATCTTTTCATTTCAATCTTAATTTACTTTCAATTTGGCCAATTGATTTGTTAAAATATGTTGAGTTTTACAACTAAAGTGAAGATTACATCCAAGATTTAGGGAGATCAAAGTCCTTGAAAGTTGGGTGCAAATAAATAGAGAAATAAAAATTATTGGGCGTAGAATTGGAGATTTTAGAGTGACAGATTAAAATCTTTAATTCGGTTATATCGTTTGGGTGCTGAAGTATAGATGTTAGCCCTCAAGTGAGGGGAACGTGGGAGCTCCGAAGTGAGAGCTGGTATCCTCCCAGCCTTGCCGCAGATTCAGTAACCAAGCATATGATTAGTCAATGTTCTTTATGTCTGGTCCAAAGAGTAAAAAATAGGTATGCTTCTATTTGGCACAATACAATTTGAACTAATTCAATTTATCCATTTACTTAAACTTCTTGACAAGGAAAATAATGTTTTCTTATATATTAAACTTCACATTAGAAACTTTATTAGTAGAATTAGTTAATTAAAAATTTATTAAAATTACATTTTTATTTCAATTGCCTATTAGTAACAAATATGCAATTTGAACTATATTGTTGTGATTAAACGTTGATTTTTTAAATCTTAATTCGTAGCCTCTAATATTACTCCTTGTGAGATCGATATCTAGGACTCCATTAGAGCTTTGTATTACTTGAGCGATACGTATACTTGCATTCATAAATGTGACTTTACAATTATTGAATATTTTATATACATTCTTTATCAAATGTCGGGGATTTAAATCTTCTAGCAGTAGTATCAATTTTTTGTATTTTTAAGCATATATAAAGTCGCTGTCAAGTTTTTGGCGCAGTTGCCGGGGAGTAAAATTAGAATTAAAAAAAATCATAATTAGAGTAACAGACAAATTAGAACTATTAGAAAATTTTTACTTAAATTACAACTTATTTTCATATTTAATTAACTATTTTTCTGTGTATTGATTTCAATTGTATGCGTAAATTTGAACCTGAAAATCTTATACTCTACGATTCAGAATTAGAACGCACTGTTAGGAGAATTAGAAAACTAAGAAAGGAACCTAGAAATCTTGACACAATGAAAAACAATGTGAACAATCAAAGAATAGAAAATGAACATCAACCTAGACCTCTACGAGATGAAATTCACTTATATATCTAAAATCCTAGTGTAACTGCTAATTCATTTGAGCTCAAACCTGCTATTATCCAAATGGTACAAAACAATCAATTCGGAGGTACACCAAATGAAGATCCTAATTTACACCTCGCTAGTTTTTTAGAATTTTGTGCTACTTTTAAATATGACAGAGTTTCGAACGATGTTGTTAGACTTAGACTTTTTCCTTTTTCACTTAGGGATAATGCTAAGACGTGGTTAAATTCGTTAGCACCTAGATCTATTAGAACATGGGGAGAACTTTCACAGAAATTTCTATCCAAATATTTTCCTCCATCCAAAACTACTAAACTTAGAATTGGCATAACATCATTTTATCAGATTGATGGAGAGTCGATATATGAAGCTTGGGAGAGATTTAAAGATCTTCTTAGGAAGTGCCCACATCATTCGTTATCAGATTGGTTGATAATTCAAACTTTTTACAATTGATTAGTGGGATCTCTTAGATCGATTATAAATGTTGCGGTTGGTGGTTCTTTAATATCAAAACTTTTTGATAAGGCTTATTCGTTAATAGAAGAGATGACTACCAACAATTTTCAATGGTCTTCTGAAAGAGTAAATTCTAAAAGAGTAGCTAGCATCCACGATTCTGATGCAATTCTATATTAACTTCGCAGATTGCTGCAATATCAAAGAAATTAGATCATTATGGAATAAATTATTCTCCAACACCTACTATGATGGAAGAGAATTCATCTGGGCAATTTGTGGATGTCAACCTTCTTATGAGACTTTAAATGCTATTAACAATAGACCCAACAATTTTTATTCGAACTATTATAATCCAGGTTGTAAGAATCATCCTAACTTTAATTGGAATAACAATTCTTCTACAAATCAACAATGGACAAACAACCCAGTAAACCCATTGAGAAATTCATCCAACCAAGGAAATGCTAATTATAGACCTTCTTATCATCCAAAATTTAGCTATAATACTCAATTTAAGGAAAAAAAGTTGTCCATGGAAGAGCTGATACTGAACATGGGTCAACAATTGCAGAATCAAGGAAATCAATTACAAATTCAAGGAAACCAGTTACAAAATCAATGAACTGCTATCAAGAATATTGAAAACTAATTGGAGCATATCGCTGCGCTTAGTAACCGAACATTGGGAATTTTTCCTAATACTGTAGAACCAAATCCTAAAGATCAAGGAAAAGAACAGATAAAAGCGATACAATTACGAAGTGGAAAAGAATTGAAAACAAGAGTGCAGAAAGAAACGAAAACTGAAAAAGAGAAAGTGGATTCAGAAAAAGAAAATTATCATGAATACCCAGATTTATATTATCCATTTAGACCAATGAAAATTACTGTGGAGAAACCTCCACCACCGTTTTCTCAAAGATTGAAACAACACAAAAAGGATAAATAATTTTTCAAGTTTATAGAAATTCTTAAGAAATTAACGGTAAATATTCCTTTCGTAGAAGCTTTAGAGCAAATGCCCAATTATGTGAAGTTTATGAAAAATATTTTGAACAAGAAAAGAAAGTTCACTGATAATGAGACTGTTGCACTTGACGAACAGTGTAGTGCAATTATTCAGAAAAAACTTCCTGAAAAATTAAAAGAGCCAAGTAGTTTCATTATACCGTATGCTATCGGTGAAAGATTTTATGAAAGAGTTTTATGTGATTTGGGAGCTAGCATTAATCTTATGCCTCTATCAATTTTCAAAAGATTAGGATTAGGAGAGGTCTCACTTACTTCTGTAACTCTTCAGTTAGCGGATCGTTCAGTTACTTATCCTAAGGGAGTTATAGAAGATGTGTTAGTAAAAGTTGATAAATTTATATTTCCTGTGAATTTTATTGTCTTAGATATGGAGGAAGATAAAGAAATATCTATAATTTTAGGGAGACATTTTTTAGTTACTGGAAGAGCTATGATAAATGTTCAAAAGGAAGAATTAACTATGAGAGTTAACGATCAAGAAGTGACTTTTAACATTACAAAATCTATGAAATACCCTGCTGTTGAAAGAGATAATAAATGTTTTCGCATGAAAATTAGCGAACATCCATTGAACGAGCGTTTTAAAGAATATTTTGAAGAAAAAAAAGATTTTGAAGACAAAGATGAAATTATTTTGAACGAAGTAGAACATGAAGAATTAGATTATGTTCAGGAAATATTTGAGATGCTGAATATTATAGGGAATACTAATAAGAATCTAGTCCCGTCAATTATAAAACCAACTGAACTTGAGTTGAAAATATTGCCTAACCACTTGAAGTATGTGTTTCTGGGAAACTCATCTACATTACCTGTTATTATATCTTCAGAGTTAAATGATTTGCAAGAGCAAAGACTTTTGGATACATTAAAAAGATATAAGAAAGTTTTTCGTTTGACCTTAGCTGATATTAAAGGAATCAGTCATTCGATCTGTATACACATAATTATACTGGATGAACAATATAAACCAAGAGTTGATCCAGAAAAGAGATTAAACCCAATGATAAAAGAAGTAGTCAAGAAGGAAATTCTGAAATGATTGGACACCGAAATTATATATCATATTTCAGACAGTGCTTGGGTAAGTCCAATTCATTGTGCTCCTAAGAAAGAAGGGGTGCTGCTGAAGCACAAGAGAATAATGAATTAATATATATCAGACTAGTTACTAGGTGGCGTATTTGCATTGATTATAAAAATTAAACACTGCCACTAGGAAATATCATTTTCCTTTACCATTTTTAGACCAAATAGTGGATAGACTTGCTAGACATAAATATTTTTATTTTTTAGATGGATATACCGACAGACCAAATAGTAGATAGACTTGTTGGGCACAAATATTTTTGTTTCTTAGATGGATATACCGGTTAAATTCCTATTGCTCCTGAGGATCAAGAAAAGACAACATTTACTAGTCCTTTTGGAACTTTTGTTTTTCGAAGAATGTCTTTCGGATTATGTAATGAACTTGCAACATTTCAAAAATGTATGATGTCTATATTTAGTAAGTTAATTGATGATAAAATAGAAGTGTTTATGAATGATTTCTCTGTATTTGGAACATTATTTGACACATGCTTAAATTATCTTGAAAAAGTTTTGGAGTTATGCGAAAGAACTAATTTAGTTCTAAATTGGGAGAAATGTCAATTTATGATTGTAGGAGGAATCGTGTTAGAACATAAAATTTCGAAAAATGGTATAGAAGTAGACCCTGCAAAAATTCAAGTTATATCTAAATTAACACCTCCTACTAATGTACGAGGGGTTAGACGTTTTTTTGGACATGTTGGTTTTTATAAGCGTTATATTAAAAATTTTTCAAAAATTACCAAACCTCTATGCCAACTTTTAGAAAAGAACAAGAAATTTGAGTTTACTAAAAACTGTTTAAATGTCTTTGAGTTATTAACAGAAAAACTAATCGCAGCCCCTATAATAGTTTCACCTAACTGGGAGAAACCATTCAAACTGATGTGCGAGGCTAGTGATTATGCTATTGGAGTTGTTTTTGGACAAAAGGTACGATAAGATTTTTAAAGTTATATACTACGCTAGTAAAACCCTTAATGATGCTCAAATTAACTATACTGTTACTGAAAAAGAGTTACTGGCTAATGTGTATGCTTTAGACAAATTTAGATCTTATTTAATTGGGACTAAATGTGTTGTGCACATTGATCACTCTCCTATTAAATATCTAATGGAAAAGAAGAATGTCAAACCAAGGTTAATTAGATGGATACTTTTGATGCAAGAATTTGATCTTGTGATTGATAGAAAGGGAACTAATAATCAAATTGCTGATCATTTGTCGAGATTAAAAAATCATGAATTATCTAACACCGACAATGAAATTACAGACAGTTACTCTGATGAACAATTTTATAATATTAATAAGTGGAAAATACCATGATATGCTGATATTGTTAATTATATTGTAAGTGATATTTTTCCACTTATGCTGACATTGCAACAGCAAAGAAATTTTATTCATGATGCGAAAGCATATTTTTGGGATGAATATTTTTTACATAAACAATGTAAGGATCTTATTATGAGAAGATGTGTACCTTATGAAGAAACTAAACTAATCATTCAGAAATGTCATGATTTTGAATTTATAGGACATTTTGGAACTGATTAAACTGTTTATAAAATTTTACAAGTTGGATTCTATTGGACTACTCTGTTTAGAGATGTTTACAGATACATAAAAACTTGTAATCGATGCCAACGAGTAGATAATATATCTAGAAGAAATGAAATGCCTCTGAATTTCATGTTAGAAGTTGAGATCTTTCATGTTTGCGGATTGGATTTCATGGGATCATTTATTCCTTCATCTGGAAACTTATACATATTAGTTGCAGTAGAATACGTTTCAAAGTGGATTGAAACACAAACTTTACCTCGTTGTGACGCTAAAATTATTTCAAAATTTTTAATGAAAAACATTTTCATTAGATACGGAATGCCGAGAGTGATTATCACTGACGGAGGATCCCATTTCAGAAATAAATACATTCAGAGATTGACAGAAAAGTTTAATGTTATTCATAGAATCTCTACTTTCTATCACCCTCAGACCAGTGGGTTAGCTAAAGTTTCTAATAGAGAGATTAAACAAATATTGGATAAGACTGTAAACCCTAATAGTAGATTAGTCTATTAGATTAGATACTGCATTATAGGCTTACAGAACTGCTTATAAAACTCCTATTGGAATGACTCCTTACAGGCTGATTTTTTAAAATACTTGTTACTTACCAGTAGAATTCGAACATAAAACATATTGGGCGATTAAATAATTCAATTATAATTTGAAAGATGTTGAAGAGAAGAAATTATTACAAATGAATGAATTAAAAGAATTAAGAAATAAATCTTATGATAACGACAGAATTTATAAGAAGAAATTAAAGTTATGGCATGATCAGAAGATTAACCAGAATAACTTTGAGCTAGGACAAGAAGTTTTGCTTTACAATACAAGGCTGAAGTTATTCCATGGGAAATTGAAGTATCGTTGGTTAGGACCCTTTACTGTGACTCGAGTTTATACTTACGGAACTGTTGAAATTGAAAATCAAAAAACTGAGAATAGATTTAAAGTAAATTGACACGGATTAAAGCCATATTTTGAGGGTAAAAGATCAAATTTTAAAGATGTTTTAATGATCAGTCAACCTGAATAATATATAAATAGGTCGGGTTGACGACGTTAAACCAAACGCTTTATGAGAGACAACCCATAGTTATCTTTATTATTATTTTTTGCGATTATAGTGTTCTTGTTTGAAATTATCAGTAGTTTGTGGTAGTATTGAACTCTACTACTGATATTTACCCTTAAATCATCATAAAAATTGGATCCATAGAGAAAATTGGACCAGAGCGAAACTGAGAATTTTTTTGCCTTGGGCGCCGACGGCGGGCTTGACGCCGCCGACGGCGGGTTTTTCCCTAGAGTCTAGATAATTAATTCTCAAGGCTTGCCGACGGCGCCATCGACGCAGCCAACGGCGAGAACAGCGAGATAACAGTTTCCGAAGTTTGAAATGTCGGTTTTTGGCGATTTTAGGCGAGATTTACTCCCTATAAACTTCCAAACTCGGTTCTTAAATTCATATTACCCAAAAACGAATTGAAATTCCACCAAATCTATCCCTATGGCTTCCAATTCCACTGAAAATCCTAGATTTTGAGTGTTCAACTGGAGAAAATTCATTAGTTCCGAGGCGCAACGAATCTTCAACAAAGTGCTGACAAAGAGTAGATTAATCAAAGAAAGAGGATTTGTGAATCGAGGATTGAACAATCCTTCAACAGTAATTGAAGAGATGATTGTGCGACGACGATGGGAAGTGTTGTGCTACACTAATGCCGCCGTAGTCGTTCCTGTGGTGGAGTTTTATGCTAATTTGCATGGAATCAACCAGGGAGTCGTCTATGTGCGAGGCAAATTGATAACTTTTACTCCTGCACGGATTAATGAGTTATATATGATCGAGAATGTTCCTGTCTATCATTATTCCAACTTCGTCACAACAAAAAATCTGATGAATGAGATCTACCAATTTTTTACGGACGAGATTGAATACTGTAAAATGAGAGAAAACGAGTATGTTAGTTTCTCTGCTACACTTCTAAACCGCGTTTCTAAACACTGACACTTTTTCATTTCTACAAAACTATTACCGACAATGAGGATCGGTAAAGTTACTAATAAAAGTGCTATTTTGAACTACTGTATTCAAACGGGACTGTCAATTGATATTGGATCGATAATTGTGAAATCTGTTTTTTGGCCTGATCGTTCATGAATCAACTTATGGGCTTGAACATCATTCAACAATCTTCTTACTCTGCAGTCAGTTCCAAGTATCTTATGAGAATTGGGAAAAAGATACTTCTACCTTGGAAGCCTTTGGACCCAACCCAAAAGTTCCCAACTAATGAAGATGAGAATGATATGACTATTATTACAGATCAATCGTCTCAGAATTCACTTCCTATTCAGCCTCTAGTTTCGGACAAGACACTAGTGATCCTGTGTAGAATCAAGAAATTGGAGAAAGAGGTACAAAATATTATGAATGCAATTAAAAATATCTCCGATTTTTTTGATCATCTAAACTGGAGGATGAAAGAGCATTTTGATAACTCTGGACATATCGAAGGAAGTTTGATATGACTGATGAGAAAGATGAGATTGATAGAAGAGGACTCTATTGAAGAATTCCCATACCGGCCCTTCTATAACTTCTTCGTTCATGTTCAATCGATGGGCGATATCAGAGGAGAAACAAGCACTGAATCAAGGGAGTAGTAGATTTACTTTACTACCTATATGTCTATATGTGTGATTTGATTTGAACTTATGTGTTTGCTTCACTTTCAAATTTTGCTTTTAGATCTTAGTATAGTTGAGATTGAGTATTAAATGTTTGTTTTCAGCGTTTAGAATGTTGTGGCTTGGATTGCAATGCTGAATTGATGTATTAAGGTTGAGAAAATATCAAATTTATGTGTGTCGTTTAACGTGTATTGTAATCCTTGAATTTTTATATATAATTGTAATATTTTGTGTGTGAATGTTTATATGTGTTAGTGCATCATTTAATAACTTAAATTTATGTTTAAAATGATTGAACCAATGTCGACGATGCTTGAAATTGATCGAAATCGCAAAAATCTGGAATTGAACTAATTTTAAAAATCTCGCTGACGGCGCCATCGACGCCGTCGAAGGCGGATTTTTCCCGAGACTTAGGCTAGTTAATTCAATAAAGCTTGTCGACGGCGCTGACGACTTTGCCGACGGCGAGATACCAAAAAAACACTTTTAACCGCGATTTTGACCAATCAACCGCCACTATTCATCATCCCATTCCTCTTAAAAACAAAAATTTCGATCTAGGGCTTGAAGATCTTGGCTTTGGGGCGATTTCAAAGCGTTTGGACACCGATTTTATCATCTCTCGGTAAGGGCTTCACTCAAAACTAAAAATATTTGATTTTCACCTTGAATTTCTTGTACATTGAAGAGATCTGAAAAGAAATTGAGAATGTGGAGAAAATATTTGAAAGAAATTCATGGAACTTAGTTTTGAACTATTAAAGTCATTCTTGGAAGCCATTATTTGAGTATTTAAAGTGTATTTCAAAATTTTTTTTATATAATTTTGATTAGATTGAAATGACTCTGCGACAAAAGAGGCGACTTGAGTTTGACGAGTCTCGCTTTATCAATGCGAAGACTCGGTCGAGATTTACTTTAATATTTCAAGGGAAGAAATGTATACAAGAACGTGTTTTTGAGAGTCCGGGAGGAGAAGTTGAACGAGTTATTACCGAACGGAAGTGAGAAAATTTCTGTTATACCACCAATAAGGTTGCTGTGAATGTTGTGAAAGAATTATATGTCAATGTGTTCTACTCCGAGGACGGAACCGTTCGAGTAAGAGAGTTTTCTATTGAGTTTAGTGTCGCCCGCATNTAACCAATGAAATAACATTTCTTTGACTTAGCATCAAGCTTGCTACGTACATCAGGATTGATTAGCACATAAGAAAGACAACCAAAAGTTTTAAGATGAGAAAATTTGACCTCTTTGCCGCTCCAGACCTCCTCAGGTAATTTACAGTCTAATGAAACAGATGACCCTCTATTGATCAGGTAAACTGCAGTGCTGACTGCATCTGCCCAAAAGGTTGGTGGTAGTCCCGCGTGCAATCTCATGCTCCTAGCACGCTCATTGATGACCCTATTCATGCGTTCTGCAACTCCATTTTGTTGTGGTGTCCCCGAAATAGTCTTCTCCATTCTGATACCTTGAGCTGCACAGTATTCCTTGAACCCACCATCGATGTACTCACCACCATTGTCAGATCTCAAGCATTTTAATTTTAGATTTGTCTCCGTTTCAACCATGGACTTCCAAGTTTTGAACACAGAAAATACATCAGATTTATGCTTTAGAAAGTAAACCCATACCTTTCTGCTGTGGTCATCTATGAATGTGACGTAATAGCGAGAGCCTCCAAGAGATGCCACTGGGGAAGGCCCCCACACATCGGTGTGTACCAGTTCTAGTTTTCCTGCCTTTGGCATCCTTCCACCTTTCAGGAAACTGACTTTCTTCTGCTTCCCCATGATACAACTTTCACACATGCCGAAATCAACGGACTTCAGTTTTGATAGCTTGCCTCTAGACTGAAGCTCTTTCATACCTTTTTGACTCATGTGTCCAAGTCTGCAATGACACATGTCTGCTGTGTTCTCTGCAACTATAGTGTCAACATTATTAATTAGACCAGTTGTCATATAAAGCGTACCAGTCTTCTTACCGCGAGCCAGTACCAGTGCTCCTTTAGTAACCTTCCAGGTATTATAAGAGAACACTACTGAATGACCTCCCTCATCAAGCTGCCCAACAGATATGAGGTTCTTTTTCAGTTCAGGAATGTGTCTAACCTTTTGCAGAATCTATTTGTTTATGTTAGGAAGTGCAATTTCTACATCTCTCATCCCCACCACGTTCAAAGCTGCTCCATCAGCTAGGTACACTTTCCCAAAGTCACCTGAAACATAGTTTCTCATTAACTCCCGGTGAGAATATGTGTGAAAAGAAACCCCCGAGTCCAGTATCCAGTCGTCAACAGAATTATGAACTGCTAGTAATAATGCATCCTGCACTTCTTCAGTTACAGAGTTAGCACTGACGTTCTTCGTCTTCTTAGGATTTTTACAGTTCATTTTTATGTGGTCAGTTTTGCCACAATTCTAGCATGTTGCTTGCTGACCAGATTTGACTTGCTTCTTGCTTCTATGCTTTGATTTTGACCTTCCTCTGTTTGAGTTCCTGTCTTGTGATCTCCCTCTGGAATCAACATTCAGTGCTGAAGTTGAACCCGAGATCTCGCCAAAATCTTTCCTGCGCACCTCTTCCGCAAGAATCAAGTCACGAATATCATCATATTTCAGTTTAGTTTTACCTGCAGAGTTGCTAACTGTCATCCTCATGGCCTCCCAGCTATTTGACAATGTAAGTGCACGTATCTCATCGTCAAAATCAATTTCAACGGACGATAATTGATTTGTAATAGTGTTGAAATCATTCAAATGTTGAACAACCGACACACCTTCCGCCATCTTCAAATTGAATAACTTTTTCATCAAGTGCACCTTGTTATTCGCCGATGGTTTTTCATACATATTTGATAGGGCCGCCATAAGATCTGCCGTCGTCCTCTCCTTTGTGACATTGTGAGCAACGGACCTCGATAGGGTTAATCGAATAACCCCCAGAACCTGTCGTTCCAACAGATTCCAATCAGTCTCTTCCATCTTCTCCGGTCGCTTTCCCAGTAGCGGAAGATGAAGTTTTTTCCCATAGAGGTAATCCTCTATCTGCATCCTCCAGTATCCAAAATCTGTGCCGTCGAACTTCTCCATCCCTGAAACCTTCACTTCGTCACCGGTCATCGTTCTTCCTCAGATCCGAACCTGTCTCTGATACCAATTGTTGTGAAAAAAACGACGGCAATAAAGTGAAAAAAAATAGATCGAGAAAAATCACATTTCAGAAAAGGCGACACAAGATTTACGTGGTTCAGCAAATTGCCTACGTCCACGGAGCTGCAGAGGATTTTATTAGCTTTTAGGAAATTACGTCGTCGTCGATTTGACGATTACAAGAATAAAATTCTTCTCTCTATTTTATTCTCTCTTCTCTCCCTCTCCTCTCTCTCTTAAGTCACGTGAGAAAGAACAAAAATAGAGCAAAGAAAGAAAGGAAACATTTTTCTGCCAAGAAGCAAAGCAAAAGAAAAGGAAAACTTTTTCTGCCCAAAAAGGAGAAGGAACCTGCTCCTTATTTCTTTCAGCCGCAAGAGAGAGGTTAAATTTTGAGATGTGTGCTTAAGGGAGTTGGTTAGCTTTTATAATGATCAAGAAGAATGCATTTAAGGAAATGCATTAAAACATCCACGCGGAGAGCATCTTTCCTGCAATTCTGCGATTCCGCGGAGAGAGAACAACGGGAGGCGGGAAGCATAGGGAAGAAGCGGGAAAACTTATTTAGGAAGTTAATTAACATAATTAACACTAATGATTTCCCAAATGAGGAAGTGCACAGGGCTCCATATCCTCAACAACTTGATTCAACGAGGAATTATAAGCTTTAGAACAAGTTTCCATGCATGAATTCATGTAGCCCCCATTAATACCCTTTTTATCATCTTTTTTAGAATCGAGGTAGTCTACGTATTCTCTATATAATGTATTTCATTATATTCATACTTGTGGCAGGGGCATAATGGTCAACATTGACCTTCTATAAATCAAAAGAATCTTAGTACTTGCTAATTCTTCACATGACATCACTTCCAGACCTCTCCAACATCTACTCTTACATGTTAGCTATCTCCTAGAATGAGCCATCAAAATAATTTTAGGACCCTACATAAAGCTCTCGGCCCTTATCTAGTCTTGTTCCCCTTCCTCTTAGGAGCTCTTAAACCTCTTGAAACTCCATCAAAAGCTCTAAATCACAATTACAAACATTAAGCTAGCATTCCCTAATCATTTTCCATCTTTTAGCCACCCTTAAACACATGCCAAAAAAGAGTTAAACCAAATCAATCCAAACTAGACCGAATTAAGGTAGTTTTAGTTTTCCCGCCTTCATACCATCCAAAAGACCACCCCTTCCACCATAAACTCCCGATCACGTTTCCATATTATAAGCCAAACATCCATAACCATTTTCAGCCATTAACACAATTCTAAAGTCTCCCACCACCATCAAAGACATTATGGAACTAGAAGCAAATTTCAAATTTCAAATTTGTTGGGACAACACCAATTGCTTTCAGATTACATGTTAACAATAAACAAGAAAAAAGAGGAGGTAAGTGTAAGAGATGAGAGCCGCCCAACAGTTTAAGAAAAATTTGAAGATGGGTATCCTTGTTAATTGTCATTACAAATAATGACAACTTTGCCAGAAGTCTAGAACCAGTTCATAATATTCAATTACAAATGTGAAAAGACTAAGATAAGGTTGACCAATTGCATGCTAAATAATAACCATCTGAATGGCATCGCAAGAAATAAACCCTTCATTAATTTGTCACACTAGCATGATTCTAGACTAAAACATCAATTAAAAATAGAGAAATTTACATACATACCGCACAATTCTTATGTATTTACAAATCTCATACCTAAAGTTTAATATTTATATTTATAACACTTTGGCGTCACAAAGTTATGCATGAAAATATGTCTTTCATTTTTAAAAACTTAATAATAGTGATAATGGATATAATTTTAACGATTTGAGTTCCATACATGTAAATACTAAAGTTTAGTTGTTAGATATCTAAATACATAAAAATCTTGCGGTATATGTAAATGTCATAAGAAAACAAATTTCAAACAGTTAAGTAGACAATGTTCATCCAGTAAGCAATTTTTTGCATGAAATTGATTATATTTTGTTCTTTGACAGCACAAGTATAAAATCTTTAGCAAAAAGTCAAGTGTTGCAGTATTTATAAATGCAATTTCTGTTTCTTCGCCATGCATAAAATCTACTTAAAAGTTGATAGGTTTCAGTGCTATTGGAAGAGTTTAGCGAGTCATGTTAATAAGCCACCGACAAACAGAAAGACATCCGCCTCAAAATTGCATAACTCTGATAGAATCGACACATTTTTTTTCTGTCCGCTGTGCTAAAAATATCAATTTTCTACCCAAATAAACTATAACAGAACATTCACAAAAACCTAAAGTTCGCAACATCTTAGCAAGGGAAGAACAGATCTGAAAAGAAAACCCTAACCTGAATGCTGAAATCCCCTCCCATGGACACGTTGTAGGAGCCCTCCGATAGGAAATCCCCCGAACACACGCCGCTTACTTCCGACATCATCAGCCGCTCCTTCTGGTCGAGGTCGGAGGCGAGCGCTGCAAGGTCGACTTCCGAGAAGAAAGGCCCCTGTAGAACGGTATTCACGCAGTGCACAGCACACAGCTTAGCCTCCTGCACCTCGTGGTAAAGGAGCCCGCCATTGCTAGGACCTTCCATTTCGAGATGTAAGCCCTCGAGGAATTTGGTTTGTCAGTTCGCCAAACACTTGAGGTTTTTGGATTAGGAATGCAGAGGAAGAAGCTGGAGGGATATCTCTTATTTGCTTTGTTTTGACTCTAGAGGAACAGAGGAACGACGGTTGCGATTGGGGCAGTTAAAAGGCATTGCTTTTCCTGTGTCGGCTTTTCCTTGCACACAACGGTATGCCACGTGGAGAAGTGTGCAGGCTAAGCTGGCAGATGAGGGGCTTCCGTCCTGCAGCAGCATTTCATTATATCAAGTAGGAGTGTGAACGAATCAGGCACTAACAAACCAAGCGTTGGGACTATTTGAAATAAATTTGTTTTTAAAATTATTCGTGAACTTATTATTCGTGTTCAATTTGATTTGTTTGAAATATTTGAAATATTTAAATTGCTCAAAATCTTGCAAATTTGTTTGCATTATTTGAATTGTTTAAAATATTTCAAAAGCTTAAATCTGTATAAAATTAATGCTTAAACAGATATGAATCGCAACACAAATGCATAGTAGTCAAAGCACGACTTACAATAAAATCATAATATCAGATCTCATCAATAAAAAATTCTATAGAGACAATATGCGAGATTTCATTGTCAAAAACTTCAAAAACCAGTTTTCAATCAAAGAAACTAAATAGATCTAAAAGAAATATAAGAAAATTTAAGCTAAGAGATGAACCTCAAGATAAATATGAAATTATAGGATTTAATATAAGCTAAGAGACAAATCTCAAGATCAAATTATAATTTATAGGATTTAATTTTTTTTAAAATATGATAAATTTTTATATATAATTATTTAAACTATTTTATATTTTGAACAATAACGATTCAAACAAATGAATGTTCGTGTTTGGTTCGTATAGAAACTGAACGAAAAAAAAAATTATATGTGTTCTTCTCGTTTGCTTAATGAACGAATCAAACACGAACTCTCTGAGAAGCTGAACACGAACTGTTGGCGAACAATGAGCTTTTTTGACAGCCCTAATACCAAGGGATCGTATGGAACGAAAAATTATTCCACGGAGACTGTATGTAGAAGTGCATACATTGTCTGATATTCATCGTTCATCATAATAAATATGTATTTTAGTGAACCTCATTTTAATCTTTAAAAAAAAAAATTAGACAGTGGAGATTGAACACCGTATACATTTCTGCATACGGTGTCCCTATGGGATAAATTTTCATATGGAACCGAACAATTTTCAAAATTATATTTTAATTTTGAAATTTTAAGATTTTAATATTAGATATATTATTATTAATTTTATTTGATTTTTTATTTAATCGAAGAAATCAAAAACTTAGATTTTAATTAAGTTTTATATTATATTTTAGGGGCATTTAAGGATGCTCTGTCTAATTTTTTTGTATTTATGTATTTAACATCTAAGCTCTACTTTTTGCATTTTTATTATCCCAATCATTCATTTTTCATACCCTCATTTTAATTCAAAAATGAGATATACCTTTTCATGCACATATAATGTGGCATTAATGTAATTATTAAAATTTAGATGTTAGATATATCTATTAGTTTTTCATTTATGTGGCTCACTGTTATTTATTTTAATAGTAATTAATTAATTAAAAAGAAAAGAGTCGTGTCTCTTCCAAATAAACACTGCATCATTTGGTTTTAATTAATTAATTAAATTATTTATAAATAAAGAGTCATGTCTCTTCCCAAAAGACATCGTATTCTTTCGCTTTATTAGTTAATTAAATTATCATAAAATCTATTAGTCAATAATCATTATGATGGATGATGGTTAATAATGGATAATTAAGAGAAAAATTGGGTCTCTTTCCAATAGACGTATCTTTTCTCTTATAAATAAGAGAAGGGTCATCTCTTTCTTCTAAGAAGAAGAAATTTATATTTTCTCTCCATCGGAAAATACAGAAAGAAATAAGGATTATAAAGAGAAATTTTATCTCTTCAAACTGAATTCTGCGATCATGAATACAAGTACGTATATCTCATTTATTAGTATGCAAAAATTATAAATTCAAAAATTTTGGTCATTTAATTTTATGAATTTTGAGTCATGAAGTTTGATTTTATAAATTTAAAAAATCCTAACAATATCATTAAAAAAATCCAAACAATATCATTAAAAAAATCCAAATTTATCATATATATAACATTTGATTAAAAAAATTAAATTGATATTATACATTTGATACATTAACTTTCAATGTTTGTTCATATTCAACCTCCAATGAACAATTAAAATTCTGTTTATACATAAATGAACTATTCAAACTGAATTAAACTTTGATTCGATCAGTTTAATTTTATCAGAATTTTAATTGGTTTGGTTTTCCAGATTTTTTTATTTTTGTAGAAATCAATTTTACCAATTTGCAAACCTATCCATCTGAATCTACTGCATGCTTGCCCCAATATTATATAAGTGGAATCTTTACTATAGCTAGAAGAAATAAGTAAATGGTAGCATTTCAAACATTAAATATTTCACAAACTTTTGTTTAGACCTGTCACGTTCGTAACAGCCTCTCGCGAGCTTATCACTCTTGCACCCGGCCACCAGTGAATATTACGTGGGGAATCAACACGTGCATGCGGATTCATGGCATAGGCTCCNTTTCACAAACTTTTGTTTAGACCTGTCACGTTCGTAACAGCCTCTCGCGAGCTTATCACTCTTGCACCCGGCTACCAGTGAATATTACGTGGGGAATCAACACATGTATGCGGATTCATGGCATAGTGTCACGGACAAATAGTCCCACATTGGCTAGGTGTAGGGCCGAAAAAGCAGTATTTATGTCATGGGCTGCCCACCACCCACTCAAGGGCTCTTTTGGGAGGTGACAAGTGGTATCAGAGCAGACTACTGTCTGCCAGGTGTGTGGACTCTCCATGGTCCAGTGGGACCCTCGGAGGAGCCGATCGGTGACGAGGGGCGTCCGTGATTGGGTGGAGGAGAATGTCACGGACAAATAGTCCCACATTGGCTAGGTGTAGGGCCGAAAAAGCAGTATTTAAGTCCTGGGCTGCCCACCACCCATAAGGGCTCTTTTGGGAGGTGACAATAGGCTCGCGAGCTTATCACTCTTGCACCCGGCCACCAGTGAATATTACGTGGGGAATGAACACATGCGGATTCATGGCATAGGTGGCATTGATATTTTTTTCTCGAGCACACTCCCACAAGTTCTACGCTCCCAATTTCTCCTTGAACCCGGTGGCTTTTCTTCTTCTCCATACTCAACCTTTCAGATTGTAGTAGGCAAACTTCAATGCACAAGTGTATAAAAGATTGAGGGAGGGCTTATGAGAACATGATGGGTATTGATGTTGGAAGAAATGTTCATGATTTTGCCTTCAAACCCTGTAATCCGAGTTGTCTCCGCCATTTTCTCCATCTAAGAAAATGACCTAATTTAATGACTACCAATAAATCTCTGTTAATTTTGTTGCCTGGCGGAGAAACTTCTTTGTCGTAACTTTCAATCATCAAGGTAGGCATTTCTTGTTTCATTTACTTTTTTTTAATTAAAATTAATTTTGTCATTTTTTTTTATTTACTTATATGTTCTAATCTTTCTCTTAAGAGAGCTATGATGAGAAACACAGAAGTTGTAACCCTAACTTTTTTTTTTCTTCTCATCTGGTGCTAGTAAACTCTTCATCCTTATGGGCGTAGACAGATCAACTTAACGTCAAACCACGTAAATATTTTAGTGATTGTTATTGTGTAAATTTCTTCATTTCTATNCAATCATCAAGGTAGGCATTTCTTGTTTCATTTACTTTTTTTTAATTAAAATTAATTTTGTCATTTTTTTTTTATTTACTTGTATATTCTAATCTTTCTCTTAAGAGAGCTATGATGAGAAACACAGAAGTTGTAACCCAAACTTTTTTTTTCTTCTCATCTGGTGCTAGTAAACTCTTCATCCTTATGGGCGTAGACAGATCAACTTAATGTCAAACCACGTAAATATTTTAGTGGTTGTTATTGTGTAAATTTCTTCATTTCTATTTTTTTCACATAATAATTGATATCAGAGCTTTGAGTTTGTGATTGTAGAACGGTCCAGCTTCGATAACAGCAAATCCAACATATGCTACCGAAGTTTGTTTCAGCAGGTGGTCCTATAAGCTCNTTCTATTTTTTTCACATAATAATTGATATCAGAGCTTTGAGTTTGTGATTGTAGAACGGTCCAGCTTCGATAGCAGCAAATCCAACATATGCTACCGAAGTTTGTTTCAGCAGGTGGTCCTATAAGCTTTGTTGACATATTCGGAGGTTTGGCAGCTCTGACAGTGATTCCGTCTGCCTTTTTTAGGTCCGGCGTAGTTGCATGTGGTATTCGAACAATGGACCCGATGCACCATAATTTTTTTCCTTGAATTGTTTCTGTCAGTTGTTTGGATACAATATTTTTTCGTGGAACAGACATTGGCAGAAGCATCTGCGTGGAACATGGAAGAGATTTCGATAAAAGAAGGAAAAAAAAAAGTATTCTTGTTGGAAAGAAAATTGAAATTTTCTAGAAATAAACGCAGTTTTTGAAACCTGGAATCATGGAATCAGAAAAACAGAAGCTTTGTGGAATTCTTTTTGAGAGAATTTTGGTTATTATTTTTTTTGACGTAAAAATTTTTTGCTATTTTTTTTAAGTATTATGTTAGAGAAATTTTTTTAGAAAAAGGTTCAAATAGTTAGAGCAATGAATGATAACACGATGTTAGGTTCTTCAACATCCACTATGACGATGTAAAAGTCGATTCATCATGTAGNAAAAACAGAAGCTTTGTGGAATTCTTTTTGAGAGAATTTTGGTTATTATTTTTTTTGACGTAAAAATTTTTTTGCTATTTTTTTTTAAGTATTATGTTAGAGAAATTTTTTTTAGAAAAAGGTTCAAATAGTTAGAGCAATGAATGATAACACGATGTTAGGTTCAGCAACATCCACTATGACGATGTAAAAGTCGATTCATCATGTAACGCGTCTCATCAAAATTGGTGTGACAAAATTTGATAGCAAAGGGACTCTGGCATGTGGTGATGCAAAGTAATAGTGCGATGTGTTCTTAGAATCTCGAGGAAGTCTAGGATAACGAAGAATGTCCTAAAAAGATATCAAAGAGAAATTGTTTGAAGATGAACAAAAATGATTGTGACTTGATTCAAAATT
>JXCR01049322.1:142458-175277 GCA_002079205.1 Phalaenopsis hybrid cultivar | reverse complement strand
CTTTTTTTTTTTTTTTTTTTTTTTTTTGACAATTTATATTTTCATTTTTTATGTATAATAGCATATATTTGTTTTGTTTCTTCTCATTTTAATTTGTTAAATTTTCCTTGAAATATTTGATATAATGAGTACTTTGACTAGCTAGCAAGTATACATATAGTATGTGTTTGTTTGCGTCTATACTTACATNTTAGGAATGCAGAGGAAGAAGCTGGAGGGATATCTCTTATTTGCTTTGTTTTGACTCTAGAGGAACAGAGGAGCGACGGTTGCGATTGGGGCAGTTAAAAAGGCATTGCTTTTCCAGTGTCGGCCTTTCCTTCCACACAACGGTATGCCACGTGGAGAGGTGTGCAGGCTAAGCTGGCAGATGAGGGGCTTCCGTTCTGCTGCAGCATTTCATTATATCAAGTGGAGTGTGAAGAGAGTTTCAGTTCATTTAAGATTAAGCATGCTTAAAATAAGCTCGTATTTAAAATTGTTCATCAAATTATTATTCATATTCAATTTAATTTATTTGAAATATGTTTTAAATGTTTGGAATGTTTGAAATGTTCAAATTGTTCGAAATCTTATAAATTTATTTGTATTGTTCGAATTGATTGAACTATTTCAAAAGCTTAAACCTGTATAAAATTAATGCTTAAACATATATGAATTTAAGTCAAAACACGACTCACAATAAAATCATAATATCATATCTCATTAATAAAAAATTCTATAGAGACAATATGCGAGATTTCATTTCAAAAAACTTCAAAAATCAGGTTTCAATCAAAGAAACTAAATAGATCTAAAAGAAATATAAGAAAATTTAAGCTAAGATACGAACCTGAAGATAAATATGAAATTGTAGGATTTAATATAAACTAATAGAGGAATCTGAAGATCATATTATAATTTATAGAATTTAATTTTATAAAATATGATAAATTTTTAGAGTATTTAATTATTTTTNAAGAAATATAAGAAAATTTATGCTAAGAGTTGAACCAGAAAATAAATACGAATATATAAAATTTCATATAAGCTAAGAGGCGATCCTGAAGATCAAATCATAATTTTTAGGATTTAATTTTTTTAGATATGATAAATTTTTAGAGTATATAATTATTTTTAAAATATGATAGATTATATATATATATATATATAATTATTTAAATTATTTTATATTTCGAACAATAATGATTAGAACACGATCCAATAAATGAATGTTTGTGTTTGGTTCGTCTAGAAATCGAACGAAAAAAATTATTTGTGTTCTTCTCATTTGCTTAACGAACGAATCGAACACGAACTCCCTGACGAGCTGAACACGAACTGTTCGCGAACAACGAGCTCTTTTGACAGCCCTAATACCAAGGGATCGTATGGAACGAAAAATTATTCCACGGAGACGGTATGTAGAAGTGAATACATTGTCTGATCCTCACCGTTCATCACAGTAAAGATGTATTTTGGTGGGTCCCATTTTAATCTTTTTTTTAAAAAAAAATTGGACAGTGGAGATTGAACATCGTATGCATTTCTGCATACGGTATCCATATGGAATAATTTTTCGTATGAAACCGAACAATTTTCAAAATTATATTTTAATTTTGAAATTTTAAAATTTTAATATTAGATATATTATTATTAATTTTATTTGATTTTTTATTTAATCGAAGAAATCAAAAACTTAGATTTTATTTAAGTTTTATATTATATTTTAGGGACATTTACGGATGCTCTGTCTAATTTTTTTGTATTTATGCATTTAACATCTAAGCTCAACTTTTTGCATTTTTATTATCCCAATCTTTCATTTTTCATTAATAATACCCTCATCTTAATTCAAAAATGAGATTTACCTTTTCATGCATATATAATGTGGCATTAATATAATAACTAAAATTTAGATGTTAGATGTATCTATTAGTTTTTCATTTATGTGGCCCACTGTCATTTATTTTAATAGTAATTAATTAATTGAAAAGAAAAGGGTCGTGTCTCTTCCAAATAGCCACCGCATCTTTTCGTTTTAATTAATTAATAGTCATGTCTCTTCCCAAAAGACATCGTATTTTTTCGCTTTAGTTAATTAATTAAATTATCATAAATTTTATTAGTAAATAATCATCATGATGAATGATGGTTAATAATGGATAATTAAGAGAAAAGTTGTGTCTATTTCCAATAGACTTATCTTTTCTATTACAAATAAGAGAAGGGTCATCTCTTTCTTCTAAGAAGAAGAAGTGCATATTTTCTCTCCATCAGAAAGTACAGAAAGAAATAAGAATTATAGAGAGAAATTTTATCTCTTCAAATCGAATTCTGCGATCATGAATACAAGTACGTATATCTCATTTATGAGTATGTGAAAATCATAAAATCAAAGATCTTGGTCATTTAATTTTATGAATTTTGAGTCATGAAATTGGATTTTACAAATTTAAAAAATCCTAACAATATCATTAAAAAAATCCAAATTTATCATATATACAACATTTGATTAAAAAAATTAAATTGAGATATTATACATTTGATACATTAACTTTCAATGTTTGTTCATATTCAACCTCCAATGAACAATTAAAATTCTGTTTATGCATAAATGAACTGTTCAAACTGAATTAAACTTTGATTCTATCAGTTCAAATTTTAATTGGTTCGGTTTTCCAGATTTTTTATTTTTGTTGAAATCAATTTGACCGATTTGCAAACCCATCCATCTGAATCTACTGCATGCTTGCCCCAATATTATATAAGTGGAATCTTTACTATAGCTAGAAGAAATAAGTAAATGGTAGCATTTCAAACATTAAATATTTCACAAACCAAACATTTAATTTACAAAATACTTTTGTTTAGACCTGTCACGTTCGTAACAGCCTCTCGCGAGCTTATCAATCTTGCACCCGGCCACCAGTGAATATTGCCAGGAGAATCAACACATGTGGATTGATGGTGTTATTGTACGACTCATATACCATGTAAGGACAGACACTGAATCGAAGCGGAGCGGAGCGGAGCAGAATGATCTGTCCAAATTGGGAAGTTACGTGGGTTGGGGTGCGGGGGGAAAGCCCCGCGGTATGGTACAAAGATAATGTTGTAATTACATATTGTGCCTAGGTTTACTTCTGGGGTTATAAATAAGTTTGTTAGTAACCCCAGAAGATATTCTCTATTTTGTAACATCTTTTCTGAATATTGAAAGAAACTCACCGCTCTGCTCCCGAGGACGTAGGCATCTCTGCCGAACCTCGTTAAATTTCTATATTCTTCTGGATTTGTGTCGATTACTATTTTCTTCGTCCTAATTTTCTCAAGAGATGGCATAGGTGGCATTGATATTTTTTCTCGAGCACACTCCCACAAGTTCTACCTTCCCAATTTCTCCTTGAACCCGGTGGCTTTTCTTCTTCTCCATACTCATCCTTTCAGATTGTCGTAGGCAAACTTCAATGCACAAGTGTATAAAGATTGAGGGAGGGCTTATGAGAACATGAGGGGTATTGATGTTGGAAGAGATGTTCATGATTTTGCCTTCAAACCCTGTAATCCGAGTTGTCTCCGTCATTTTCTCCATCTAAGAAAATGACCTAATTTAATGACTACCAATAAATCTCTGTTAATTTTGTTGCCTGGCGGAGAAACTTCTTTGTCGTAACTTTCAATCATCAAGGTAGGCATTTCTTGTTTCATTTACATTTTTTAATTAAAATTAATTTTGTCATTTTTTTTATTTACTTATATGTTCTAATCTTTCTCTTAAGAGAGCTATAACGAGAAACACAGAAGTTGTAACCCTAATCTTTTTTTTCTTCTCATCTGGTGCTAGTAAACTATTCATCCTTATGGGCGTAGATAAATCAACTTAACGTCAAGCCACGTAAATATTTTAGTGACTGTTATTGTGAAAATTTCTTCATCTATGTTTTTTTTTTCACATAATAATTGATTTCAGAGCTTTGAGTTCGTGATTGGAGCACGGTCCAGCTTCGACAACAGCAAATCCAGCGTATGTTACCGAAGTTTGTTTCAGCAGGTGATCCGATAAGCTTTGTTGACAGATTCGGAGGTTCAGCAGCAGACTAGCATCCTGACTTGGACGCGATTCAGTCTGCGTTTTTTTAGGTCCGGCGTAGAGTACTGTTTATGTCTGTTATTTGGATACAATATTTTTTCATGGAACAGACACTGGCAGAAGCATCTGCGTGGAAGAGGGAAGAGATTTCGACAAAAAAAAAAGGAAAAAAATAAGTATTATTGTTAGAAAGAAAAATGAAATTTTCTAGAAATAAACGCAGTTTTTGAAATCTGGAATCATGGAATCAGGAAAACAGAAGCAAGGCTTCTGGAAAGAACAGGGCGTTCGTGGAATTCTTTTTGAGAGAATTTTTGTTTCAGAAAAGCTGAGAAAAAATAAAGAAATTAAAAAAAAAACTTTTTAAAAATAGGGAAAATGAATTTTGAAAAAAAAAAGAAAAGGAGAAATAGAACAAGGCAATTTTAAAAAATGAATTTTTATTTTATTATTATTTTTTTTGACGTAAAAATTTTTTTGCTATTTTTTTTTAAGTATTATGTAAGAGAAATTTTTTTTAGAAAAAGGTTCCAATAGTTAGAGTAATGAATGATAACATGATGTTAGGTTCTTCAACATCCACTATGATGATGTAAAAGTCGATTCATCATGTAACGCGTCTCATCAAAGTTGGTGTGACAAAAATTTGATAGCAAAGGAACTCTGACATGTGATGATGCAAAGTAGTAGTGCGATGTGTTCGCTAAAATCTCGAGGAAGCCTTGGATAACGAAGGATGTCCTAAAAAAATATCATAGAGAAATTGGTTGAAGCTGAACCAAAATGATTGTGACTTGATTCAAAATTGCTTGACCTGAGAGATCAAATATGAGGTGATAATGGAAACATCTGTAGGGAAATTATGGAAGATGGTTAAGAACAAATATCATAAAAAGATTGTAGAGAATCGTCTTCGTATGAAACATTGACTCTATAGATTTCAAACGAGACAGCTGTTTACTATTGACGAGCACTTGAATGACTTCATAAAGCTGTTAACAGATCTGTTAAAGTTTAATGAGGAGATTGGGGATGAATAAAAGATGCTCCTTATGTTGAATTCCCTCCTAGATAAGTACAAAAACTTCACTATGACACTCGTTCATGGGAAAAATATCTTGAATTATAGTAAAGTGACTATGCCACTATTAAATCATGAGCTCTATCGAAGGAACAAAAAGTCTGCAAATATGGAGTTAGCTGACACACTTGCACATCAACGTGACAAATCTCAGAAGAATAAGAAGAAGAATGCAATAAAGAAATGTGGTAGTAACGACACTTCTCAAAAGCGGGGCAAGCCTCGTGGGTGCATTCATAAGAAAAATTAGTGTATTTTTTTAGAGATTAGTCATTAGAAGAAAGATTGTTCGAAGCTGAAGGAGAAGGAAAAGAAAGTTGCAACTGAGGCGAAAGCTAATATCATTGTGGAAAGATGTGAAGAGACGGATTCAGATGCATTGCTATCTGTAGTTTCTCACAATTTGTTTACAGATAATTTGTGTTGGATTATAGACACATGTGCTACATATCACATTTGTCCTCATCAACAATGGTTATGTACGTAGAAGAAGTTGGATAATGATGCAGTGACCGTGGGCAATGGTCAATTTTGTCGTACTAATGATGTATGAAGTATCTTTATCAGGATGCATTATAATATTGTGCAAAAGCTAATCGATATTAAACATGTTCTAAATATCATGAAGAATTTGTTGTCAATTGGAGTTTTAGAGTCCAAGGGCAACAAGGTAGTTATTGAGATAGGAGTTCGAAGAATTTGTCGTGGAGCAATGATATTTACTAAGAAGTCTGTCATCACAATCTTTGCTATCTTCAGGATAGAACGATGAGTGGAACGATTGTTGTTGCTGATGATTCTCTTGATGTCATTAGGTTGTGGCATATGTTGATAGCCCATGTTGAAGAATATTCACTTCAAGATTTGGTGAAATAAGGTGTGATCAAAGTAGCGAGCACCTATAAGCTTAATTTAAGTGAACATTGTGTATTTTTCAAAAAAGTCGAGTATCTTTTGGTATTTCCATTATTAAAAAAAGATATTTTAGAGTATATTCACATAGATGTTTAGGGCTCGACGAAGATAACATCACTCAGAGGGGCGAATATACTTTGCCTCTTTAATTGATGATAACTTAAGGTATATTTGGGTGTACACTATGAAGTACAAAAGCTATGTGATGAATATTTTCATAACTTGGAGGAAGTAGATTGAGAATCATATTGGTAAAAAGATTCAACGTATCATATCAGACAAAGGGGGCGAATACACTTCAGATGTATTCTTCAAAGAGTGTCAGAGAGCTTGGATAGAACACCACTTTATTACTTGAGAACCAGACTTTGGTAGGAAAAGTTTTCTGTATGATATTCAATGTTGGGTTGGATATGAAGTATTAGGCTGAAGCCATTGACTATACTTGTCACTTGGTGAACCATTTATCTTTTGCAACTATTGAGAAGAATACGCCAAAGAGATGTCATCAGGGCATCCTGTTAGAGATTTGAGCAATTAAAATTGTTTGGGTGTTCAGCTTACTTCCACGTGCCAAATGATAAACTGAAACCACAAGCAAATAAAACAATTTTTATTAGCTTCAGACATGGAGTCAAGGGCTTCAAGCTATATGATTAGTCACAAAGAAAGGTTGCCATTAAAAGGGATGTTACATTCATCAAGTTAAGTTTGTTGAAAAAATCGAAACTCGAAGCAAATGGAGAGTTCTACTAGGATCACAAATATGCAATATAAGTTGGAGTTTGATGCAACTCCATTTGTTCCACATAGTTTGTCTACTCTGACTTAAATACTTGATTTTATTGCAATTCAAGAGATATTTGTTGATAGTGCTTTGGAGGAGGTGGAAGATGTTGAGGATGAGGCTACTACTTAGGAATCTATTGCTAAGAGTAGGATCAGACGCCAAAATCTTAAAACCAGCTTGGTTTGAGGATCACATTGCATTTGCACTTTCATCTATAGAGGCAACAATTTCTTGTCCATACAAAGAAGTAGCGGAGAGCCCAAATTGTGATTTTTGGAGAGTGGCAATGGATGAAGAGATTGATTCTTTTTTGAAGAATGATACTTGAAGGTTGTTGAAGCTTCCTTCAGGAATGCAAGTCATCAGATATAAATAAGTGTTAATAAAGAAAGAATGATCTCGTGGAGCTAATGTGTGTTACAAGACAAGACTAGTGACAAAAAACTTTGCACAATGTAAATGGATTGCTAATAATGAGGATTCTCACTAGTGGTCAAGCATCCCTCAATCCGTGTTCTCTTAACACTTATATCACAATACGATCTGATCTTAGAAATGCTTGATGTGAAGACTGTATTTCCACACAGGAAATTTCAAGAGGAGATACCTATTGCAGTCACTTGAATATGGAGCTTAAAAAAATTTGGTTTTCAAATAGAACAAGTTTTTGTATGGGTTGAATTAGTCACAATGATAGTGTTATAGAAAATTTAATCAGTTCATGAGGGGGTAAGAGTAGACGAGGAGCAGTATGATCATTGTGCATATTTCAAGAAGTTAACCATCGGTAAGTTCATTTACTTACTTCTATATGTTGATGATATGTTAATTTCACATGCTAGTCAGACTGAGGTTGATATGATAAAGAATCAACTATTCAAATATTTAAAAATGAAAGAGTTAAGTGAAGCTCACAAAATTTTTGGCATGTAGATGCTCAGAGACGAGACACTTGGAAAAGATTGGCTTTTGCAAGGAACTTATGTTTAGAATGTGCTGAAGAAATTTGAGTTTGATGAAGAGCGATGAGTCTAACCATTGCATATCACTTTCAATTAAGTTCAGATCAATGTCCTACATATGATCAGAAAATGAAAGATATGTGATCGGTTCTTATACAACTGTAGTGGGCATTTTGATGTATGTCTTGGTTTGTATTAGACTATACATTATACAAGCAGTTGATGTTATGAGTAGATCCACGCAAGATCCAGGAATGTAGCATCAGCAGACTGAATAGTATTATGAAGTATTTGAAGGGTATAATCAACAATTTGCAAGCCTATCCATAACTCAATCAAGGTAAAATTTAACCCAAGTGATCAAGATTGCTTGACCATCAACCTAGAGAAACATTTTGAATAGCACAAAATAAAATATAATCTTTTTTCTTACAAATATGGCGTGTAGGTATAAAAATATAGATTAAGCGTTACAAAGTTTAGCAAAAAATTCGCCAAAAAAAGGAAAAAGAAAAAAAAAAGCAATTATTGCACTCAACAATCCAATCTTAAACGAATATTATATATCCACAATAAATAAAACTAATCCAATCAGTCCATACTCTTCTTCGCAAGCGCTCTCTTCTTCTTTTTCTCAACGAAGGCTNTCTTTTTGAAGAATGATACTTGAAGGTTGTTGAAGCTTCCTTCAGGGATGAAAGTCTTCATGTATAAATAAGAGTTAACAAAGAAATAATTATGTCATGGAGCTAATGTGTGATACAAGACAAGATTAGTGGCAAAAAAAACTTTGCGCAACGTAAATGGATTGCTAATAATGAGGATTCTCACTAGTGGTCAAGCATCCCTCAATCCGTGTTCTCTTAACACTTATAGCACAATACGATCTGATCTTAAAACAGCTTGATGTGAAGACTGTATTCCTACACAGGAAATTTCAAGCGGAGATACCTATTGCAGTCGCTTGAATATGGAGCCTAAAAAAATTTGGTTTTCAAATAGAACAAGTTTTTGTATGGGTTGAATTAGTTACAATGATGGTTTTATAGAAAATTTAATCAGTTCATGGGGGGTAAGAGTAGACGAGGAGCAGTATGATCATTGTGCATATTTCAAGAAGTTAACCATCGGTGACTTCATTTACTTACTTCTATATGTTGATGATATGTTAATTCCGTATGCTAGTCAAACTGAGGTTGATATGATAAAGAATCAATTATTCAAATATTTAAAAATGAAAGAGTTAAGTGAAGCTCACAAAATTTTTGGCATGTAGATGCTCAGAGACGAGACACTTAGAAAAGATTGGCTTTTGCAAGGAGCTTATGTTTGNATTATTCAAATATTTAAAAATGAAAGAGTTAAGTGAAGCTCACAAAATTTTTGGCATGTAGATGCTCAGAGATGAGACACTTAGAAAAGATTGGCTTTTGCAAGGAGCTTATGTTTAGGCTGTGCTGAAGAAATTTGAGTTTGATGACAAACGATGAGTCTAACCATTGCATATCACTTTCCAATTAAGTTCAGATCAATGTCCTACATATGATCAGGAAATGAAAGATATGCGATCGGTTCTTACACAACTGTAGTGGGCATTTTGATGTTAGACTGGACATTACACAAACAAGTTGATATTATGAGTAGATCCATGCAAGATCCAGGAATGTAGCATCGGCAGGCTGAATAGTATTCTGAGGTATTTGAAGGGTATAGTCAACAATTTGCAGGCCTGTTCATAACTCAATCAAGGTAAAATTTAACCCAAGTGATCAAGATTGCTTGACCCTCAACCTAGATAAAACATTTTGAATAGCACAAAATCAAATATAATCTTTTTTTCTTACACATATGGCGTGTAGGTATAAAAATATAGATTAAGCGTTACAAATTTAAGCAAAAAATTCCCCAAAAAAAAGGAAAAAGAACAAAAAAAAAAAACAATTATTGCACTCAACAATCCAATCTTAAACGAATATTATATATCCACAATAAATAAAACTAATCCAATCAATCCATACTCTTCTTCGCAAGCGCCCTCTTCTTCTTTTTCTCGATGAAGGCCCCTTAACAGCGAGGCAAATCCGGCGGCGGAGGCGGCAACGTCGACGACGGCGTGGGCCCGTTCTCCACCTCGAATGCCATCCCCAGGCCAAGCGGCAGGTGAACGTCCAAGTGGCAGTGCATGAACCAAATCCCTGCACGTGTCAATTAGCTGCTAAAATTGACTAATAATTATTTAATTTGTGTTGATAATTTTATTTTATTCAATTTATGTTGTCAATACATAAAAAAAGTACAAATATTAAACTTATATATATATAGATATATATATCAANATCCCCAGGCCAAGCGGCAGGTGAACGTCCAAGTGGCAGTGCATGAACCAAATCCCTGCACGTGTCAATTAGATGCTAAAATTGACTAATAATTATTTAATTTGTGTTGATAATTTAATTTTATTTAATTTACGTTGTCAATACATAAAAAAAAGTACAAATATTAAACTTTAAAAATAAAATATTATTTTTCAAAATAAATTTACATCGCCATAACTTACCAGGATTATCAGCCCAGAACCGAATAACAGCCCAACCTCCCACAGGCACAGCAATGGTATTCCTCACCTGCGGATTCAACAAATTAAACTTCTCCACCGCCTCCGTATGATTATAATTCCCAAACCCCTGCGCCAACACGTAGAAATTAAACCCGTGCAAATGTATGGGATGGCTATCGCTGGCAAGCACCGCCGTATTCTGCAGCACAATCTCCACCGTCGAATTAAACCTCAACCTCTTCACCTTCGTCCCCTTCTCCGACAGCTGAAGCGATGTCCCGACCGCGTTCACGTTCGGGTTCGTGTAATCAAAAACCAGCGGTGGGCGATCAGGGAAGTCCCTCGTGTAAACTCCCTCGACTCCATTNTCCCTTCTCCGACAGCTGAAGCGATGTCCCGACCGCGTTCACGTTCGGGTTCGTGTAATCAAAAACCAGCGGCGGGCGATCAGGGAAGTCCCTCGTGTAAACTCCCTGGACTCCATGAAAATGGGCTTCGAGCAGGGAAATGTTGGTGGGGAAACGGAAGGAGACGTTGTTCATGTTGGCGGACAAAGCGAAGCCTTGGCATTGGGGCTGGTCGGAGGAACAAGGGGTGAGGCTGAGGCCGAAGGTGATGAACATGCGGTCGGAGATGGAGAGGGGGAGGGATTGGGTTTGAGGGAGGAGGAGGGCGGTGAGGTTGGANCAGAGCCTTCGGACTGTTAGATTACCAACCTGGATGACACATGATAAATTGTTAACATAATTAGCGTCCAATAATGCTTATTTAGGTCAAAAACGTCTTAATCTTTAAAACNCAGAGCCTTCGGACTGTTAGATTACCAACCTGGATGACACATGATAAATTGTTAACATAATTAGCGTCCAATTATGCTCATTTAGGTCAAAAACGTCTTAATCTTTGAAATATTCTCAGTAGCAAACGATGCAATTATAATATGATCGTATTTGTCATTAATAAAATGAGTATAGTGCCGCAATATATAGTTTTCGACTATTAATATGGGATCATTTTAGTCCATATGGGGTAGAATTAGTGCTCAATTTTAAAATTGTTGGGAATTATTTTGGCACTTTACGCTTAAATCATATGTCTTCTGGTAAAGGAATAATATTTTAAACAAAGAATAAAAATATCTATCACATTAAATTAATGATTAGATGCCCTGGACATATTTGTCATTCCTTTGTGGAATTGCCACATATTTTTTTTGTTGGTATTATTCTCTAGTTTATCAGGTACCTACGATGGAAGCTATTTAAGCTAATTTATAATAAGAATTTTTCTTTTTTTAATTCACTTAGTCAAACATATAGTTAAGACTTAAACATCATTTCAATATTGAAAATCATTAAATAATTTGTAATATTGACTCATCAACTACCTTCTCACAAATTATATAAATATATATATAAATATAAATATGTTTTAAGTAATAAATTGAAGTTAAATACTTATTACATTAAGTTAAATAATTAGATAACCAAGACATGACTGTCATCCTTACGGGAAGCTATTTATATATTAAGCTCATGTACCTAAAAGCTTATTGGGAAAAATTATTTAAGCTCATTATAATAAAACGTTTATCCTATTTATTAATTCATTTAGTCAAATATACAGTTAAAACAATAACATCATGTCATTTTTTAAAATTATAAAAATGCTTGTAATATTGACTCATCAACTACCTTATTCTCACAACTATACTTCTGTAATATTTAACACAAGAAATAAATATATCCTTTTTAGAATGAAAAGAAGACTTAATATTGTCATCTTGTNCTTGCCCTGTTCTACCACGAGCTTGTAGGTGTCTGCAGGGGTAAGTGGGTGATTGCTAATTTTGAGGCAAAATGTGGTAGNCGTTGAAGGAGGGGAGGGAGGGCATGAGTGGAGGGGTGGTGGTGGGGGGGGAATTGGTGTAGGAGAGGATGGCGAGGGTGGTGGTGTTGTCAAAGGGGATGGCGGGGGAGCTGGCGTAGGTGAGGGCGGAGATGTAGTAGTTGGTAGGGTGGGAGTCGGCGTGGAGCAGGGCATCGATGGTTTGGCCGGGGGCGATGGCGATGGTGTCGGTGGGGAAGGGGGTGGTGTAGGAGGCATCTGCGGCGACCACGGTGAGGGTGTGGCCGGCGATTTTGAAGAAGAATTGGGAGTTGAGGGCGGCGTTGATGATGCGGAGGAGGTAGCCCTTGCCCTGTTCTACCACGAGCTTGTAGGTGTCTGCAGGGGTAAGTGGGTGATTGCTAATTTTGAATGTGGTAGGAACTAAAAATAAATTTGTAGAATATTATGATTAAAGTAATTTCAGCTACAGATGTTATTTAGAAACAATTTAGCTGAATTTTAAACAAAAGTAATTTTAAAAAGTATTAGTTTCATCATAACTCAAATTTATTAGTTTATGTAAATTAATNGAATATTATGATTAAAGTAATTTCAGCTACAGATGTTATTTAGAAACAATTTAGCTGAATTTTAAACAAAAGAAATTTTAAAAAGTATTAGTTTCATCATAACTCAAATTTATTAGTTTATGTATCATAATGATTTTAAAAAATTATACAAAATAATAAACAAAGAAAATAAAATTGAGAGGAGAAAAGAAGATTCTAAAGAGGAAAAGTCATGTTCATTGTATTAGTTTCTATTCTTGAACCAAGCACACAAAAAAAATTATTTTACTATTATTTAAATATTGATATATATATAACAATTTTTTATGACTATCATAATTTAATGAACAAATATTATTCCGAACGTAGAGATACGTCCGTAGTCCAATGAAATTATGCTACGTGGAGATAACAAAAAAAAAATAAAAAAAATTTGTTTTAGCACAAGTGAATATTTCTCTTTATGTTATTCCGCGTTATTCATGTGTTATTGTGATATTATTCATGTATTATTGTGTTCTGGGAATATTCCCGATGTTATAATAACACAATAACACATCAATACCACCACAATAACACATGAATAATGCAGAATAACACGGGAGAAAAATTCCTCTGTGTTACCGAGCTAGATCACAATAAAACAAGTTTTTTTTTTTTCTCTATCAGCTCCAGGTGAAGGTGATTCATTGATGTGAAGGTGATTCATTGAACTCTGGATGTATCTCTATGTTCGAAATCCAGACATAATAACTTTTCCAATTTAATAGATCTCGAAATCCAGAGTTAATAACTTTTCCAATTTAATAGATCAAATTGAAAAAAACAAATAATGTAATACTTTAAACGGACAAAAACTTTCTCGAACAGATTCTAAAACATTTGACGGCGCGGAAATTGAATATATCTTTTAAACTATAGTCACTAATTACAAAACATTTAAACAAAGAATCTCATATTATTGCATTAATTACTAAAACATTTAAAAAAAGCTGAATACATACGTTTTTTGGAGCAGGGATAGAGATCACCGGGGCGGCCATTGATGGTCAACGCATCGGAGTTGTTAAACGCACCGCCGGATGCAAGGGCCAAATTCTCAAGGTTGACCACATCGGCGTCCCACCACTCGCCGAGGAGGATGACGGCTTCCTTGTAAGGTATGGGGAAGGGATAGCCGAGAGGGCCGGCTCTCGGCTGAATGATGAGTGCTCCGTACACAGTGGTGCGGAGGACGGAGACGTGCGCGTGCCACCAAAGCGTGCCTTCTTGTCCGATAATGTTGAATTTGTATGTGTAGCTATGTCCAGGCTGAATTGGACATTGGGTTATGAAGTTCNAATGATGAGTGCTCCGTACACAGTGGTGCGGAGGACGGAGACGTGCGCGTGCCACCAAAGCGTGCCTTCTTGCCCGATAATGTTGAATTTGTATGTGTAGCTATGTCCAGGCTGAATCGGACATTGGGTTATGAAGTTTGGACCATCAGCCCATGGTGTCAGACGCTGGAATATACCATGCCTGTTATCATTAAAATTATTAAGCTTTTGCATATATACCACCGAATTCTATGGTTGATTCTATTATTAAAGGAAAACTTACCAATGAATGGTAATATTGTAAGGAGAATGATTGATGACATAGATGACGACAGTGTCACCCTCACGAGCATTGATAGTCGGGCCGGGATATTCACCATTTACTGCTGTGATTATTTTGCTCTTGCAGAGCCTTCGGACTGTTAGATTACCAACCTGGATGACACATGATAAATTGTTAAAATAATTAGCGTCCAATAATGCTTATTTAGGTCAAAAACGTCTTAATCTTTGGAATATTCTCAGTAGCAAACGATGCAATTATTATATGATCGTATTTGTCATTAATAAAATGAATATAGTGCCGCAATATATAGTTTTTGACTATTAATATGGGATCATTTTAGTCGCAGCATTTATAGAAGTGTCAAAATATTCTTCAGACTTTTTAAATTGAGACTGAAATAATCTATATAGAGGAGTATTAGTGCTCAAATTAAAATTTGTCGGGAATTATTTTGGCACTTTAAGCTTAAATCATATGTCTTCCGGTAAAGGAATAATATTCTAAACAAAGAATAAAAATATCTATCACATTAAATTAATTATTAGATACCCCGGACATATTTGTCATTCCTTTGTGGAATAGCCACTTTTTTTTTGTTGGTAATATTCTCTAGTTTATCAGGTACCTACGATGGAAGTTATTTAAGCTAATTTATAATAAGAATTTTTCTTTTTTAAATTCACTTAGTCAAACATATAGTTAAGACTTAAACATCATTTCAATATTGAAAATCATTANTATATATATATATATATATATATATATATATATATATATATATATATATATATATATATATATATAAAACAAGAAATAGTTCCTGAAATCTAAGTGCTATTAAAATTATCTTTTTTAACTCGATAAAATTTATTCATTTTGTGATCTTGTAGAATAACAATTCAATTTAGCTTTTTAGTCCATTTTATAAGCATTCCAGTGATTTAAATGGGATCTTTTCGGGTTAAGGTATAATGTTTTCAGCAATAAATCAAAGTTAAATACTTATTACATTAAGTTAAATAATTAGATAACCTAGACATGACTGTCATCCTTACGGGAAGCTATTTATATTAAGCTCATGTACCTCTAAGCTTATTGGGCAAAATTATCCTATTTATTAATTCATTTAGTCAAATATACAGTTAAAATAATAACGTCATGTTGTTTATTAAAGTTATAAAAATGCTTGTAATATTGACTCATCAACTACCTTATTCTCACAACTATACTTCTGTAATATTTAACACAAGAAATAAATATATCCTTTTTAGAATGAAAAGAAGACTTAGAGTCTGTTTGTGACAGCTGCAACTTATTGAATAATCTGCTGATAAGCTAGGTGCGATGACTATTACAAATTTTTATTTTTTTTGGAAAAGTCAAACCGTTGTCAGAAAGTCCCCACAGCACCTAGACATGTGCGGTGTGAAAAAAACTGTTTTTGACTTTTTGAAAACACATAAGTTGCCAAAACGCAGTTTACCCAAACAGCCCATGTGGGTTTTCAAAATGCCACCACACCAAATAAGTTGCCCCAAACAGACCCTTAATATTGTGATCTTGTAGAGTAGCAATTAAATTGAGTCATTTATTATTGAGATTTACAATTATCTCATGCCTTAATGATTCAAAATTCAATAAAATAATATTTTATGAGATTCTTTCATTTCTTATAAAATATAAAATAATTTTATGATCATGATACAAAATTGCAATACAAAACTATATATATATATATATATAACCACTGATCTCATTAAAATGTTTTAAGAAGAGTTCATTAGTGTCATAATTATATCCGATGAGATTAATTTGTTTTTCTTCATTTCTAAGTTATGTACTTCATTCTCCCTTTTTTTGCAATTTAAAATTTAAAAAGAGAGGATTAGCATCTCAAATAATTAAAATTTTATGCGTGTGTGTGTTTAATTATTCAGAATTTTAAATTTCAAAAACTGATAAAATACAATTTTTTTCATGCTCTTCTATACTTTCAGCTATTAAGTAATATTAAAACAATGCTATTGAAANATATATATATAACCACTGATCTCATTAAAATGTTTTAAGAAGAGTTCATTAGTGTCATAATTATATCCGATGGGATTAATTTGTTTTTCTTCATTTTTAAGTCATGTACTTCATTCTCCTTTGTTGCAATTTAAAATTTTAAAAAGAGAGGATTAGCATCTCAAATAATTAAAATTTTATGCGTGTGTGTGTGTTTAATTTTTCAGAATTTTAAATTTCAAAAACTGATAAAATACAATTTTTTCATGCTCTTCTGTACTTTCAGCTATTAAGTAATATTAAAACAGTGCTATTGAAAAGGAATTGAATCATAAATTATTCAATTCTAACATATAATATCATATAACACAAGTACCCCAAGTGCAATGATTCTTCATTTTAAACAGTTAAGACATTGGACTTTGTTCTGATTGGAGTTGTTGATCATTTGAAAAAGAAAAATACTTGTCCTTTTTCCAAACCTCTCGCCCTACCGTCCATCCTAGCCTTTTTTTTTTTTGACATTTTATATTTTCATTTTTTTATGTATAATAGCATATGTTTGTTTTGTTTCTTCTCATTTTAATTTGTTAAATTTTCCTTGAAATATTTGATAAAATGAGTACTTTGACTAGCTAGCAAGTATATATATAGTATGTGTTTGTTTGCGTCTATATATGCATATATACCAAGTTAAGTTTTTTCATGTTAATTGCAAAAAAAAAAAGGATTGATTATGGTTTTTAGGGAAATAGATAATTTAGAACTTACTTTCTAATATAATTAGCAATGTTAGAATGATTCTACTTTACAAAATCACTAAACTAAGCAGTGATAGAATTCACAAGACTATATTAATCGAGCACAACACAAAAAAATGTTTTTTTATTTTAATTTTTGGTCAGCATTTCCATAATGTATTATTAAACACTGATAACCCACCATTAATCACAAAACATGAGGAGATATATCATTGATTTGAGTGCAAGCTTAATAGATCATGAAAACTTGGCCTGAACCAAAATGTTGAATGCATGCATATAATATTAAAGCAAACAAGGAGCTGATGGTTTACAGAACCATTACTTCGAAAGTTTGCTCCACCACCGCAGCATCAGCAAAGAAACCGAAGAACACGAAGAAGAAGCAAACCAAGAGAAATGCAGCCCGAGCCATGAAATCAATGGAGGAGGAATTAATATTTAGAAACTCTTCTCTTTCCCTACGGATTGTTTTGCAGGCTATGAATCTTCTTCTATGTTTATATAGCGTTACTGGCCACNCTTCGAAAGTTTGCTCCACCACCGCAGCATCAGCAAAGAAACCGAAGAACACGAAGAAGAAGCAAACCAAGAAAAATGCAGCCCGAGCCATGAAATCAATGGAGGAGGAATTAATATTTAGAAACTCTTGATTGTTCTGCAGGCTATGAATCTTCTTCTATGTTTATATAGCATTACTGGCCATGAAGAATTGGTTCTGTATAAATTAATGGGAGCTGTAAGTGGGGCCTCAACACAATATGCGTGTCTGTTCAAGTTACCAGACGGCAGGTGTTGATAAAGATACCTGGGAGTTCTAAAGCAGAGGAAATTTCGAATAAAATCTATATTATTTCGTTAGGAGGCTTCCTGAACTGGTAAAAGAGGATACATAATGTTCCAAGAATGCGACTTCTTGAGTTGGTAATGGATAATAATAATCTGTTGAAGGAGAGAAGGAGAGGGGTTGTTGAAGTGTAAGAGTTCTGATTCAGCAAGAAAACAGGGCATCAATTTACCTAAAAACTAAAAATAGGGATCTTGCTTTGTTTTGATTTTGATTTTTTTTACTGTGGTTTATTTAATCCTTTGATTAACGGGCAAATTATATATAGATATATTGTTGCGGAAATATTTAAAAGTGGTTTGGTGATTGCTGTAAAATTACGGTGTTATTTGTCAAGACTAAATATTGTGTTGTGGTTTTGAATTCAGTTCTAACAGCTACTCAGTCGTGATTAACTCACACACACTCAAATAATTAGTGAATTAAAATGATTAAATAAATGTAGTTAGTGATGCAAATGCTCGTGCATTGGATAAGTTATTCGTGAATTGGCTTGATTTGAGTTTGTTTTTGAACATTTGATAACTAATTATGTTGGTTTGAATGTTTTTTATAAATATTCAATTCATAGATAAACAAAGTGAAATAGCTTCTTGTTCGATTCTCTTAAGAACATGAATAATATTGTTTGAGGCTCGTGAATAAACTTAGTAAAAAAACTCTTATAAGGTTTGATAAAGAACTAGTTTAAGGTTAGATGCTTGAGAAAACATAGATCCAATGAAGAAGAGACTAGTGAACAAGCTTGGCTTAATAAGACTAAACCCAATAAAGTTAGGCTATTATCTATTATATCTATAGGCTTTGTTTGTATAAGAAATAAATTAGTCATTTTTTGCTTTTATTAGTGTGTCATAATCCTCTTTTATTTGAGGGATTATGGTTGATTTTAGAGTTGGCTTTTCTTTACCCCAGCCTGCTGATAGTGGAATAACCAATTCTCACGTATGCAGGCGGATTTGCGTTGTTTGTTAAGTGATTTTATTTTCTGCATTGCTTTGCACAACAATTGCCATCAAACTTGTTTCATAGTTTTGCACAACAATGTTTTATTAGACTTTATTTGTATAAGGGGTAACTTGGTCATTCTCAGTTTTTATTCGTGCGCACTAATCCTCTCTTACTTATAAGACGAATTAGGGATGATTTCATTTTATGGATCACAGTTGCAATCCTATTTCAATTATCTTTTCTTTCTTCCCAACTGTTGATAGTGGAATGACCAATCCCTGTGGATGTCGGCGGATTTGCAACGAATCACATAAATTGCAAAATATTTAAATATTTGTATGATGTGTGATTTTACTTTTCATATTATTTATTATGATAGTTGGTATGGGACCTGGATCAATGTGATTTTGGTTTCGCGCGACAGCGATTTCGATGAAGTTGTGGATGCAAGAAAAAAAAGATCGAAGTAAGTTTAGTTACGATATAGTGGAACCATGATAATAACAAGTCATCAGTACTTTAACATCCAATACAACAACAGAAAAGACGTTACTTCATTAGTTGGTTACGCACCACATTAAGATTGATGGATGAAATTTGACAGCAAATGAAACTTTGACATGTGAAGATGTGAGGTGTTGGACGCATTGTGCTCTTTGAATATAAAGTTCTTCATAGCGATAAATGTCCTAAAAATATGTCAGAAAGAGAGAGATTAAAGATGAAACAGAGTACTTGTGACTTAATCCAAATTTGCTTATCTCTGGAGATCAAATATGGAGTGGTGATGTAGATTTCTGTGGAAAAATCATGGAGGATACTAGAGGATGAATATCTCACGAAGAACGTGGAGAATCACCTCCATATGAAGCGTCAACTTTTAATTTTTCAAATGAGACATAACATTACAATTGATGAACAATTGAATAAATTTATAAAGCTTTTGATAGATTTATTGAATATGGATGAGGAGGTTAGTGATGAAGAAAATGTACTTTTATATTGAATTTACTCCTAAATGAGTATGAAAACTTCATGGTGACATGAGAAGAAGATCTTGAATTATGGTGAGTTGCTACGATGTTGTTGAATGAGTTTAATTCGTTGAATGAACAAGGAGTCCATAAAGATGGAGTAGATTGGGTCACTTAAACTCCACATAGAAAATATGATAAAAAGAAGAATTAGGCAAAGAAGAGTTGCATCAATGATACCATCCAAAAGGGGGGCAAGTCTCATGGGTACAGTCATGAAAAAAAAAATTAGCGTAATTTCTGTTTAAATACAAATCATTAGAAGAAAGATTGTATGAAGTTAAATAAGAAAGGAAATGAGTTCCCAATAAGGTTAAAGTAAATCTTATTATGGAGAGGTGTGACGAGGCAGATTCAGATGTATAATTATCTGTAGTTTCTTACTGTCTATATACAAATGATTCTAGATTTTGTACTTAGGTGTACAACCTATCACTTTTGTTTTCATCTAGAGTTAGTTTGTATGTACAAGAGGCTTGATAGCAATGTAGTGATTGAGTAATGAACAATCTTATTGTACGATTGATGTATAGAGTGTATTTTTCCAAATGATAGTATTGTGAGGGACCTGACTAATGTTAAATATGTTTCAGATATCAAAATGAATTTGTTTTCGTATGACTTCTAAGAACATGTAGTGGAGCATTGATTTTTATGAAGGGAGTTTGTCATCACAATCTTAACTAATTTTAGGTTAGTACATTGATTAGAATAGCTATAGTTACAGATGATTCTCTTGACATCACTACATTGTTGCATACGGAACCAAATCATGCAGAAGAAGCTTCAATTTGGGTTTTGGTGAAACAAGATTGATCAAATGAGCGAGCATCTATAAGCTCGATCTCTATAAATATTATGTATTTGAGAAGAAGACACGGATATCCGTTGGTACTACTATTCATACTATAAAAAAAATTGTATGTTTACATAGTTGTTTGGGACCAATGAAGATTGCATCATTTCATGGGTAAAGATAATTTCTCTTCTATCAATTATTAATTCACATATATTTGGGTGTACAGTATGAAGTGCAAGAACAACATCCTGTAGATTTTCATGAGTTTAAAATAGTGAATTAAAACTCAAACTGGTATTAGGATATTGTATATCATGCTAGATAATGATGGAAAATACACATCAGATTGTTTATTACTAGAGTGCTAGAGAGTTGTGATATAGTACTATTCCATTATTCAAGAGACACTGCAATAAAATGGGGTGATAGAGGATGGACTAGAGTTTGGTGGAAAAAGTTCTATGTATGTTGTCTAATGCTGGGTTGAATATAATCAATTGGACCAAAGCTATAGACTATGCTGGGTTGAATATAGTCAATTACAGACAAGTTTCGAAGAAACAATCTAACAAAAATATGACGATAAACCAACACAAATTATATGCTTCAAAATATTTCAACGTAAATTTGACAGTATTATCTTTATCAACCCCCGATTTAACGATTGAAAAAATTAGACGGAAATCAAATGCAAATACGATGATGAACATTAATTATCACCGGCTTTGCGTCCGATTAACGTCTGATCTAGCCAACACAAAAAAAGAAACCTCATTCATGTAGTGTAATTATATACTTATTTTATAAAATTTCGGTGTTAGATGTGAAAATATACAAAACTTATGTGGTATGTTTTAAATGTTCCTTAAAATTAACTATAAACCCCCACAAACCTTAAATGTTTTTTTTTGCCTCTTATAGTTTCGTGTCTCCTGGTTTCACCCAAAACAGATGAAACCCTGAGTTAGTTGGTTGTGCAAGCATCGTAGGCAATGACGAGATTGCATAGTGCAATGAGAAAATGTAATGCAATCATTGTAAGTTATATGTGATTAAGAATAAGGATGTTGCAACATCTCAATATAAAAACATCTACAAAAATAACCAAAAGGCTAGAAAAGTTACAAATGCATATTACTATGGGAAAACCAGCACCTACATCTGGATGTGAGTTAAAAGTATGATCATACTAAAATACGAGAGATAAAATCACATATGATCATTGTTCATGAGTTACCTTTCATTTTTATAGAGTTTATAATTGATAAACTAGTGGGTGCGATCAGATTTATAAAATAATTTATTGGCTTTTTAAATGAAAATTCAGATACTCATTTGAATTATTAGAATGTTTTAAATACTTGTTCACTTGTCATAATAAAATCAAGTACAAATCAAGTTCAAACATTGAAAAATGTAAACAAGTCAAGCTTCAACAATATATGAAAGCTCTACACAAGCTCAAGCCGAACATGAAAAATTTATAATTATACTAAGCCAAATCCGAGCTTTGATATACTTAGCTCGACTCGGCTCAATTACAACCTTACAAATAAGTATAGAAAAAAAAAAGATCTCATGGAGTTAATGTGTAGTACAAGTCAAGGTTAGTGATAAAAAGCTTTGCACAACAAGACATGATTCACGAAGATGAGATGTTCTCTCTAGTGTTCAAGCATCCCTTGATCTGTGTTCTCTTAACATGTATAGTATAGTACAATATGCTTTACAACAACTTGATGTGAAGTATGTGTTCCTACAGAAGGATTTGTAAGAAGAGATTTATATATTTCAGTCACCTAAATATTAATTCTCAAAAGACTTATTTTTTAGACTAAATAAGTATTTATTTGAGCTAAAGCAATCACCATGATAGCAGTATAAGAAACCTGATCAATTCATGACGAAATAGGAGCACACAATGAACCAATACAATCATTGTGCATATTTTCAGAACTTGGTTAATGGTGAGTTCACTTACTTGCTTCTATATATTGATGACATGTTAATTAAAATATATGCTAGAAAGATTGAAGATAATAGGATCAAAAAGGAATTATCTAAATATTTTGAGATGAAGGAGTTAGGCGAAGCTTGTAGAATTCATGGCATTAAAATTCTCAAAAACAAAACAACTGAAAATTGTCTCTTATAAGGAGCATATGTTCGAAATGTGTTGAAGAAGTTTGGGTTTGATGACTCAATAAAGCGGTGAGTCTACTCATTACATTTTACTTTCAGTTGAGTTTGAATCAGTGTCCGAAAATGATTAAGAGAGGAAAGACATGTGGTTGATTCCTTATGTTAGTGTAGTGGGCAGTCTGATATGTCATAATTTGTACTATCAAATATTGAATAAGTAGTTGGTGTTGTGAGTAGGTTTACATATACATCATTTAGGACTGAGTCATTAATAGGTCGTGAAAAATATTTTGGAGTATCTAAAGGGTAAAATTGATATTATCTTAGCAGCTGAGAGATAATCATCTATTATCGATTTGTGTGTAGGCTACACTGATTAAGACTATGTATGTGATATGGATAGACTTTAAGTTTACAACTTATTATTTATATTGATAGAAATTCTGACTTTTTGGAGATTAATTCATCAGTTTATTATTACTTTGTCAACTACGGATGATGAGTACATGATATTCACGTAGGTTGTGAAGGAAGAGATGTGGATACAGGGCCTAATGGATGACTTAGAAGTTGATCAGAAGTATCTAAATGTGTTCTATGATAGCCAGAGTGTAATATTTTTTTTTGCCACAAATCCATTTCATTATGCTCGTACTAAGCACATTGATATGAAGTGTCACGTCGTTCGAGACATGATTGACAAAAAATATATTCTATTGAAGAAGATAGATACGAAGAATAATATAACGGACATGCTCTCAAAGATGTTATAAGTCCATAAGTTCATATACTATATATGTTTGGAGAACATCCAAGCTCATGATTGACTACTCATTCAAATATTTTGAAGAACTATGCAATGTTTAATCCCTTCTGGAGGGGGGTACGTAGGCAACCACCGTGGTGGAGTTATTTTGGTGTTGAAGCTCATTTGTTCATCTCACACTTTCCTGAAATTGAGAGATAAGGTTGAGATTGTTGTATTAGAGACATAGTTTGTATAAGAGGTAAATTGATCATTTTCCAGTTTTTTTAGTCTGTCCTAATCATCTCTTATTTATATGAGAGTTTATGAAAGATTTTAGTGTGTGGAGTTGTAACCCCATTTCAACCGTCTTTTCTTCCTCCCCAGTGGACGTAGGTTTATTTGCGTCGAACCATGTTAGTCACACCTTGTTTGATTGTTTTTTGTGTTGTGTGATTTGCTATTCTGCATTGTTTTGCACAACATTGTTGAGCACAATTGATTAAAGTGTCATTAGCTTGATTCAATAAGGTTTATTTATTTTTTCAAATAAGTTGTTTATTTAAACCTCTTTAATCATAATTTGAGTAAGCCCGAACTTAACTCAATCTAAATTCATATAAGCTCTTAGTAAACGAGCTCAAGTTCGAGCATCAACATTAAAGTAAGGTGATAACTAAACTAACGTTCTCAATAAATAACTTGAGTTCGACCTGATTAATACTCCATTAAATTTGTTAGTAGCTCAACTAGTTTGAGCATATTTTAACTAGAGGGATAAATAAATTAAACTTAAATACGGCTTAATTCATTTATTTATGTTTCCCAACAAATTTATTTGTTGCTCAAGAGTAACTGTTTATATGATCTATAGTATGCTCAATGATAGCTTATAATATAAATAATTTAATTTTCAATAAAACTTAATTAATTAAAATTTATTAAAATATAAATTTAACATTAAAATATTAAAATTAAATATCAATATGCATATTAAATTACTATAATTCTTTCTTTCTTTTTTTTTTTTAAAAATTTCAATCGACAAACTACTTAAATATGAATTTAAGAATTATTTGATTTAATATTTTCTTATATTTATAATTAACTTTAGATGAAAAATGAAGTACTCATTAGAATTTTTAGTTTATTTATTAAATATTTAAAGTATTCGCTCATATACAATCAAGTAGACGCCATTTATAATTATTAAAAAAATTTAAACAAGCCATTAATCAATATATATGTGAAAGGTCGGCTTGAGTTCAAGTTAAATATGAACAACTTACAATAACCAAGCCAAACCCAAACCCATAATATACCCGTTTCTACCCTTCTCGATTTTCCAATTTCAATCGTCTCGGTTACAATCCTATAAAAAGGCTCATATCGAGCTTGAGTAGAGCTTGAACAAACTTGCAATAATCAAGCTCGAGCTCAAATATATTTTTGCTCTGCTTATCTCAATTTGCTTACCGCTTTACTCAAAAGCTATGTTTTACAATCATTTTTAAAAGTGAGCTAAGAACAATTATTTGAGCTAAAGTTATTTTCACCACAAGCGAGTTAAACATGAGTTATTCACGAAAAAATATTACTTTTATAGCCCTTGCCCTTATTCTTTAAGCTTAAACTTGGTTGAGAATCTAGCCCCAAATTTCCTTGCCATATCTTCGCTTCTAATCATAGTTTACAACATGATGATAATGCACCTCTTCCTTTCTATGACATCATATTGTTAGGTTAAAAAGCTGTAATGTTAGTTGGTGCCAAATATTCTACTATGCATAATATTCTTCATTTTTCTCTATGATTATTTTGATATTTTTTAACATAGTTAATGCATCTAATTTTTCCTTTAAAAGATATGACCATGAAAAACATAAAACTTAATATAAACATTTGATAAAAAATAATAAAATGTTATCTTAAGATCTCACAAACAAGCATAAGGCTATTTAGTATGAATTTATAAGTGATTCTTATATGATTTTATATAAGAAATACTTCATCTCTTTTGCAACGGCCTCAATTGTAGGCTTCCATGTGATCATTATTGGTAGAAGGGGGCAACCATAGAGATCACCCAAAACTTGGAAAGATTATTGCATCAGGAGTCATGATACAATTTTGTATCAGGACTTCAGTCATGGTTTGTCACGTGAACATACGAGCACACCCATGTTCTGAATTAATTCTTTTTTTAGTAAGGTAGGTCTGCGTGTACACGTTGCAAGTCTTGATTGGAGCCATAATACAAAACTACATCAGAACTCTATATACAATAATTTTTCTAAAACTGACTATTTATAAATTAATCATCCTCTTTCATCTATGTTTTCAAATGCCCACTCAAATATCAAAATTCATAGTAAAATCTCAGCCCATATTTTTCACCTTTATCAATTTTNTATATACAATAATTTTTCTAAAACTGACTATTTATAAATTAATCATCCTCTTTCATCTATGTTTTCAAATGCTCACTCAAATATCAAAATTAATAGTAAAATCTCAGCCCATATTTTTCACCTTTATCAATTTATGAATAATTTGATTGTGGCATGTGTAAATATATCGCTTTGGTAGTTCAAAAAAATCATCTGAGCGGTTAATTTGTAAATATCAATGTTTCAGATTCTATGTTTGTAATTATCACAAAAACATTATGATACCTAAGTAGGAACATTTCTACCAACAAATATTTCTTATAAAAGTATGCATATGTAAAATAAACTAAATACAAATAAATTTCTATCTTCTTTGGTCATCATGATTAAGAAATAGAACACCTAGAACTCCATCAAAGACAAAAAAAATTAATTCTGCTCAATCTATGATGATAGATAATTAACTCCTCCAAGTATTATCATTGAAACAAATTGGGATGACTTAGTAAAGTCCAAATCAAGATTAGGTGGAAATCCACTCTTTTAAGGACTTAATTAACAATNATTTTTCTCTATGATTATTTTGATATTTTTTAACATAGTTAATGCATCTAATTTTTCCTTTAAAAGATATGATCATGAAAAACATAAAACTTAATATAAACATTTGATAAAAAATACTAAAAAGTTTTCTTAAGATCTCACAAACAAGCACAAGGCTATTTAGTATGAATTTATAAGTGATGCTCATATGGTTTTATATAAGAAATACTTCATCTCTTAGTACTAATAATTAAATATCATGTTAGACTTCGCAGCGGCCTCAATTGTAGGCTTCCATGTGATCATTGTTGGTAAAAGGGGGCAATCATATAGATCACCCAATACTTGGAAAATTATTGCATCAAAAGTCATGATACAGTTTTGTATCAGGACTTCAATCATGGTCTGTCACTTGAACATACGAGCCCACCCATGTTTTGAATTAATTCTTTTTTTAGTAAGGTAGGTCTGCCTGAACACATTGCAAGCCTTGATTGGAGTCATAATATAAAACTACATCAGAACTCCATATGCAATAACTTTTCTAAAACTTACTATTTATAAATTAACCATCCTCTTTCATCTACGTTTTCAAATTCTCACTCAAATATCAAAATTCAAAGTAAAATCTCAGCCCATATTTTTCACCTTTATCAATTTTTGAATAATTTGATTGTGGCATGCGTAAATATATCGCTTTGGTAGTTCAAAAAAATCATCTGAGAGATTAATTTGTAAATATCAATGTTTCAGATTCTATGTTTGTAATTATCACAAAAAAATTATGATACCTAAGTAGGAACATTTCTACCAACAAATATTTCTTATAAAAGTATGCATATGTAAAATAAACTAAATACAAATAAATTTCTATCTTCTTTGGTCATCATGATTAAGAAATAGAACACCTAGAACTCCATCAAAGACAAAAAAAATTAATTCTACTCAATCTATGATGATAGATAATTAACTCCTCCAAGAATTATCATTGAAAGAAATTGGGATGACTTAGTAAAGTCCAAATCAAGATTAGGTGGAAATTCACTCTTTTAAGGACTTAATTAACAATACAATTATAGAGATAATTATAATTAGGAAATTTCATTAGTAGCTGATACATCAACGTGTAAGTTGTACATTGATGCACGTCTCTGATTAGAAGGCAATCATTCCTTATCAGAGTATGCGATTGACAAGGATCATGTCCTCCGATCTTTTTTCAATTTATTTCTATATTTCATCAATGTTAAGTGACGCCAATTTTTTTGCCTTTAATGAATAGGTTCTGTAAAAATTATATATATATATATATATATATTATAAAAAATCAACACTTACAAAACCTTTTATTTATCATGATTATTTTATAAGTCTTTACTTTCATCTGATTCCAATTTAATGACTTAATCCTTGTCAAAATAAAACTCACTATACCAACACCCTATCCAAGGAATTTATAAAATTATCTACTTAGGAAAATTTGCATACATACCGCACAATTCTTATGTGTTTACGTATCTGACATCTAAGTTTTAATTTTTACATGTGGATTGAAATGTATTGGCACAATCATAATGAGGTTGTGAATAGTATAAAAATGTGTAATGTGTTTTTTTTAATATAAGTAAAATCAAGAAGTGTAAGAGTGAAATAAAAGTGAGTTTTTCAAGTGTTCTTCTTCTCTTTTAACATTCCTCTTCTTATAATAGACTCTTATTTCCAACATATACCTTTTTCTCTTCTCCTCCTTATTGTAATTCCTAAACCCTTGTGCCACCACATAAACATTATACCCATGAAGATGCAACGGGTAGTTCTTTGCCACCAACACCGTCGTATTCTGCAACACAACCCCCACCGTCTTGTCATACTTCGACCTCTTCACTTTTATCCCCTTACTGTCAATTGAAACGAACCCAAATTATTAACGTTGGGATCTAAAAAATCAAAACTACCAAAGGGCGATTAGGAAAATCATTTGTTTACACCCCTCATATCTTATGAAAGTGTGCTTCGAGTATCGAAACGGTGGTAGGGAAGATGAAAGAGATGTTGTTCATGCTTGTCGATATGACGTAGCCGTAACCCAGATGTTGTTTAACGCTGAATGATGTGAGGTTNAAGTTTTAATTTTTACATGTGGATTGAAATGTATTGGCACAATCATAATGAGGTTGTGAATAGTATAAAAATATGTAATGTGTTTATATTTTGTATAAGTAAAATCAAGGAGTGTAAGAGTGAAATAAAAGTGAGTTTTTCAAGTGTTCTTCTTCTCTTTTAGCATTCCTCTTCATACAATAGACTCTTATTTCCAACATATACTTTTTTCTCTTCTCCTCCTTATTGTAATTCCTAAACCCTTGTGCCACCACATAAACATTATACCCATGAAGATGCAACGGGTAGTTCTTTGCCACCAACACCGTCGTATTCTGCAACACAACCCCCACCGTCTTGTCATACTTCGACCTCTTCACTTTTATCCCCTTACTGTCAATTGAAACAAACGCAAATTATTAACGTTGGGATCTAAAAAATCAAAACTACCAAAGGGCGATTAGGAAAATCTTTTGTTTACACCCCTCAGATCTTATGAAAGTGTGCTTCGAGTATTGAAACGGTGGTAGGGAAGATGAAAGAGATGTTGTTCATGCTTGTCGATACGACGTAGCCGTAACCCAGATGTTGGTTAACGCTGAATGATGTGAGGTCGAGGCCGAAGGAGACGAACATGCGTTGGTCGATTTGGAGGGGAACAGTGGTGGGGTGGAGGGCGGTGAGCTTGGAGTAGATGTGGTGGGTGGTGGGGTATCATGGTTACTGATGAAGGTATTTCAGACTGCCATGAAGTTGTGAATCAATTATGCTCTGGCATTCAAGGTGGATTCTTGGTTATGAGGTTGGTCTAAGTAGATGGATACCATTTTTACCAGGATGACGGAAAGCCATGGACATCTTGACCGAGAAAGTTAGCCCTAAAATCTTGTTTAATCCAGCCATAAAAATTCCTTTAGAGTTTAAGGTTTCATTTGCTATCTAGAAACCTTTTCCTAACTGAATCTATCCCTAGCTTAGGATTTCTAATCACTCCTGTAAGCCAATTCCAGTATCCATATTCTTTTTTTTTACTTCACCCATCAATCCACATTCATTAAATATTTTCATATCTTTCTTAAGACTTGGGCTTTTCTCATGACTTGTAGTTGTCAGATTATAAGTATCATTCTTTTGAACTTAATTCTTTCAATTTGGACCCCTCCAATTATGAATGCCCAATCTTTGTCAATTTAACTTATCATATTAATTAAGAGGTATTCTTTAGAGTTTACAATTCTTAAGATGCAATCAACTACGAGGCTTTTCTTATAGGGAGCAATANACCCCTCCAATTATGAATGCCCAATCTTTGTCAATTTAACTTATCATATTAATTAAGAGGTATTCTTTAGAGCTTACAATTCTTAAGATGCAATCAACTACGAGGCTTTTCTTATAGGGAGCAATGCCCCATAATTAAAATAAACCATATCTTACAGCAGTAAGATAAGGGAAGAACCATGATTTTGTAGACTTCAAAGATGTCCTCGTTCGGATGATTTAATCTATTCTAAGGTAATGTCTCTATCTTTCAATATTGTATATTATTTTTTGAATGTAGCATTCAATCATTTAAATAGAAATCTTTTGAGACCTATCGTAGTCCCAAACCAAAAAACCCCCACCATTGAGTCATTCAATTAAAGAATGAACTCCACAATATAATTATGGAACAATCTCAGACATAGAGGGCAAGCTTCTTCGCCCCCAACTGACCCATACATGCCCAGGCGTCCCGCCTCAGTTAACACAACCATTTCATGCCATTTCAACTTGTTTCACTTTAGATGTNGAGTCATTCAATTAAAGAATGAACTCCACAATATAATTATGGAACAATCTCAGACATAGAGGGCAAGCTTCTGCGCCCCCAACTGACCCATACATGCCCAGGCATCCCGCCTCAGTTAACACAACCATTTCATGCCATTTCAACTTGTTTCACTTTAGATGGAGGGGACCATTTCAGAGAAACTTTGAATGACTCTCATGAAACTTATGGAATGGGTCAAGGCACATTAAGCAAAATCACATCAAATTATACCATTTTTATGCGAGGAGATGCTTCCCGAGGCTGTAAAGCGGATATGTCAACTAGGTGAAGAGACCATGCAAGAAGCTGGGTAGGTGTGACAAACCAAACAAAAGAGGAGGGAGGTAGCTCATTTAGGACATTCCACTATTTTCAAATAGAGGGAGAGAGCTCTAGAGAATAGGAAGAGGGAATTATGAAGGAGGATTTCAAGTGAAAAAGAAATCCTTCTTCTTCTTCCTTAATATTTTCCTGGTTTTTTCCCTCTTTATTCCCTCCATTGAGAGGCTACTTGCTAGAGCCGAGGAGGGTATTTGGAGAGCATGAGACCGCTAGAGGGAGAACACCATCTTCTTCTTTAAGGAGCGGCTTCTTCCTCATGGAGGCCTGAGAGCTTGGAGAAAGAGAGGGAAACCCTTCATCTTCCTTAAGGGAAACTCATCATCTTTCTCCTAGGCACGTCCACTCATTAAGTCAACTATCTCCACATCACAACCATTCTTTTGCGTCATTGCCTCTATGACACGCCCCCCCNAGAAAGAGAGGGAAACCCTTCATCTTCCTTAAGGGAAACTCATCATCTTTCTCCTAGGCACGTCCACTCATTCAGTCAACTATCTCCACATCACAACCATTCTTTTGTGTCATTGCCTCTATGACACGCCCACCATTTTGGGTCACTGCCCCCACGATACACCCGTTTAGCGGGTCGTTGCTTCCATGACATGCCCATTCTTTCGGGTCACTGGATCCATGACACTCCCATCCTTCAGGCCGCAACCTCCACGACACGCTCACCCTTTTAGGCTGCTGCCTACAAGGCATGACCACCCTTTTAAGCCGCTGCCTCAATGGTGCACCCATCTTCGGGTCACTGCCTTTACGACACGCCAATCTTTCGGGTAGTTGCCTCCATAGAACACCCGCTATTTCAGATCACTGCCTCCACGACACACCTATTCCTTCAGGCCGCTACTTTAATGGCATGCCGACCATTTCGGTCATTGTCTCCATAGCACAACTATTCCTTTGGGTCACTGCCTCTACGACGCGGTCGTTCCCGAGTCACTGTCTTAACGACACATTCCTCACCACTTGTATCATATGATTGTTTGCATTTGTATATGTATGTGTGTATANACTTTAATGGCATGCCGACCATTTCGGTCATTGTCTCCATAGCACAACTATTCCTTTGGGTCACTGCCTCTATGACGCGGTCGTTCCCGAGTCACTGTCTTAACGACACATTCCTCACCACTTTTATCATATGATTGTTTGCATTTGTATATATATGTGTGTATGGATGGCGGGCCAGACTTTATAGGTGAATCTTTGACCTTGGATCAGTCTTCTCAGTGTAACCATCTCCTTTTCATTATAGCTCTCGATGGTTTCTCCGAATGTTCCCCAGAGTGTTTGGTGCTTCTCAAGCTATCCTCCAAGTCTAGGGTTTCCCGCGTAAAAGAGGATTTTATATTATCCATTTTACCCTATTGCTAGCTTTGCAAGTATGCCACTGATTTGTTTATTTAAATAGTGATATAAGGTGTTGCACGTATGTAAGAAAGAATTAATAACAAAAGAAGTATTGGTCCTTATCTTCTGCCATCTTTCTTCTTTTCTTTCAAGGTGCATTAATTATTACATATGAAGCATAAAATAGTATTAAATTATAAAGGCATTCACAAAGATACGTAAAGTTGTTTATCAAATGCTATAGTAATTTGTGATATTCTATACTATATATTGAATATCTCGTATCTAAATACGCTTGAATTTTTAATATTGATTTATTAGCCTTAAATGTGTTATAGTACATATCATTTATTGTTCTGTGATATTATAGGAATTTAAACTATAATATCATATGCTTTAAATTTTCTATCATAACGACAAGCATTACATTATAAAATAAAAATAAACATTATTATATTATTGTGTAATTATGATCCTTAGAATTAAAGTTAATTAACTTTTAGAAGTAATTATTAATATTACATTAAATAGAGATAATTGAAATATCATTATAAACTCAAAGGGAACCTTTAATATGAAATATGAGTATATCAGATAGAGTTTAT
>JXCR01049322.1:113708-141128 GCA_002079205.1 Phalaenopsis hybrid cultivar | reverse complement strand
GGCTCGTTTACACCCCTAATCTAATGCATTACATAGCGAACAAAATAAACTTACTCCTAAACTACATCAAAATTCTCTTTCAAAAATAAAAATTATTTTTAAATAAGTCAATTTTGAAGGCGTCGTTTAAAGTTTAAAAATAAATATTATTTCTTAATTATGTTTAACTAATTACGCAATGGATCTAAAATATTCCATTTTTAAGTTCAAGTTTTTTTAAACTTCAAGCAACCAAATGAACAAGACTTTGACTTAAAAATGCAAATTAATTAAACTTATTTTTGACACGTTGTTTATTAATTAAGAGTCAAAATTTATCATATAACATATTTAATAATTTCAACTAGTCTAACTCCAACTAGTTAGTTCGAGACAACGACATTGATCCAACCCAATTATACTCATATGTGGTAGCAACAGCCACGTGGATGTGGTTAGGGATGCGCATTCGCTTGATTATAAAATTGATCAAACTGGTTATAACTGAAATTCAGAATTTGAAAACCGAATTAGTTTAAATTTTGATAAACTCGAACCGACCGAACTGAAATTTAATTTGGTTTGAACTAGGGCTATAAACGAGACGAGCCTGACTTAGGTTGGGCTTGTGTTCGGCTCGTTTGAAGTTGGCTTGTGTTCGAAATTGGCTCATGTTTGAAATAACTTGTGAATAGCGTGTTCGTGTTTGTCTCAAAAAACTTATTCATGTTCGTGTTCGGCTTGAAATTGGCTCGTCAAAATATAAAATTATTGTAATGATGAATTTTTTTAAATAAAATTAAAATAATATTTTTTTCTAAAAAAACTGTTTGTCTAAAAATTAATTAATGATAATTTATCATATTTAATTTTATGAATATTTATTATATATATTCGAGTCAATTCACGCCGAATACGAGTGAATAAATTTTGTCTCGTGTTCGGCTCGTTTACATTTCGAGCTTAAAATTTTGTTCATGTTTGGCTTGTTAGGCTTAACAAATGAGCCGAACTTGAGCTACTTAACGAGCCGAACACGAGTTGTTCGCGAACAACGAGCCAAATTGACAGCCCTAGTTTGAACCTCTCGATTATGAACAAACCAAAATTTTATTATTTATTCGACTTTGACAAATAACAAAAATATCTGATCTGCATAATATCGATTCAACTTCATAAATTTTCTATTCATTTCAATCTAGTATTACATATAATAAAAAATTTAAGTTTTTCAGTTTATTCGACATAAAATTAAAATATGATAAAAATTTTAAATAAAATTCCGANAACCCCTCGATTATGAACAAACCAAAATTTTATTATTTATTCGACTTTGACAAATAACAAAAATATCTGATCGGCATAATATCGATTTAACTTCATAAATTTTCTATTCATTTCAATCTAGTATTACATATAATAAAAATTTTAAGTTTTTCAATTTATTCGACATAAAATTAAAATATGATAAAAATTTTAAATAAAATTCCGGTCGTTCTGTTTGTCCGATTAAATGAAAATTAACGTAGAACCAGAAACCAAACATTAATTATTAAAATTTAAAAAATAAAAAAATTAAAAAAATTAAAATTAAATTTTAAATCCGGATCGAACCGATCACAGCTCAGTTTTTCTGTTTTGATTTTTGGCTAGATTATTCGGCTTTGACCAAATACTGCACGCCCTAGGTGTAGTTGAGTGATATACTGATATTGAGGACTTCTGAAGAATGTTGGTGCGTGAATATCTTGATTGGGAACAAGCAAAAGCAACATGCAAATAAAATGTTAAAATACACTCGTTAAGATACTTTCGCCTATTGGCTCGATGAGTTGGTAAACCATTTTATAGTCCTGCATTATATGACTAATTGAGTCTTGCAGAAATTAAAGACTCAAACCCAAGTTATGAATATTATTAATTGTAAATTATAATTGCATTTGCTTGTGTAAGAAAATAAAAATTAATAAGNACCCAAGTTATGAATATTATTAATTGTAAATTATAATTGCATTTGCTTGTGTAAGAAAATAAAAATTAATAAATAAATAAATTCTAATGAGAAATCATCCTTTTCAATAGTTGCCATTAGGGAAAACTACGTGTGGCTGAGTGTTTGCATGTTCAAACGACGGTCCTGATGCGAACGCATCTCCGTGAATCGTCCGAATGTGCAGTCGCCGAAAGTGATTGTTTCTCCGCTAGAAGGTATTCACTGGAGGTNTGCCATTAGGGAAAACTACGTGTGGCTGAGTGTTTGCATGTTCAAACGACGGTCCTGATGCGAACGCATCTCTGTGAATCGTCCGAACGTGCAGCCGCCGAAAGTGATAATTTCTCCACTTGTAGGTATTCACTGGAGGTTTCTTTATCGAATGCTAACTCTTTTCTTTGCCTTGATGATGATAGCTGATGTTGGGAGCCAGCAGGCAAAATTTGATTCTTCCTTCAGGAATCCTTTTTGTGATTTTATCTTGCTTTCTTCTGNCTTTATTGAATGCTAACTCTTTTCTTTGCCTTGATGATGATAGCTGATGTTGGGAGCCAGCAGGCAAAATTTTGATTCTTCCTTCAGGAATCCTTTTTGTGATTTTATCTTGCTTTCTTCTAATGTTTGGAAGTAGGTCTATTTATAGATTTATGGAAATATTCGAGTCATTTTGTAGATAATTTAGAACACTCTATCGNTTCTGATGTTTGGAAGTAGGTCTATTTATAGATTTATGGAGATATTCGAGTCATTTTGAAGATAATTTAGAAAACTTTATCAAAATGTTTTATGCTGGTCCTCCTGAATCATATACTCCTTAATCAAATATTACTTATTATATATCTTAAAATTTAAAATAAATGATGTCAAAATTTATTAATCAAGGAATTGTTGGATTTATCTAATTGACTTTAATTATATACGAATAAAAAATATTTGGCAACTAAAAGTCTCATATAAAGTTTTTGAGTTTGACTTTATATATGAAAGTTCTCATAGTTCAAAAACTTAGACACTTACGGTTTGTTTGAGGTAGCTGCAGCTGTTTGAAGAAGCAGCCGCGAAGCTGCTGTTCAAAAAGTTGTAGTGGTTATTATAATTTTTTTTTTTTCCGAAAAGTCATACTACAATTTTTTTAGCAACCACTACAAGTAGCCAAATATGATGAAAAAACACAGCTTTTAGCTGCAATTTTTGTGAATTCGAACAAAAAACAGTATTACCAAACAAGAAGAATTGTTGTGTGGCATCACACCGCAGTCATATTGCCGGCGTTGCCGCCCCAAATTCACTCGTAAAGATCTGAAAATTTGTGACAGTTTATATGTTTGATTGAAAAAAAAAGTTTGAAGAGATCAATATGTTATGAGTATGAAGGTGCAGTTATTCCCATTTAAAAAGCCATTAGATGATTGTCATCTTTATAGTTNTTTTTTTTTTTTTTTTTTTTTTTTTTTTTTTTTTTTTTTTGTAGATATTATCAGGACGATGCTAGTCCCTAAATGAGATGCTATGAGAATGCAACTCACAAGGTTCAAAAAATTGAACAAGACATTAAGCCGACAGAGAGAAAGGTTCAAAATTTAAAGATTGAATCAAAGTTGAGCTGGATTATAAAAATAAATAAAAAGCTATTAAAATATAGCATAAACAATGTAGTACTAATATAATATGTATAATCATGAAAATATTATATATATATTACCTAANTTTTTTTTTTTTTTTTTTTTTTTTTTTTTTTTTTTTTTTTGTAGATATTAACAGGATGGCACTAGTCCCTAAATGAGATGTCATGAGAATGCAACTCACAAGGTCCAAAAAATTGAACAAGACATTAAGCCGACAGAGAGAAAGGTTCAAAATTTAAAGATTGAATCAAAGTTGAGCTGGATTATAAAAATAAATAAAAAGCTATTAAAATATAGCATAAACAATGTAGTACTAATATAATATGTATAATCATGAAAATATTATATATATACTACCTAAATAACTTCATATTTGAATAACTATTTTTTCATAACCTTCTCGTGTCTTTGAAATATTTCATTCTTTTATTTTAAGAAATTGATTCTCTTAAAATAATTGATGGTGACAGCAAACTAATATAAATTAGATACATAAATAATGCTTAATTTTCCATTCCACAAATATATCATAAATTATAATAGACACATTCAATATCAAAACCAGTTCCTAACTAAAAAAACCAACATTTTTTACCANTTTACTTTCATCTGATTCCAATTTAATGACTTAATCCTTGTCAAAATAAAACTCACTATACCAACACCCTATTCATGGAATTTATAAAATCATATATTTAGGAAAATTTGCATACATACCACACAATTCTTATGTGTTTACATATATGACATCTAAGTTTTAATTTCTTACATGTGGACTGAAATGTATTGGCACAATCATAATGAGGTTGTGACTAGTATAAAAATATGTAATGTGTTTATATTTTGTATTAAGTAAAATCAAGAAGTGTAAGAGTGAAATAAAAATGAGTTTTTTCAAGTGTTCTTCTTCTCTTTTAGCATTCCTCTTCTTCCGATAGACTCTTATTTCCAACATATACTTTTTTTCTCATCTCCTCCTTATTATAATTCCTAAACCCTTGCGCCACCACATAAACATTATATCCATGAAGATGCAACGGGTAGTTCTATGCCACCAGCACCGTCGTATTCTGCAACACAACCCCCACTGTCTTGTTATACTTCGACCTCTTCACATTTTCCCTCTTATCTGTCAAATAAAACGAACCCAAATTATTAACACTGGGATCTAAAAAATCAAAAACTACCAAAGGCCGATTAGGAAAATCTTTTGTTTACACCCCTCAGATCTTATGAAAGTGTGCTTCGAGTATCGAAGCAGTTGTAGGGAAGATGAAAGAGATGTTGTTTATGCTTGCTGATACGATGCAACCGTGACACAGATGTTCGTTAACGCTGAATGATGTGAGGTCGAGGCCGAAGGAGACGAACATGCGTTGGTTGATTTGGAGGGGAACGGTGGTGGGGTGGAGGGCCGTGAGGTTGGAGTAGAAGTGGTGGGTGGTGGGGTATCGTGGTTACTGATGAAGGTATTTCAAACTGCCATGAAGCTGTGAATCAATTATGCTCTGGCATTCAAGGTGGATTTTTAGTTATGAGGGTTGTCTAAGTAGATGGATACCATTTTTATCAAGTTGACAGAAAGCCATTGACATCTTGACCGAGAAAGTTATTCCTAAAATCTTGTTTAATCCAACCATAAAAATTCATTTAGAGTTTAAGGTTTCATTTGCTATCTAGAAACCTTTTCCTGACTGAATCTATCCCTAGCTTAGGATTTCTAATCACTCCTGTAAGCCAATTCGAGTATCCATATTCTTTTTTTTTTACTTCACCCATCAATCCACATTCATTAAATATTTTCATATCTTTCTTATGATTTGTAGTTGTCAGATTATAAGTATCATTCTTTTGAACTTAATTCTTTCAATTTGGACCCCTCCAATTATGAATGCCCAATCTTTGTCAATTTAACTTATCATATTAATTAAGAGGTTTTCTTTAGACCTTACAACTCTTAAGATGCAGTCAACTACGAGACTTTTCTTATAGGGAGCAATGCCTCATAATTAAAATAAACCCTATCTTACAACAGTAAGATAAGGGAAGAACCATGGTTTTGTAGACTTCAAAGATGTCCTCATCCTGATGATTGAATCTATTCTAAGATAATATCTCTATCTTTCAATATAGTATATTATTTTTTGAATGTAGCATTCAATCATTTAAATAGAAATCTTTTGAGATCTATCGTAGTCCCCCCACCATTGATTCATTCAATTAAAGAATGAACTCCACAATATAATTATGGAACAATCTCAGACATAGAAGGCAATCTTATGCGCCCCCAACTGACCCATACATGCTCAGACGTCCCACTTCAGTTAACACAACCATTTCATGTCATTTCAACTCGTTTCACTTTATATGGAGGGGACCATTTCAGAGAAACTTTGAATGGATCTCATGAAGCTTATGGAATGGGTCAAGGCACATTAAGCGAAATCAGATCAAATTATACCATTTTCATGCGATGAGATGCTTCCCCATGCTGTCAAGCGGATAGGTTAACTAGGTGAAGAGACCATGCAAGAAGCTGGGTAGGTGTGACAAACCAAACAAAAGAGGAGGGAGGTAGCTCATTTGGGACATTCCACTATTTTCAAATAGAGGGAGAGAGCTCTAGAGAATAGAAAGAGAAAATTATGAAGGAGGATTTCAAGTGAAAAAGAAATCCTTCTTCTTCTTCCTTAATATTTTCTTGGTTTTTTTCCCTCTATATTCCATATATTGAGAGGCTACTTGCTAGAGCCGAGGAGGGTATTTAGAGAGCAGAAGAACGCTAGAAGGAGAATACCATCTTCTTCTTCCATTAGAGGCCTCTTCCTCATAGAGGCCTGAGAGCTTGGAAAAAGAGAGGGAAACCCTTCATCTTACTTAAGGGAAACTCATCATCTTTCTCCTAGGCAAGTCCACTCTTTCAGTCAACTATCTCCACATCACAACCATTCTTTCGTGTCATTGCCTCTATGGGACTTCCACCCTTTTGAGTCACTGCCCCCACGATACACCCATTTAGCGGGTTGTTGCTTACATGACATGCCCATTCTTTTGGGTCACTGGATCCACAACACTCCCATCCTTCAGGCTGCAGCCTCCACGACACACTCACCCTTTTAGGCCGCTGCCTACAAGGAACGACCACCCTTTATGGCTGCTGCCTAAATGGTGCACCCATCTTCGGGTCACTGCCTTCACGACACACCAATCTTTCGAGTAGTTGCCTCCATAGAACACCAACTATTTCAGATTACTGCCTCCACGACACACCTATTCCTTCAGGCCGCTACTTTAATGACACGCCGACCATTTCGGTCATTATCTCCATGACACACATATTTCTTTGGGTCACTGCCTCTACGACACGATCGTTCCCGAGTCACTGTCTCAATGACACATTTCTCGTCACTTTTATCATATGATTGTTTGCATTTGTATATGTATGTGTGTATGGATAGCGAGTTAGGCTCCATAGGTGAATGACCCCACCCCACTGTGTGTTGATCGCGATGCCATAACGAGCATTACTCGATATGTGAATCAATGTGAGTAAGCTAGTTATTGCATTGGGTTTGACATGAGTATGATTATGCTAAAGATTCAAGGGATCTAACTCGCGTCACCCAACATGTTACGAGTTCGTATTTAATGACTCTTTTTTTAAAACAAAAAAAAATCTATTTTTACTTATTATATTTGTCACAATTTTAAAATTATGCATGTAGTAAACAAGGTGATCCCCGATAACTGCTTATATGCAACAGTATAACAATAATTCTTATTATATTTTTCACTTATATTTCATTATTTCGCAACAAAATCAAAAACTTGATCCTGAAGAAAAATAAGAATTTAGCTTTTAATTTATATATATTGGGATACTACGTAAGTATATGTATCGTTATCAAGAAATATAAGACTTTTTAATTAAGACCTGAATATCGAACCCATAGGGAAGATATGCGATATGCAATATGCACTTTTTGGAAAACTTTCTATTTTTAAAAAGATAATTATTTAAACTAAAGACGTTTTTGCATTAAAGAAAGTTTAAATATTTTTACTAATTTTAATATTTTGACAAAAACAGTACAAACTTAAAAAGATAACTTGAGTTTTTGTGAAGAAAAATACTAAATATAAAAATATCTTTCTCCTTATCATGAATCAATAATAAGTATAAGAATTTTGTGCTGGAAGTATGCATATTGTGTTGTGCCAAATATGAGCAATAATATTCTTTACCATTACTAGAGATGCTATAAAGAACATTGACTAATTTAAGATAGTTCTGAAGACCGGCTAGACAGGGAAGATACTAGCTCTCACTCTAGAGTTCCCTCGATTTCCTCCACCTGGGGGCTAACATCTCGTATCAGAACATAAAACAATAAACCAAGTTGGGGACTTTAACTTGTCATTTTAAAGTCCTCTAACTCTACACCCTTCAATGAATATTTTCCTATTTAGCACTCAATCATATGAACTACATTCTCATTCATACAACCTCATGTGATTCTTTCCAATTGTTTTCTGAGACAATACCAGTCCGATTCTTACATGTTCTCATAACAAATTTTAACATCTGAATTGACCAAATCAAGAAGTAAATGAAATACATGGATTTAAATCATCACAACTTCTTCCAACAATAAAGATCAATACTCTCCACAACTTCCATCCAACACTTAATTAATTCACATTTTAAGAAGAAAGATAAAGAAAACTACTCAGAATCCGTGGAGAAAACAATGTCACACTTTAGTTTAAAAGTAGAAATCATTGTCAAACCAACAACAAGTCTCAATTAAAACCAAACGTAGTTTAAAACAAAAGATAAAAACTTATCTCAAGTCCTCCACCAAACTCTTGAAGTTCCTTTGAATCTCTTCTCTTTTACAACACTCTCAATATAAAATTAAAATTAAGAAAGGATGAATATGTGGTGCCTGAAAATCTCTCCAAATAACTCCCCAATTTTTGAACTTTGAAAACTTTTCCAGAACTTTCAGGACCTCTTTCAAACTCTCAATCTTCCTTCTTGTATAATTCTCCAAAAGGTACATTGGTATATCTTCAAAATGTGTCTTGATTCGATGTATTTCCCCAAGAGATGCATCCTTTAGCAATAATTTTTGTCCATGGTGGTTGTAACCACCAATTAAGCCAATAGGTGCCTCAAAAAACTCTTCAAAATTTACAAAAAATCGAATTTACTCATCCAATAACTGTCAGTGGCGCTTAAGCGCGGGGCCTCTGACGCTTAGGTGAGGCCTTTTCTGTTTACCCGGCGCGTAAGCGCCAAATCTGACGCTTAGGAGCCAAAACACGTTTGCACATTTTTCACCTATTTGCTCGAAATTTGATCCTTTTTCACTCCTTTAAACAATTTTCACCTTTTTACCTGTACCTGAAAGAAAAACAAAAAAAATACCTTCCCTTAAATCACAGTATCTCAAAAATAGGTATAAAAATGTATCTAAAAACACTATATATTTTAGGCGTATCAGTAGGTCATATTTAAGGTCAACTCTTTTCAAAATTTATCATGGGTGACACACTTTAATTCCTTGAATTTTTAGAACAGAGCTAATATGACGATCCTGTCAAAGTCATACTTACTCAAAGACTTACCCTAAGCACTTAGATGTTGATTATGACATCTTCTCGCTAGATGGTGTGCTAGGATAAGAGTAGGGTGTTATGTAGTATTTTCGACACTTTTGGCTATTATTCTCTTCTGGTTGGTTGTTCTAGCCAAGCGTTACTTTTATGCTTTTTGATGTGCTTGTATGCTTAATATGCTTGGTAGTATATTAGAGTTTTCTTCTGTAGGAAGTCATGTCTATATATATGCACACACATGTACTATTAAAAGGGGAAGCATGTGATGATTTCTTCTTTCCTTTTGCTTGCACGTGTCATTAGTTTCCCAGATAAAAAAACGCGACTCATTATACATTTCATGTTTGTTGACTTTTCTGCTAACATTATTTTTATGTAGGCTGACACCTGAATCTCTAGTTATAGGTAGCTTTCGTAGGCATTCTTTCACAGATATTTAGCACAAGTGATTTCAGTCTGATTTAATTTAGATGCATGTGCTTGACCGATCATAGGGATGTTTGCCACAAAGAAGTTCTTCATGTTCTTTCTTTTGTTTGTTCACTTTTATCGTATGTCCTGTTTTTCCGGTTCTTCTCTTCTCCTGATCATTCACATGATCCAGAAGAGAGACTTATCCGAAAAAGGGAAGTATATGACGATGAACAAACTAACGACTCATTTAAAAATAGAAAAAAGAAATGATCGAAAACAGTTGCATTATCACACAACCCCATTTTACATGCTAGAATCAAACTTATAGAAGTGGATTACCACTTTATTAGGGATCTCCTCAAGTTAAATCACATTAGTCGTCATCATATAATGACCAAGGATCAACAAGCCGATGTACTTACCAAACCCTTACCTGTAGCGACTCACACAATATCTACAGTCCCAATCTTCATTTGAATGGGGTTACCATGCGACCTTGGATCAATCTTCTCAGCGCCACCATCTCCTTTTCAATATAACTCTCGATGGTTTCTCCGACTCTTCCCCACGGTGTTTGGTGCTTCTCGAGCTATCCTCCAAGGCTAGGGTTTCCCGCATGAAAGAGAATGTTATATTAACCATTCTACTCTATTGCTAGATTTACAAGTATGCCACTGACTTATTTATTTAAATAGAGATATAAGGAGTTGTACGTATGTAAGAAAGAATTAATAACAAAAGAAGTATTGGTCCTTATCTGCTGGGCCTTCATTTCTATTCCTCTGCCATCTTTCTTCTTTACTTTCAAGATGCATTAATTATTCCATATGCAACATATATTAGTATTGAATTATAATGGCATTCACAAAGATACGTAGTGTTGTTTATCAAATGATATAGTAATTTGTGATATTCTATGCTATATATTGACTCTCTCCTATCTAAATACGCTTGAATTTTTAATATTGATTTATTAGCCTTAAATGTGTTATAGTACATATCATTTATTGTTCTGTGATTTTATAGGAATTTAAACTATAATATCATGTACTTCAAATTTTCTATCATAACGACAAGCATTACATTATAAAATAAAAATAAACATTATTATTATATTGTGCAATTATGATCCTAAGAATTAAAGTTAATTAACTCTTAGTAGTTATTAATATTACATTAAATAGAGATAATTGACATATCATTATAAACTCAAAGGGAACCTTTAATATGAAATATGAGCATATCAGATAGAGTTTATCCCTTTCTTTTTTTTTTTCTTTTTTTTTTTTGAAAAACTTGAGGGGAATTTTATTAATCCAAAATAAAGATACGAAAGATCGGCAGAATTGTCCCTATTACACGTAAAAGAAAACCTAAAGGATCCTCTCCAAGATTTGCAACTCACACAAAAGAACTCCGAAAAGAAACCCACCGCCAAGGAAACCTCAATGAGCCGCCAAAAAACCAACAAGATCTGGCACGAACCAGCAGTAAGCCAAGGCGAAGTGAAAACAAACCAAACAAAGGAGGTACCTTGAGAAACCCCGATGCCAAAATGGAGGATTTGAAAGAAGAATATTAAAAAGAAACAAAAATAAAAGAAGAACAACATAGAAAATAAGAGCAAGCCTGAAGCCAACCTGATTGACTGAAGCATCAACAAGGACAAACATGAAGGGCAAACCATTAAGTAACTCAAGATAGTCTTTTGCAACCGAATAGGAACAAAAAAACCTGTCCCAAAGATACCAAAAGAAGGTCAACAAAAAATCAAAATAAGAATGTCTTGTAAAAGCAAAATGATCAAGATGCAGCCACCATCACCGAAACAAAATACCTCAAAAAATGCCACAGCCGAGAAGAAACGACTAAAGAGATAACCAACGACAGTATAAAAGCACAACAAGAGCTCCCATGGCTCGACAAATCAGCTCAGCACCAATAGGCAAGCAAATAGAGTTATACAAATTATGATAAGCACAAGTTATAAGAGCTTGATTTACAAATGATATTGGAGATAAGGAGAAAAAAAATATTTAAAAATATTTCCATTAATTTTCTTTTCTCCTCAACTATCTCTATTTCTTAAATTAGCCTCCATAACCTCAATTATGTTTACATGAATTTGAAATAGTAGAAGCCAGATTTGAATCTTATTTGATTATGGTTCATACCTTATTTGATGCTTCTTTGAAACTAGCTTAAGAACTAATGCTTGAAATCCAGGCACAAAATATATATTATAAAAAGGGCAATTACATACATACCACTGAATTCCTATGTATTTACACATCTAACAACCAAAATTTAATTTTTACATTTATACCACCTAAATTTTACATATCACATAAAAAATATCACTATTTTAAATTTTAAGAAGTAAAACACAACTTTTCGTGCATAAGTAAGGCGTATTTATTGTATGTAAAAATTGAAGTTCAAGTGTTAGGTATGTAAATACATATGAATTCTGGGTATGTTCGTAAATCTTCCATTAAAATTTTGTTTGTTTAAACCTTGTTTATTTTGAACTGGGTTCTTCGTTTGATGATGTAGGGCTGTCAAAACGGCTTATTGTTCGCGAACAGCTCGTGTTTGACTCGTTAATTTCGTTCGATAAGTTAACGAGCCGAACATGAACTGNTATATATATATATATATATATATATATATATATATATATATATATATATATATAAAGTAATATTTTTTAAAATCAAAATAAAACATGTAAATTTATTAAAATCTAATTGACTACAAGGCTACAAAAATTTATAACCAATTAAAATATTGATTAAGAAAATATAATAAAAATTATTAAATTAGATTCAAACGATGTTTTAATATAAAAAATAATTTTTAAATCTTGCTTAAATCCTTATTGTCTTATGGCTACATGATTAGGGTTGTTAAAAGGACTCTNTGTTAAAATGACTCTTTGTTCGTGAATAGCTCGTGTTCGGCTCGTTAAGCAAACGAGCCGAACACGAACACACTTTTTTAGCTTGAAATATAAACGTGCCGAACACGAGCTGAGCATGGCTCGCTCATGCTCAGCTCATGTTCGGCTCGTTTACACCCCTAATCTAATGCATTACATAGCGAACAAAAAAAACTTACTCCTAAATTACATCAAAATTCTCTTTCAAAAACNTTAAACAACCGAGCCGAACACGAACACACTTTTTTAGCTCGAAATATAAACGATCAGCTCGTGTTCGGCTCGTTTACACCCCTAATCTTATGCATTACATAGCGAACATAAGGGTAATTTTATTCAAAATAAGCTTTCTCCTAAATTACATCAAAATTCTCTTTCAAAAATAAAAATTATTTTTAAATAAGTCAATTTTGAAGGCGTCGTTTAAAGTTTAAAAATAAATANATTACATCAAAATTCTCTTTCAAAAATAAAAATTATTTTTAAATAAGTCAATTTTGAAGGCGTCGTTTAAAGCTTAAAAATAAATGTTATTTCTTAATTATGTTTAACTAATTACGCAATGGATCTAAAATATTCCATTTTTAAATTCAAGTTTTTGTAAACTTCAAGCAACCAAATGAACAAGACTTTGACTTAAAAATGCAAACTAATTAAACTTATTTTTGACACGTTGTTTATTAATTAGGAGTCAAAATTTATCATATAACTTATTTAATAATTACAACTAGTCTAACTCCAACTAGTTAGTTCGAGACAACGACATTGATCCAACCCAATTATACTCATATGTGGTAGCAACAGCCACGTGGATGTGGTTAGGGATGCGCATTCGCTTGATTATAAAATTGATCAAACTGGTTATAACTGAAATTCAGAATTTGAAAACCGAATTAGTTTAAATTTTGATAAACTCGAACCGACCGAACTGAAATTTAATTTGTTTTGAACTAGGGCTATAAACGAGACGAGCCTGATTTAGGTTGGGCTTGTGTTCGGCTCGTTTGAAGTTGGCTTGTGTTCGAAATTGGCTCATGTTTGAAATAACTTGTGAATAGCGTGTTCGTGTTTGTCTCAAAAAACTTATTCATGTTCGTGTTCGGCTTGAAATTGGCTCGTCAAAATATAAAATTATTATAATGATGAATTTTTTTAAAATTAAAATAATATTTTTTTCTAAAAAAACTGTTTGTCTAAAAATTAATTAATGATAATTTATCATATTTAATTTTATGAATATTTATTATATATATTCGAGTCAATTCACGCCGAACACGAGTGAATAAATTATTAAAATTTAAAAATTTAAAAATCAAAATTTAATTTTAAATCCGGATCGAACCGACCACAGCTCAGTTTTTCTGTTTTGATTTTTGGCTAAATTGTTCGGCTTTGACCAAATACTGCACGGCCTAGGTATGATTGAGTGATATACTGATATTGAGGACTTCTGAAAAATGTTGGTGCGTGAATATCTTGATTGGGAACAAGCAAAAGCAACATGTAAATAAAATGTTAAAAGACACTCGTTAAGATACTTTCGCCCATTGGCTCGATGAGTTGGTGAACCATTTTAGAGTCGTGCATTATATGACTAATTGAGTCTTACAGAAATTAAAGACTCAAACCCAAGTTATGAATATTATTAATTGTAAATTATAATTGCATTCGCTTGTGTAAGAAAATAAAAATTAATAAATAAATTCTAGTGAGAAATCATCCTTTTCAATAGTTGCCATTAGGGAAAACTACGTGTGGCTGATTGTTTGCACGTTCAAACGACGGTCCTGATGCGAACCTAAAGTGATAACTTCTCCACTTTTAGGTATTCACTGGAGGTTCTTTATTGAATGCTAACTCTTTTCTTTGCCTTGATGATGATAGCTGATGTTGGGAGCCAGCAGGAAAAATTTGGATTCTTCCTTCAGGAATCCTTTTTGTGATTTTATCTTGCTTTCTTTTAATGTTTGGAAGTAGGTCTATTTATAGATTTATGGAGATATTCGAGTCATTTTGAAGATAATTTAGAACACTTTATCAAATCTTTTATGCTGGTCCTCCTGAATCATATACTCCTTAATCAAATATTACTAATTATATATCTTAAAATTAAAAATAAATGATGTCAAAATTTATTAATCAAGGAATTGTTGGATTTATCTAATTGACTTTAATTATATATGAATAAAAAACATTTGGTTACTAAAAGTCTCATAAAGTTTTTGAGTTTGACTTTATATATGTAAGTTCTCATAGTCCAAAAACTTAGACACTTACGGTTTGTTTGAGGCAGTTGCAGTTGTTTGAAGAAGCAGCCTCAAAGCTACTGTTCAAAAAATAGTAGTGGTTATTACAATTTTTTTTTTTTTTGAAAAAGTCAGACTATAACTTTTTCGCAACCGCCACAAGTAGTCAAAAATGGTGGAAAAACATAACTTTTAGCTGCAATTTTTGTGAATTCGGACAAAAAACAGTATTACCAAACAATAAGAATTGTAGTGCGGCACCACACCGCAGTCGTACCGCCGCCCCAAACTCACTCGTAAAGATCTGAAAATTTGTGACAGTTTATATGTTTGATTGAAAAAAAAAGTTTGATGAGATCAATATGTTATGAGTATGAAGGTGGAGTTATTCCCATTTAAAAAGCCATTGGATGATTGTCATCTTTATAAGATTTATTTATTTATTATTATTTTTTTTTTTTGTAGATATTATCAGGATGGCAGTAGTCCTTAAATGAGATGTTATGAGAATGCAACTCACAAGGTCCAAAAAATTGAATAAGACATTAAGCCGAGAGAGAGGTTCAAAATTTAAAGATTGAATCAAAGTTGAGCTGGATTATTAAAATAAATAAAAAGCTATTAAAATATAACATAAACAATGTAGTACTAATGTAATATGTATAATCATTAAAATATCATATATATTACCTAAATAACTTCATATTTAAATAACTATTTTTTCATAACCTTCTCGTGTCTTTGAAATATTTCATTATTTTATTTTAAGTAATTGATTCTCTTAAAAATAATTGATGGTGACAGCAAACTAATATAAATTAGATACATAAATAATGCTTAATTTTCAATTCCACAAATATATCATAAATTATAATAGGCACATTCAATATCAAAACCAGTGCCCATAAGTTAATGACATCAAAATTAATATATATCGTACACCATTAATAGGTCAATTTAATAGTCAAATGTTCCTAATTACAAAAAACCAACATTTTTTACCATTCATCTGCACATTATTAATTTTTGATTGATTCCAAAAAATTGCAAAAAAAAAAGGAAAAAAAAAACATTGTGCTCTTGGTTGAAACTTGAAATACTTATTAGGTTATATTTCTTTTGACATGAAAAGAGAAATTATTTTAACCAAAGCTTTCTAAATTATCTTGAAAAAACCTAATTTCTTTCATTATAAATTTATGCTTATTACATATATTTTTATTATGAATATGTTCAATTAAGGCTAAAATCGACGGTCATGGGTGTGTTGATTTTTTGCCTTCATCAGCAATGAATTGATGACGGCCATAAAAGCCGATAACTAACGGGTGTCAAAATGTTAACCCACGGATGGGGCCGTCGATTATTAGCAAACTAAAAGCCGATGGTCAATATAAAAGTTTCGATTTGAGATCNAATTTCTTTCATTATAAATTTATGCTTGTTACATATATTTTTATTATGAATATGTTCAATTAAGGCTAAAATCGACGGCCATGGGTGTGCTGGTTTTTTGTCTTCATCAGCAATGAATTGATGACGGCCATAAAAGCCAATAACTAACGGGTGTCAAAATGTTAACCCACGGATGTGGCCGTCGGTTATTAACAAACTAAAAGCCGATGGTCAATATAAAAGTTTCGATGTGAGATTNGAATTGATGACGGCCATAAAAGCTAATAACTAACGGGTGTCAAAATGTTAACCCACGGATGTGGCCGTCAATTATTAACAAACTAAAAGCCGATGGTCAATATAAAAATTTTGATTTGAGATCTGTAAATACTAATGAATTGTGTCGCTAAAATTTTAAAATTACTGTCTGCTGTTTTTAATGAAAGTGCNTGTAAATACTTACGAATTGTGTCGCTACAATTTCAAAATTACTGTCTGCTGTTTTATATGAAAGTGCAGCATTGCTCAATTACTATAAACTTTCTATTATTGTATAATACCGAAAAAATATAAATTTACAAATTACAAGTAATAACCAGAAACTTGAAAAAAAAAAAAAAAACAACTCAAAAGCACCCAATCTTAAAGCAATTGCATCTCCTCCAAATCCAATAAAACAACTAGCTTTTTTTCTTTTCTTCTCAAAATATCTCTCATCAGCAGGTGGGGTAATCTTGCGGCGGCGGGGGGACCGTCGTCGACGGCGTAGGTCCGTTCCCAACCTCAAATACCATCGCCAGGCCCAACGACAGATGTCCATCCAAATGGCAGTGCATGATCCACAAACCTGCACATTAATCAGTTATATATTAACTAAAACCTTTTCTTAAATACTCTCTAATTAAAAATACATCTTCTAAATAATTTTCCTCCTTTTATCTGACTGCGTACCCATTTTCTCATTTTTAGAAATACGAATAATTTAATACTGAAGATGGAGCTCACCAGGATTATCAGCCCTGAATCGAATAACCGCCCATCCACCCACCGGCACCGCAATCGTATTCCTCTCCTGCGGGTTTACCAAATTATAGTTCTTCCTCGCCTCCTTCTTGTTATAATTACCAAAGCCCTGCGCCACCACATAAAAATTATATCCATGAAGATGCAACGGGTGGTTCTCCGCCGCCAGCACCGCCGTGTTCTGCAACACAACCTCCACCGTTTCGTTGTACTTCAATTTCTTCACCTTCGTCCCCTTATCCGTCAATTGAAACGATCCCTGATTATTAACACTGGGATTCGAAAAATCAAAAGCCACCAGAGGGCGATTGGGAAAATCTTTGGTATACACCCCTCGGATCTTACGAAAGTGTGCTTCAAGCATGGAAACGGCGGTGGGGAAGCTGAAGGAGATGTTGTTCATGCTGGCAGATACGGCGTTGCCGCGGCACAGGGGTTGGTTAACGCTGCAGGGGGTGAGGCCGAGGCCGAAGGCGACGAACATGCGCTGGTCGATTTGGAGGGGAACGGAGTTGGAGTGGAGGGCGGTAAGGTTGGAGTAGAAGTGGTGGGCAGTGGGGGTGTCGTTGAAGGCTGGGAGGGGAGGCATTATGGGAGGGGAGGAGGACGGGGGTGAGGTTTTGTAAGAGAGGACTGCGACGGTGGTGGTGTTGTCGAAAGGGGAGGAGGAAGGGGGAGCGCTGGCGTATGGGCTGGCGGCCATGTAATAGCGGGCGGGAGGGGAGTTGGCGTGGAGAAGAGCGTCGACGGTTTGGCCGGGAGCGATGGCGATGACATCAGTGGGGAAAGGGGAGGTGTAGGAGGCATCTGCGGCGACCACTGTGAGGCGGTGGCCGGCGATTTTAAAAAAGAATTGGGTGTTGAGCGCGGCATTGATGATGCGGAGGAGGTAGCTCTTGCCTTGCTCCACTTCCAGCTTGTATGTATCTGAATTCATCGGAGTGCACAAATTTAGGAACAATTACATAATGAGCAGAAGAAACATTGCTATTTACAAATAAAACATTAAGTTGATTTTAACAACTGATGTATTTGAAGTTGATAAAAATGAGAAATATGGGTTGGGGCTTTATCACCATCTTTATTATTAGAATGAGAATTTGAAAATTGGGTGAAATAAGATGTTTGATTTATAATTAGCAATGTTTTCAGTGCTTCATTTAATGCTAATATAGTTTTGTTTTTTTTTTATTTTAAGAAAGAATACTATTTTATCTTGACTGATGAAAAAAAAAAGATTTTATTAATGAAAAAATATATTTTTTCATCATAGAAGATTAAATGTTTAAGTATATATTTATCGTATTTGTGCTGCAGTCTGTTTAATAAACTATTGCAAGAAAAAGAAATTAAAATAAGAATATATGTTATATCATTATTTATATTTTTCATGCACAAATCTAGAAAAAATTGTTGATGGGGGACAACATATTATATCCGAATAATAAAGATGCAGATGACACGACATGAATAACATCACACTGTCAAATGTGTGGTGCAGCTTTATTTACATGTTTATTTAGTCGGACATAATATTTTGTCATAATTGTGTGATTAGATCAGTTTTTTAGCTTACGTTTGTTAGAGCAGCGGTAGAGATCGCCGAGGCGGCCGTTGATGGTGTATGCGTCGGAGATATTGAATGCACTCCCACTTGCGAGTGCTCTGGTCTGTAGGGTCATAACATCTGCTTTCCACCATTCTCCTGAACAACCACAGAACAATTAAATTTACTGTTACTATTTTTATTGTTATATATTTCAAATTTTACTTGCTTTAGCCTGCGTAAAATCTCTTTATTTTTTGAAAAAAAACTATATATAAGAAAATGAAATATGAACACAAACCAAGAAGGATGGTTTCTTCTTTGTGGGGATTGGGAAACGGATAACCAACAACACCAGCTCTCGGAAGAATAATAAGTGCTCCGTACACTGTCGCACGTAGGACGGAGACGTGAGCGTGCCACCAAAGCGTGCCTTCCTGTCCTACCACGTTGAACTTGTATGTATAGCTATTTCCCGGCGTAATGGGGCATTGGGTTATGTAGTTTGGACCATCAGCCCATGGTGTCATCCGCTGGAATATTCCATGCCTGCCATCATTCATATAATTAAACCTACTCTTTCCTAAATAATAAAAAAATAAGAGGTGTTATTGAAAAAAAATATACAATTTGGACTTACCAATGGATGCTGATGTTGTAGGGGGACTCGTTGATGACTTGAATGGCCAATGAATCACCCTCATGGGCAGTGATAGTTGGGCCTGGATATTCACCGTTCACCACTGTGATGGTTTTGTTCTTGCAATACCTTCTCACCATCATATTACTCACCTAAATAAAATATTAACAATCTTATTAAAAATCATAAATTAATTAATCGTTAGGTTAAACATCTCAATCATATTAAAATAAATGATTTTTTGAAACAAGCAAATACATTTGTTGGATAAACTCTATTTTATTTATTGTTACAACAAACTAAAAAGCTTTTTAAGTATATTACATGTGTTGGTTGGATGCTGTTGGCATGATGGAACAAAGGTAGCCCAACTAAATATAAAGCACGGTCAGAGTTCAAACCTAATTCGTTATGGGAGTTGCGTTTTAGATGTAATGTGACAGTGACTCGGTTTCAGAATTGGGACATTTACATAATACCCCTCAATTCCTGTGTATTTACATATCTAACACGGAAGTTTTACTTTTTACATTCTGCCACCCAAATCAATCTCCTTCTTCCTTTTTTTTGGTAATTTTTTTCTTAAATTATCTCAGCAATATATTCTTTTGACAATTAAACTTGTGTTGACGTTTATAAACAACAGAGTATAAGATTTGAGTCAAAATAAACTATTATAACTAATATAATTTTTTTTCTACTGTAACTGCAATAAATAATTGAGATAATGATAGAAACCCCACAAATCAAATTGTTTTATGCTTCATTTAATTGATCTGGTCAGCTCAAATTAGCCAACTTTTGGACATCGCTTAAGTTAAAAAGAGTTGTTGATGATTGATTTGAGAAAAAAGTTATCATTTATAAACTCCATAATTAGTAAATGTTGATCAAATTTGTTTTTCAATGTAACTAAAATGAATGCAAGGGCCCATCCTCTCTCTCTCTCTCTCTCTCTCTCATATCTTGTTAATATTTTCCTCAACCCTCTACTCATGAAATTTCAGAAGTTTAACATTTGGTTCAAAACAAAGTACAGAGAAGTTGGGGAATTTTTTCTCTAATTAAGAGACTCAGTTACCAAACACATTCTAATCATTAATTTCCATCTATTTAACACTAAAACCCAATTTCCACCCTAAAAATAAAAAGAGACGGCTAAGCCATGTTTCCTTATTTTCATCAAATTCTCATTGGTTTGATCGCGACATGTTTAAATTCATCAGTTCAGTAGTTCAATGTTTCAGGTGCTATGTAATTATAAGAAAAAAAATCACAATTCTAGATGCTCAATAAAAATGTATGCTAATTTGCTTAATTTTCATCACGTTTGATAAGTCTGAATTAACTTTGAAACAATTACAAGCATTTAAATAATACAAAGTCTGTTTGCCACGTTTAATTGCGCGTCTAAGTAAAACAAGTACTTCAGAAAAACCATAATAAATGGCTTATTAGAATATTTATACCAAAACTTTCTGCTACTTTGAATATTTGTTAAAGCATTTTTAAAATAATTATCCATTTTGTAAATGAAAACAATTAGAAGGGTTTGAAGTTTCCATGATTATTGTCAATGCACTCATTGAGCGAACTCTATAACAACCCTATCATTGGTAAGCTTAATGACTAATTTGTGATGATAATAATTCATTTCAACAATCTCAAAATCAGGATTGATTGGGAAGAAGGGCCTCTAAATTCATAACTATTTTAAAAATGTAAAATGTTTAATAATACTTATATACATATATCACATTTTTTTATGCATGAAAAAGATGTATTTTACTCTTTTTTTAAAGTTATACATAAAAGTGATATATTTTTGATATGATATGAAATAATTAGAAGGCATAAATGTAAGGAAAAAAAAAACAATGAGTTAATGGGATATGGAAACATTACTTTGAAAGTGTGCTGCACCAACTCAGCTTCCACACAGAAACCGAAGAGCACCAAGATGGCACAGGCCATGAAAAATGCTGATCCAGCCATGAAGGTAATTTCTACAGCAAACAAGAGAGATAATGTTACACGTAGAAACTCTTCCTGCTCCCTAAGAATTGAGTTTGTAAGATATCAAAGGCCGTCCATGTTTATATAGTGTTGCAGGCAAGGATTAGTTCTACGCTCTAATTACTAAATAAATTATTAACTCAGAAGTGCAAGTGGGACCTCATAAAATGGCGTGACTGCTCAAGTTACCGCATGGCAGGTTTGGGAAAAGATGAGAGCTAGCTCAAGAAATCCGAAAAACTTCAATATATTCAATAAATCTTTATATTATAGTTATCTGACTTCTTGTCTTTCTTCAGTTGGTAGTGTAAGATAAATTTTTTTGGACAGCAAAGTGGGAGAGAGTTGTTGAAGGTGAGAGTTCTGAGTCTACAAGAAAGCATGGAATCGTTCAATTCCAAATTGTAAATATGTAAATTATATGTAATTCAATTCACCTAATTTTCATTTTACTTGTTCTTACAAGCTTCTTCGTTGCGTTGGCTCAGTCCTTGTTTCATAAATTTTATTAGTATGTATAGATTGTGGATTTTGTTTAGTTATGATATGAGGCTTTGCATTTTTAATGAGCCCTTCGAAGGATCCGAAAAAATTAAGAAAAAGGATTTATTAAACCTTGGAGAAATGTGATTTGATATTGGATTTCTTATATATGCTTTTTTTTTTTGTATAAAGAAGAAATATCATTAGTGTAATTTATGGAAGAGAAGTATGACTTGCAATCTATTTTGCACACAATTACTTATTTATTGGAACAATTAAGGGTTTATTTGGTGTAGCTGTAGCTTATTGAATAATTTATTGATAAGCTGATTAAAAATAATCTGTTGATATGCTAAATGAAGTAGCTATTACAAATTTTTATTTTTATGGAAAAGTCAGACCGTAGCATAAAGTTGTCATCGCACTAAATAAGCTGCCCCAAACGGGCCCTAAAATATGCAAAGTATTGAACACAAAATTCAATCTATTATCGTCACGACACTACAAAAAAAAAAAAGAAGCTAAAATCGACCGCAAAATCGACGACTTGAGTTTAAGTCGCAAAAAATGTTTCATTTACCGACAGTGTAGCAATGGATTATGATCTTCATAATTTGAGACGACATAAAAACAGGACAAGTCGTCGCTTTTAAACCCTAATTTTTTATTCCAACAGTTTTAATTTTTACCAACACGTTAAGTTGTTGGTTTTAAAATAAATATTAACCGACAGATATATTGAGTCGGTTATACACGAAACCGCCATTTAGTGGGGTGCTAACCGAAATCTTTTTTAATAAGAGACGGTTTTACCATTGGTAATAATATAAATTTTTGACGGTCTAGTGACAGTTTATGTTTGGGTTATTTGTTATGACATAATTATATAATTTTCATTGCTTATCAACAACAATTTTTATTCGACTATTTTTTATTATTACTGACGCAATAAGCCATCATTTATATTTAAACATTAACCGACAGTTATATATTGTCAGTTATCTTTGAACCCACCATTTGGTGGGGGATTAACTGACATCTTTTATAATAAGCAACTACAAGTGTCGTCGGTAAATGAATTAAGAACCGACGAACTGTAAGCCTTATATAAGCCGTCAGAAATAATCTTTTATACCGCTAAAATCACGACCCTCCCACTCCTGCCCTAATTCTTTTATACCAGATTTACCGTAGCGTCAGATTTAATTCGTTCAAAATAATTGTCTGATAAGATTTCACTTAAATCCTGCCTAAATCCTTGCCTAAAGCCGTTGCCAGACAGGCCCTAAATATTTTTCCATTTTGGTTGGATTACATTAGGGATTGGCTTTAAGCCCATAGATGTTTGATTTAGTTAGGGATGCTCTTACAAGACATTTACGGGAGGATTTACCTTTGTGTATGTGTTTTGCCTATGATATCCTTCTTTTGGATAAAACTAGGGAAAGAGTTTAGGGGTTGTCTGACAAAACTGTGATTTAAGTTATTAGGATTAAGTAAATCCCGTAAATTTGAATTTACTAAATTCTGAATGGGTTAAAGCCTGAAATCTATGGGGCAACAAATTTCCAAAATTTTGTAAATTTGATTGAATTGTTTGACAATTTCAATTAGGATTTAGGACGTAGTTATGGTCGAGGGAGACAATCAGAAGCCCGCGAACTCAAATCCCAAGCCCCGCAAAGTGAAATCCACCAATTCGCAAGATTTAGTAAATCTGGGATTTACGATTGAAATCAGAGAAATCCAGATTTATCAAATCCGTGGATTTATTTCGTCCAAAATGGCCGTTTAGCAAGATTTGGCTAAATTGTTTTATATTTGTAGAGAAAATGTGAAAAATTACGCCCGCGAAAGGATTGTTGTATCAAAAACGACAACCAAGATTACACGAAAATATGGATAAATATTTGTCAACAACTGGTCTTCGACAGCCTTAACAGCCTCATCAGGATGTTAATGTTCTAACTTCAAAATTATCTAAAATGTTTACTCATTATAAAATGCATTGATTATTATCAGCTTTCATCTTTTTTTGTTACCAATTGACTAGTAGGTCTACTAAAATAATTAAATACAATGTATTCAGCTGAATGAATCTTATAATGTGTTTCTTATTCTTCTGTTTGAAGGTACACATGGATATTATTATATTGTGATCGTGGATGTACGACACTTTATTGTTATAAAAAATGGATCACCAAGGAGTTCATGAATGGTGTCGAGGAATTTGTGGCAACTAATTCTCAACCCCTGGTTATAATCAAGTGTAGATTTTGGTGTCCATGTTCGAAACATAGAAATCGAACACATTTAATGTTTGGTGAAGTGAAATATGATCTATACCTGTTGGATTTCAACCAGATTACTAATTTAGATTTCATATGGGGAGGTTAATTCTGCAACATTCAACTCCTCTTTGACGAGTTATGATCCTCCACTTATATTTGACACAATCAGATTTGAAGATTTGATCTTTGATGGAACAAGACATCATTATTTGAGCCGAGTGCAGCAAAAAGAGACATCAAATGCTGAGGCTTAAATGTTTTATGTTATATTGAATGCTGCTTAATAGCTACTATGGGAGGTTGCACGTCTCATTTTGAGTTAATTGCAGCTCTTAGAATGCTGAAAATCAAAATAAATTACAACATGCCTCGAGAGTGCTTCAATCAGTTTGCAGGCATGCTGAAAGAGAATAATCCACCTAAATATTTAGTTCCAGAAGATTTATAGATGACGAAAAAGTTGATCTCCAAGTTAGGGCTTAAAGCATAAAAGATTGATTGTTGTGTAAATGAATGCATGTGTATGATAAGAGTAGCGCGATAGAGACTCAATGTAGATTTTATAATTCTCCTAGATTCAAAACTCGTAGCAGAAAAATTTAGAGACAGAAGGAAGTTTCGTTCAACCAGCTATTTTATCTATCACTTATTTCACATCTATAGAGGCTATACAATTATATGTGCACTGCTCCACATATGATGTGACACCAAAGCAGATTAGGAGAAACTACTCAATGAGTCATCCAACAAATGAAGAGACGTGGAAATCCTTTGATTGCTTATATCTTGAGTTTGTTACAGAAGAACGTAACATCCGACTAAGTTTATGCTCTGACGGCTTCACACCGTATGGTCAGACCATATCGCCCTACTCTTGTTGATCAGTGATTGTTACGTCATACAATTTGCCACCTGAGATGTGCATAACAAGCCATTTCTTCTTCCTGACACTGATTAAACCTTGTCCTAGAAGCTCTAAAGGGAGGATTGATGTATATTTACAATCGTTGATAGATGAGCCAAAAATTCTTTAGGAAATATGTGTCATGACATACGATGTCATTAGAAAACATAATTTCCTAATGAAAGCAACATTAATGTGGGCAATAAGTGATTTTCCTTCATATAAAATATTATCTAGGTGGAGAACCTCGGAAAAGTTACTCTGCCCATATTGCATGAATTCATCTAAGGCATTTATGCATCAGCATGACAAGAAGTATTCATGGCTTGAAAGTCACCATATGTTTCTAGATGCTGAATATCCCTTTAGGAGGAAAAAGAACGCATTTTGAATAAACAAAATTGAGAAATATCTGCCACCTTTATAAATATCCGTGGAAGATATAATACAGATTATTAGTGATATTTCAAAGATTACAGTATGTCTTGACATTTCTTCACATCATCCACCCGAATTTGGTGTCACTCAAAATTGGACAAAAAGTCAATTTTTTAGAATTTGTCTTATTAGAAGGATAACAAGATCATACACAATCTAGATGTCATGCATATAGAAGAAAAAAAAATTTAAAATATCTTCAACACTATTTCCTGAATTACGCATATTGCTCTTTGGATTCACTTTTCCCAATAAAATTGTGAATAACATGTGTTTTATTTAGTATCAAACACAACATAGCAGAAAGGAAGTCTTAATTAGATAAGTTAAGAATGCAAAATTTTCGTTTAACTGTTAATGTATTTACTTGTAGTTAAACTTTACCATTTCTAACTAATGCATGATTAGCTTAAAGTAAAACAGGCCATTCAAACTATAGCGTAACTCTTAACTTTCCAGAAAGCATACATTTCTAACTTGGTGGGATTAGCTTAGAGTTGCTTACCCAAACAACATACATATATTTCCTTTTGGCTCAAGCCTTGGATTTTGACCACCTAAAAGCTATTACTTTTGACTTTAGCAGAAATTATCAAAACTATTACTAAAAAAAAAAGTCAACAGTTTGGCTCAATGTAAAAATGACATCACCTTGTACTTTTTAGTGACTAAGTCTGCTAATTTTAACTTTTTTAAATTCATAATATCCAAAAAAACTTTAAGATTTGCTTTACACGCGTACAGCTCAATTTTCATCTATTTACATATCTAACTCATATATATATATATATATATATACTAAAAGTTAAATGTATGGTGATTCATAAATTAAAATAATGATAATCCTATCAAGTTAAGAGAGTTAATCAACTAATTATGCTTATGGAATATATAAGGATTGAGCATTCTTGGTTATTCCATTATATAAAAAAAAAAGCAACCATGTTGCATCATAACATTACATTATACTCAATAATTTTATAACAAAGTCCATGGTGATGACCTCTCACTTCAAAGTTATGATATAAGTAAATTGCCTTAGTGTTCTACCTTCACATACTGATAAGCTAAAAATCTGGTCATGTGATCATTGATATATATATATATCAATGATCACATGACTGCGCCGCATACTCATATAAGTTGGTCGGGCATATGCTTGTCAGTTGTAAGTCCCCTCGGATTTAGGGTTTGATTCCCCCTAAGTGTAGGGTGTGGTACTCGAATGATAGACGCATGAGGGATGACCGGGGCTCGTATCATAGCCAACGACCATTCCTTTANTATTTGATACTTCTTTGAAACTAGCTTAAGAACTAATGCTTGAAATCCAGGCACAAAATAGATATTATAAAAAGGGCAATTACATACATACCACTGAATTCCTATGTATTTACACATCTAACACCCAAAATTTAATTTTTACATTTATACCACCCAAATCTTACATATCACATAAAAAATATCACTATTTTAAATTTTAAGAAGTGAAACACCCCTTTTCGTGCATAGGTAAGGCGTATTTATTGTATGTAAAAATTGAAGTGTAAGTGTTAGGTATGTAAATACATATGAATTCTGGGTATGTTTGTAAATCTTCCATTGAAATTTTGTTTATTTAAACCTTGTTTATTTTGAACTGGGTTCTTCGTTTGATTTGCATTACATTTTAATTATTTGCATTATCTAATGTAGGGCTGTCAAAACGGTTCGTTATTCGCGAAGAGCTCGTGTTCGGCTCGTTAATTTCGTTCGATAAGTTAACGAGCCGAACATGAACTAAGATGTGTTCGTTCGTGTTCGGCTCGAAATACTACTCATCAAGTTTATATATATATATATATATATATATATATATAAA
>JXCR01049322.1:95613-109634 GCA_002079205.1 Phalaenopsis hybrid cultivar | reverse complement strand
CCCACCGGCACCGCAATCGTATTCCTCTCCTGCGGGTTTACCAAATTATAGTTCTTCCTCGCCTCCTTCTTGTTATAATTACCAAAGCCCTGCGCCACCACATAAAAATTATATCCATGAAGATGCAACGGGTGGTTCTCCGCCGCCAAGACCGCCGTGTTCTGCAACACAACCTCCACCGTCTCGTTGTACTTCAATTTCTTCACCTTCGTCCCCTTATCCGTCAATTGAAACGACCCCTGATTATTAACACTGGGATTCGAAAAATCAAAAGCCACCAGAGGGCGGTTAGGAAAATCTTTGGTATACACCCCTCGGATCTTACGAAAGTGTGCTTCAAGCATCGAAACGGTGGTGGGGAAGCTGAAGGAGATGTTGTTCATGCTGGCGGATACGGCGTTGCCGCGGCACAGGTGTTGGTTAACGCTGCAGGGGGTGAGGCCGAGGCCGAAGGCGACAAACATGCGCTGGTCGATTTGGAGGGGAACGGAGTTGGGGTGGAGGGCGGTGAGGTTGGAGTAGAAGTGGTGGGCGGTGGGGGTGTCATTGAAGGCGGGGAGGGGAGGCATTATGGGAGGGGAGGAGGACGGGGGTGAGGTTTTGTAAGAGAGGACGGCGACGGTGGTGGTGTTGTCGAAAGGGGAGGAGGAGGGGGGAGCGCTGGCGTATGGGCTGGCGGCCATGTAATAGCGGGAGGGAGGGGAGTTGGCGTGGAGAAGAGCGTCGATGGTTTGGCCGGGAGCGATGGCGATGACGTCGGTGGGAAAAGGGGAGGTGTAGGAGGCATCTGCGGCGACCACTGTGAGGCGGTGGCCGGCGATTTTAAAGAAGAATTGGGTGTTGAGCGCGGCGTTGATGATGCGGAGGAGGTAGCTCTTGCCTTGCTCCACTTCCAGCTTGTGTGTATCTGAATTCATCGGAGTGTACAAATTTAGGAATAACTACATAATGAGCAGAAGAAACATTGCTATTTACAAATAAAATATTAAGTTGATTTTAACAACTGATGTATTTGAAGTTGATAAAAAAGAGAAATATGGGTTGGGGCTTTATCACCATCTTTATTATTAGAGTGGGAATTTGAAAATTGGATGAAATAAGATGTCTGATTTATAAATAGCAATGTTTTCGGTGCTTCATTTAATGCTAATATAGTCTGTTTAATAAACTATTGCAAGAAAAAAGAAATTAAAATAGGAATATATGCTATATCATTATTTATTTCTTTCATGCACAAATCTGAAAAAAATTATTGATGGGGGACAAAATATTACATGAATAACATCATACTGTCAAATGTATGGTACAACTTTATTTACATATTTATTTAATCGGACATAATATTTTGTCATAACTGTGTGATTATATCATTTTTTTTAGCTTACGTTTGTTAGAGCAGCGGTAGAGATCGCCGAGGCGGCCGTTGATGGTGTATGCGTCGGAGATATTGAATGCACTCCCACTTGCGAGTGCTCTGTTCTGTAGGCTTATAACATCTGCTTTCCACCATTCTCCTGAACAATCATGGAACAATTAAATTTACTGTTACTATTTTTATTGTTATATATTTCAAAATTTGCTTGCTTTAGCCTGCGTAAAATCTTTTTTATTTTTTGAAAAAACTATATATAAGAAAATGAAATATGAACACAAACCAAGAAGGATGGTTTCTTCTTTGTGGGGATTGGGAAACGGATAACCAACAACACCAGCTCTCGGAAGAATAATAAGTGCTCCGTACACTGTCGCACGTAGGACGGAGACGTGAGCGTGCCACCAGAGCGTGCCCTCCTGTCCTACCACGTTGAATTTGTATGTATAGCTATTGCCCGGCGTAATGGGANGCCATCCATGTTTATATAGTGTTGCAGGCAAGGATTAGTTCTACGCTCTAATTACTAAATAAATTATTAACTTAGAAGTGCAAGTGGGACCTCATAAAATGGCGTGACTGCTCAAGTTACCGAATGGCAGGTTTGGAAAAAAGATGAGAGCTAGCTCAAGAAATCCGAAAAACTTCAATATATTCAATATTATAGTTATCTGACTTCTTGTCTTTCTTCAGTTGGTAGTGTAAGATAAATTTTTTTGGACAGCAAAGTGGGAGAGAGTTGTTGAAGGTGAGAGTTCTGAGTCTACAAGAAAGCATGGAATCGTTCAATTCCAAATTGTAAATATGTAAATTATATGTAATTCAATTCACCTAATTTTCATTTTACTTGTTCTTACAAGCTTCTTCGTTGCGTTGGCTCAGTCCTTGTTTCATAAATTTTATTAATATGTATAGATTGTGGATTTTGTTTAGTTATGATATGAGGCTTTGCATTTTTACTGAGCCCTTCGAAGGATCCGAAAAAATTAAGAAAAAGGATTTATTAAACCTTGGAGAAATGTGATTTGATATTTTATTTCTTATATATGCTTTTATTTTTTTTTATAAAGAAGAAATATCATTAGTGTAATTTATGGAAGAGAATTATGACTTGCAATCTATTTTGCACACAATTACTTATTTATTAGAACAATTAAGGGTCTATTATTTGGTGTAGCTGTAGTTTATTGAATAATTTGTTGATAAGCTGATTAAAAATAATCTACTGATAAGCTAGATGGGGTAGCTATTACAAATTTTTATTATTATGGAAACATCAAACCTCAACAGAAAGTTGCCACCGCACTAAATAAGCTGCTCCAAACGGGCCCTAATATATGAAAAGTATTGAACACAAAATTCAATCTATTATTGACACGATCACTATAAAAAAAAAGGCTNGAGCCCTTCGAAGGATCCGAAAAAATTAAGAAAAAGGATTTATTAAACCTTGGAGAAATGTGATTTGATATTTTATTTCTTATATATGCTTTTATTTTTTTTTATAAAGAAGAAATATCATTAGTGTAATTTATGGAAGAGAATTATGACTTGCAATCTATTTTGCACACAATTACTTATTTATTAGAACAATTAAGGGTTTATTATTTGGTGTAGCTGTAGCTTATTGAATAATTTGTTGATAGGCTGATTAAAAATAATCTACTGCTAAGCTAGATGGGGTAGCTATTACAATTTTTTATTATTATGGAAACATCAAACCGCAACAGAAAGTTGTCACCGCACTAAATAAGCTGCCCCAAACAGGCCCTAATATATGAAAAGTATTGAACACAAAATTCAATCTATTATCGACACGATCACTATAAAAAAAAAGGCTAAAATCGACCGCAAAATCGACGACCTAAGTTTACGTCTCAAAAAATGTTCCATTTACCAACAGTGTAGTAATGGATTATGATCTTCATAATTGGAGACGACATAAAAACAGGACAAGTCGTCGCTTGTAAACACTAATTTTCTTATTCCAACAGTTTTAATTTTTACAAAAGCGTTAAGTAGTTGATTTTAAAATAAATATTAACCGACAGATATGTTGAGTTGGTTATACACGAAACCGTCATTTGGTGGGGTGCTAACCGAAGCCTTTTTTTAATAAGAGGAGGTTTTACCATTGGTAATAATATAAATTTTTAACGGNGACGACATAAAAACAGGACAAGTCGTCGCTTGTAAACACTAATTTTCTTATTCCAACAGTTTTAATTTTTACCAACGCGTTAAGTAGTTGATTTTAAAATAAATATTAACCGATAGATATGTTGAGTTGGTTATACACGAAACCGTCATTTGGTGGGGTGCTAACCGAAACCTTTTTTTAATAAGAGGAGGTTTTACCCTTGGTAATAATATAAATTTTTAACGATCTAGCGACAGTTTATGTTTGGGTTATTTGTTACGACATAACTATAGAATTATCATTGCTTATCAACAACAATGTTTTATTTGACTGTTTTTTATTATTACTGATGCAATAAGCCATCAGTTATATTTAAACAATATCCAACAGTTATATGTTGTCAGTTATCTTTGAACCCACCATTTGGTGGGGGATTAACCGACGCCTTTTTATAATAAGCAACTACAAGTGTCGTCTATAAAAGAGTTAAGAACCGACGAACTGTAAGCCTTGTATAATCCGTCAGAAATAATCTTTTATACCGCTAAAATCGTGACCCTCCCACTCCTGCCCTAATTCTTTCTCCTCCCCCCCTCCATTCTTCTCCTCCTCACACTCCTCTCCTACTCGAATCGATCAAGGAAGGTAACTCCTCTTTATTTGCTTTTTTGTTTTCAATTATTTTAAAAAATAAGTATAGGGTTTAGGGTTTAGCAAGCTAGACTAAGGTGTTCTCTAACAAAAATTTGGATTTAATTTACTAGGATTTAGTAAATATTGTAAATCCAAATTTAGTAAATTCTAAGAGGGTTAAATCCCAAAAACTTTTCGGCAACGTATCTAGTAATTCTTATTAAATACATTAAAACTTTTTGGCAATTTATTGACAAATTTGCCTTAAAGCCGTAACGTGCAAAGGTAAATCCACCAATTCATTGGATTTCGTAAATATGGGATTTAAGGGCAAAATCTGCGGAATCCATATTTACCGTAGCGCCAGATTTAATTCGTTCAAAATAATTGTCTGATAAGATTTCACTTAAATCCCGCCTAAATTCTTGCCTAAAGCCGTTGCCAGATAGACCCTAAATATTTTTTCATTTTGGTTGGATTACATCAAGGATTGACTTTAAGCCCATAGATGTTTGCTTTAGTTAGGGATGCTCTTACAAGACATTTACGAGAGGATTTACCTTGGTGTATGTGTTTTGCCTATGATATCCTTCTTTTGGATAAAACTAGGGAAAGAGTTTAGGGGTTGTCTGACAACAACTGTGATTTAAGTTATTAGAATTAAGTAAATCCCGTAAATTTGAATTTACTAAATTTTGAATGGGTTAAAGCCTGACATCTATGGGGCAACAAATTTTCAAAATTTTGTAAATNCATCAGGGATTGACTTTAAGCCCATAGATGTTTGCTTTAGTTAGGGATGCTCTTACAAGACATTTACGAGAGAATTTACCTTGGTGTATGTGTTTTGCCTATGATATCCTTTTTTTGGATAAAACTAGGGAAAGAGTTTAGGGGTTGTCTGACAACAACTGTAATTTAAGTTATTAGGATTAAGTAAATCCCGTAAATTTGAATTTACTAAATTCTGAATGGGTTAAAGCCTGACATCTATGGGGCAACAAATTTTCAAAATTTTGTAAACTCGATTGAACTGTTTGGCAATTTCAATTAGGATTTAGGAAGTAGTTATGGTCGAGGGAGACAATCAGAAGCCCGCGAACTCAATTCTGAAGCCACGCAAAGTGAAATCCACCAATTCGCAAGATTTAGTAAATCTGGGATTTACGACTGAAATTTGTGAAATCCAGATTTATCAAATCCGTGGATTTATTTCGTCCAAAATGGCTGTTTAGCGAGATTTGGCTAAATTGTTTTATACTTGTAGAGAAAATGTGAAAAATTACGCTCGCGAAAGNAATTCTGAAGCCACGCAAAGTGAAATCCACCAATTCGCAAGATTTAGTAAATCTGGGATTTACGACTGAAATCTGTGAAATCCAGATTTATCAAATCCGTGGATTTATTTCGTCCAAAATGGCTGTTTAGCAAGATTTGGCTAAATTGTTTTATACTTGTAGAGAAAATGTGAAAAATTACGCTCGCGAAACGATTGTTGTAGCAAAAATGACAACCAAGATTACACCAAAATATGGATAAATATTTGTCAATACATAGTCTTCGACAGCTTTAACAGCCTCGTCAGGATGTTAACGTTCTAACTTCAAAGTTATCTAAAATGTTTACTCCTTATAAAATGCATTGATTATTATCAGGTTTCATCATCTTTTATTACCAATTGACCAATAGGTCTACTAAAATAATTAAATACAATGTATTCAGCTGAATGAATCTTATAATGTGTTTATTATTCCTCAGTTTNACATTTCGAGCTTAAAAATTTGTTCGTGTTCGGCTCGTTAGGCTTAACGAACGAGCCGAACACGAGCTGCTTAACGAGTCGAACACGAGCTGTTCACGAACAACGAGCCAAATTGACAGCCCTAATTGCGGCCCATAATCACGTTATCACTACGAACATTTGTTGTAGCGTACGTATAGCTATTATACTTAAATTATTGTTGTACATCGATGATTATCAACATTTTAATTTTATTTTCCCCAAGTCAAAAAAATGGTGGACTTATGTACTTACAATCACATCGTGGATTATTCTGATTGGAATAGGCCCCACGTTTTTTTTTCCAGGGGTTTTTCATGAAAAAAATATTGTCTTCTGCTGCTACTTTTATGTTATCCATGTGTGTGTTGGATTTTTGTACAACATTGAGACGTTTGATTATCACTCTATTACCATGAATTTTCGGGCCGCACAACAATAATTTATTTTCTCACTTAAAAAATCAATTCAATATTCGCAGGAGCTGTGAACCTTTAGAGACCATGCTTTCGACCCCATCAGTTTGAGAAGTACAACCTTCAAGTTGTGTACATTTAAATAATAGTTAGTCGATGAAATTTTCCACACCGATCCATGTCGACAACTAATCATCCTGCTTTATTTTTGAATATGTTTTCCCATCAACTCATACCTGCCAGCCAAGCTTATTCTTTCCCTTCGTAAAACCTGAATATTTTTAGTTGGGGCATTTACATACAAGCCGCCAACTCTTATGTATTTACACACGGAACACCTAAACAGCACTTTTTTATATTTAGATCACCTAAATTATGAATGTAAGAAATTGAAGTTTTGGTGCTAGATATGTAAATACATAGAAATTAAGTGGGTTGTATATAAATATTCCATTCATCAATCTATGTGGCATTCACAAACGACCGCCCAATTCTTATGTATTTACGCATCTATTACTTAAATCACATTTTACACATTTATATCACCTAAATCTCTTATAACACATAAAATATGTATAGCATCACTATTTTGACTTTTAGAAATAGACCATTTAATGCATGAATAAAATACCATATATATATAAATTGCAATTTAAGTGTTGATATAAAATAGTAAAATACATAAGTTATCTATTTAGCATTTGGAAGGGAAATTCAATTCTAAATGGCTTTCTGTAAGACACTTGTGCACGAATATTAATCTTCTTCGTCAAGTGCCTTATGTGGGCTTTGCAGCTCGCTGTTAGTCCTACCTACGACCCTTTCGTGGGAGTTTTGTCACACATTGCCAATTCCTTGATATATAGCTTTCCCATCAAGATTCATCAATAGCCCCTCTCCCTTATGAGAAAATATTATATCAAGATAAATAACGTATGGTGTGATGCAATTCACACCTTCGTCTGCCTATCTGGTTAACTGCCTTAGATCGCAGGGACGCAGGTACTACTACCCTTATTGTGTTGTGGGATACTCGTTGGCGTTCACATGTTTCTATAATTGGTACCATGGCCGCCTTCTTACATAAATCTTGTTGCATCCATCCCAAACTCCTAATTATATTTTCATGTCTTAATCCCATTTACGGACCCATCTTCGCTCTCCTCATAAATAAATTACATTTTTTAACAAGACATAGTAGTTAACAAAATTTTCCTTTTGATGTTGTTTCTGAATTTTTCTATCAACAAACTTAAGTGTAAATATACTTCTTTCTAGTGATTGAATGATATTTTATGAATCACTTGCTAGTCCTGACCTTGAGATTATTGGGTCATCACTCCAACTTCCTTTGATTTAAAGGCTAATACTTGTATGAAGATTAATAATAGGCTTCATTCTTAGCATAATAGTTGAAAATAAAAAGTTAATTTCCTTTGTTTGTGGACTTCAATTTATTTATTCCACTATTTGGAACTATCTCTTTCACATAATTGCAGTCTTTAAGAAAATTCTAGTAAGATGTATAATTTCATGTATCACAATGGCGTGAGGAATATGTCTATATTAGTTCTTAAAATACCACCACTTTACCCAAAAGAAATGATTTATATAGTTGTCATTACATGACAACTTGAACATGTTAAGAAAGTTTAAGANTTAGAGTTGCTTACCCAAACAACATACATATATTTCCTTTTGGCTCAAGCCTTGGATTTTGACCACCTAAAAACTATTACTTTTGACTTTAGCAGAAATAATCAAAATTATTACTAAACAAAAAGTCAACAGTTTGGCTCTATGTAAAAATGACATCACCTTGTACTTTTTAGTGACTATAAGTCTGCTAATTTAAACTTTTTTTTAAATCATAATATTCAAAAAAAAAAAAAAAACTTTTGCTTTACACACGTACAACTCAATTTTCATCTATTTACATATCTAACTTCTATATATATGAGCGCGCGCGCACGCGCTCACGCCGCATACTCAAATAAGTTGGTCGGGCATCTGCTTGTCAGTNAAATCATAATATTCAAAAAAAAAAAAAAAAAACTTTTGCTTTACACACGTAGAACTTAATTTTCATCTATTTACATATCTAATTTCTATATATATATGAGCGCGTGCGCACGCGCTCACGCCGCATACTCAAATAAGTTGGTCGGGCATCTGCTTGTCAGTTGTAAGTCCTCTCTGATCTAAGATTTGATTCTCCCTAAGTATAGGGTGTGGTGCTCAAATTATATGAGCATGAGGGATAGCCGGGGCTCGTATTATAGCCTCCGACCATTCCTTTTTTAAATATAGTATTATATATATATATATATATATATATATATATAAAGAGAATTTTATAACCTCATTTTATAGTGCATCAATAATTGGGATGGGGAGACATGTGGGAGGCACTTGAAAAGTGAAATCTAATGATTGATGAGATAATCAGTCTAACCAGTCTATAAATAAAAACAAAATAATGCAGAAAAAATAAATCCAATGCATCCAAATAGGTAAATAAAAAAAAAGATTTATATACATATCACTCTATTATGTATTTACATATCAAATACCTAAGCTTCAGTTTTATAACCTCATTTTATAATCTTTATGGAATTTTATTTCATGGATATAATTACTAGCTTCTAACACAACATTGAATAGTGTGAAATGAAAATATCAGCCAAGAAAAGTGGCACTTTATAGTTGAAAAATGTTTTATGATTATTAGTAATTCTCATGTCACTTAATTGGGCAAAGGAAATAATATACCATAGCTAAATTTTGGAAAATGAAAAAGTGCTCTCATATTTAGGATAAACTAGCTTGGACTCATGTTAAATAAAGCACACATCCAATTGGCAATATTCTGAAATGAAATCTAATTCTTACTATCTAGTTGTATATTTTTTTTGAAATAATCACTCAACACTCCATCAAAGTCACAATCGTTGCGCCAAATACTCATAATTACATTAATTGTCATGAAAATAGTCAAAACAAATAATTTGGCAAAGATCAGGGCACTTTCCCAAAAGATTTTGCTGAGCCAATTCTTTTCAAATCATATTAGGTTGACTAAGGGTTAAGTTGTGCCTGCAAGTATTTTAATTACGGCAACTTGTNGTCATGAAAATAGTCAAAACAAATAATTTGGCAAAGATCAGGGCACTTTCCCAAAAGATTTTGCTGAGCCAAGTCTTTTCAAATCATAATAGGTTGACTAAGGGTTAAGTTGTGCCTGCAAATATTTTAATTACGGCAACTTGCCTATTCTATTACCCCTTCCCATTTATTACTTTCAAAGATGAAACAACAAACGCCTTCACCAAGTCTTATCATCCAAGATAATTTCAAGAATTTTATCCCAAATTTAAGTTGTGATTCTCTATGCCTGCTTAAATTTATGCGAAATATATATATATATATATATATANTATATATATATATATATATATATAAGAGAATTTTATAACCTCATTTTATAGTGCATCAATAATTGGGATTGGTAGAGATGTGGGAGGCACTTGAAAAGTGAAATCTAATGATTGATGAGGTAATCAGTCTAATCAGTCTATAAAAAAAAAAACGAAATAATGCAGAAAATATAAATCCAATGCATCCAAATGGGTAAATAAAAAAAAAGATTTATATACAAATCACTCCATTATGCATTTACATATCAAATACCTAAGCTTCCATTTTATAACCTCATTTTATAATCTTTATGGAATTTTATTTCATGGATATAACTAGATTCTAACACAACAATGAATAGTGTGAAATTAAAATATCAGCCAAGAAAAGTGTCACTTTATACTTGGAAAATTTTTAATGATTATTAGTAATTCTCATGTCACTTAATTGGGCAAGGGGAGTAGTATACCATAGCTAAATTTTGGAAAATGAAAAAGTGCTCAAGCTCTAATATTCTTCTCATATTTAGGATAAACTAGCTTGGACTCATGTTAAATAAGGCACACATCCAATTGGCAAAATTCTAAAATGAAATCTAATTCTTACTATCTAGTTGTATATTCTTTTGAAATAATCACTCAACATTCCATCAAAGTCACAATCGTTGCGCCAAATACTCATAATTACATTAATTGTCATGAAAATAGTCAAAACAAATAATTTGGCAAAGATCAGGGCACTTTCCCAAAAGATTTTGCGGAGCCAATTCTTTTCAAATCATATTAGGTTGAGTAAGGGTTAAGTTGTGCCTACAAATATTTTAATTACGACAACTTGTCTATTCTATTACCCTCTCCCATCTATTACTTTCAAAGATGAAACAACAAACGCCTTCACCAAGTCTTATCCTCCATCCTCCAAGATAATTTCAAGAATTTTATCCTAAATTTAAGTTGTGATTCTCTATGCCTACTTAAATTTATGCCGGAGAATATATATATATATATATTCTTCGATATTAAGATACTCTCTGATCTCTAATTATCTAGAATGATTTTTCTTGATTGCCTTTTTTTCTAGTTAAATATACTTTCAGATGCTATATATGAAACGCAAAAAGTTTAGATTTAACTTATCCATCATTCCTTAACATATTAAAAGGGTTTAGTGAAGAAGAGTCGAAAGGCTCTAATGATCATGACAATAAAAATAAAATGGTTTACTAATTCACGTCCATAGTACCAGTGTTAGTTGAACCACATGCACGCCTATCAATTCTCAAATAGTTTAGGATAGTTTTCTCGCATCAATCAAAGCACGAATTCAAATTATGTTTGTGCGTACTTTTTTATGGCAAAAATGCTGTCAATTCCAAGACTGTGAAGGCATTAATAAGGACAAAAGTTTGAATAATGCTTATAGAAAGTTGACATGTCATCGACAAATTTATCATTTGACACAGATTTTGAGGCATTCAATATGAATCTTAAGACATTTCTGAGATAAACAATGTTTCAATTCAAATTAAAAAACATTCATAACTCTGATTTTAACAAACTTACAGTTAAACTGACCAGCTCGACGAGACGAACCCAATTCAAGCCTAAATCAAGCCGTTAAATCATTTTTGGAGGCATTGGGTGGTTAATTTGAAGGTTAAATTAACTCTAAATTTGACAAGCTTATATTCAAATTGAGTGTCTTGATAAGACGAAACTGACGAGCTCAAGATCACTAAATTTCGATGTTATTAGGAGACTTAAATGTCCATAAAGCATTCTCTGATCAAGAGAATCACTTGAGTTGTCCGATGGAGTGTTTTGAATTTAGGTAGTATTTACGGAGGATGTCACTCTGAAAATCTATAAATAGAGCCCCATTCTCTTCATACAACGGGGGCTAGACCAGGGCTTGAGAGAGGAAGATAAGGGAAGGAGCATAATTCTAGAGTTTTTATGTACTGGAAACCCAATGAATACTTCCATCTCTTACAGTGGTGACCATCAGTGATCATCATCCATTGGTCGCCTCTCGCTATTCACTGTTAGTGAACCCTGCAAAGTAAATATGAACATTGCGGAGTAACAAAACACTGTGGATTAATGGAGCGTGTTGGAGAGTAATGAAACACCTTGAATATGATGTCATGACCCATCCCAAATATGGTGTTATGCTGCAACTTGAATATGAAGTAACGACGCACCTCAAATACAGTATAATGCACGCCCTAAATAGGGAGTAATGGCGTACCCCGAGTACGGGACAATGAGTAACACTATATCAAAGATTCAACGACAACTCTCTGTAATAACTGCTTGTAATCGTTGCATTTAAAATATGATGGCTTTATCCATACTCCTGAAGCTATCTTCTTGTAGCTCCTTGCTACGGTCTTGGTAGCGAACTGATGTTATTGTAGTCTCAAACTATAGCCTTGGTTACCAACTAATGCTATTGTAGCTCCCACTATAGGCCTACGACCTATGTAGCTCACCGTTGTTGCAGTTTCCAGTTACGGCTTTATTAACGAAAATACTCTATTGTAACTCCCCAATATAACCCAAGAACTATGTGGCTTGTTGGTACTACAACCCATATGGCTCACTGCTACTTGATGCCCAAAATTGCTACAAAGTAATTGATCAAGTAATATACATATTAAGAGTCTGCATATCAATCACACTAGGACAATTGTCAAAATATTTATAATAGGGGAAGTTCCAGTGTACTAAACTGTTGAATCTATTTTGAAGTGATCTAAGTGCAATAATTAAAATCCTAACAATCCAAAAAAGAACAACATACATAAATAACAGTAAACAAAGATGACAATAGTAGAACAGACAAGAAACAACCTGAGTCCTTAGTGGTAATGAGGCTTATGCTTCTGTGGCATCAATATAATGTTCTCTCTATGTTTTTCCTATGAGTTCCTCTAAGTGATAGTTAAAAACCAGGGATATAATCCTCCTTAGCCAATGTCTAGGTTATAATAAGATTTGGAATTCATATTACAGTTAAGAGAAACTTAACAATATAGTTCTTTCCAAAATTCATCGGATCTTTTATCCAGGTGCATTAACCTACTTGGACTTCTAGACGACATTTAAAAGTTCTAGATCATAAGGGATTTTAAAATTCTGTCGGGTCAGATTTGAAGTAAAGTAAGATCGAAAAGTTAACACATAAACAAATGAAATTCAAAGGCATGTAAAATATTTATTGGGAAAACTAACAATAAAAACAATGAGAAAAACCCTATCATTGCATCATAGGAGCAAGAAATAAGATTAAATATGAGACGTTAGGTAAAAAATACATAAACTTTCATAAAATACATTAAAGATACAAATGAAAGAGCATACACAAACTTACAACAAAGCTAAATATTCTTTGCAATACACCAAATCCTCTTTGTGTAATAGGAGCACTCCACAATCTTTCTCATACACAAACCTCAATCTCTCTCTCACACACGCAAATAACCTCTCCTAGTCAAAGTAAAGTAGCCCTAGGAATTTATCCCCAAAAAAAGTGAAGGGAAACCCTAAAGCTTAATGAATAAATCCTAAAATAACTTTGAAGAAGCCATCAAAGTGCTAACCAGCTCTCCCTTAGAGCATCCCAATCATCTCCTTATATAGTTGTTGCAGAAATTGCCATGAAAAGGCTTTCCAAAATGAAACTTTGGTCTTCATCGGTGTAACCATGCCCGAGCCCCGACTAATTATGTTGCAAGCCAGTGTAGCTACTTCTGATTTGGTGTACGCTAGACAAATAGAGATGTTGGTGTGATTATGTCGCATAATGGTGTGATTATGCTAGTCCAGTGATTTTGCCAACTTCATGTTTGGACTCCTTGACTTGTATCAAAACCATGCAACATGCACAAAAACCACCAAAACACCTTACACAAGCATTAATCATATTAATTCGAGCCCAAAACATTGTAAATTCACCTCAAGTAACCACTGCAGCCTTCCAACTATGATTTTTATGGTCGATGGATGCTCCGAAAGCTACAACCTACATAATCAACTACTATTATGGCTCTCAACTGCGGTCTCTATGACCAACTAATGCTATTGCATCTATCGTCTACAACACAACCACTCCTTTTGTAGCAATCAACTATAGCATTGCGGCTAGGGATGTAAACGAGCCGAGCTTGAGCGAGCTCAGGCTGGGCTCGTGTTCGAAATCGGCTTGTGAACAGTGTGTTCGTGTTCGGCTCGATTTAAATATTCGTGTTCGTGTTCGGCT
>JXCR01049322.1:15466-77553 GCA_002079205.1 Phalaenopsis hybrid cultivar | reverse complement strand
GCCTCACACCCTCTCTATTTATATAAGCAAGAGAGTGGTAGGTGGGAGGTAGGTGGGTGGTAGGTGGCCGGTAGGTGGCCGGTAGGTGAGATGTGGTAGGTGGCGGTGCCACATTACAAAATTGCCCTTTTACCTTAGTTCATTAATTGAGGGTCAAAATAACAGTTATAGAACCGATCAAACCGGCCAGTCCAATTCGATTTTCTAACCTTGAAAACCTAAGCTATTATCTCCATCAACAACAAGTTAAATGAGTTAGTCATCCAGCATTGCAAGTTAAATAATGATAGTATAACAATAAAATGTTGCGAGGTATGACGTTATATGAAATAATACATTGTTGGATATGTTTAAAATAAATCTATGCATGAAATAATAAGAATTGGCATATAACTATGGACTGACTCCTAAGAAGAACAAGATGGAGAAATTTATGGAGGTATGGAAAAGACTTGAGATGTTAATTCAACCTCAAAGATGTCATCTCTAATATAAGACCTAAGAGCAAGAGAAGGATAAAAAAACCCATACGGTAATTCAAGCCTTGGAACATCAAGTTAGAAATAGAATAGCGCAAAATACAAAATATTTTGTAGAAGATAAAAAAATAATTGGAAATCAAGGTTTTTCTTTTATCGTTAAGAAAGTTATTAGACTCAAAGAAGAAACCCATAAGGTAATTCTCAAGCTNAAGCATTGGATAAAATTTAGAGCCCAAGATTCATTATGGGCTAAGTACATGATGGGCAAATACTGCAAAGATCTTCATCCTGTCCTTATGCAAAGGAAAATTGGAGATTCAAAATTTGACGCAATATGCTGAAGGTCCAAACTGAGGCAGAAAAAACTCTTCATTTGGGAAGTGGGGGAAGTAAAATTAACTTTTGGCTAGACAATTTGACATTGGATGGTAGATTGGCTCTTAGCTACCCTTTAGCTGTTGATGAATCTTTACAAGTGGCAGATCTTTGGGTGAATGGGGGTTGGAACTTATTGGCTCTTCAGACACTATGTGACTCTTCTCAATTATCTAGTATCCAGAAAATCTCAATTATTTCGTCTAAGAAGGATAGAGTGATGGTGAAAGATAGTCACTCAAAAACTATGGCTGTTTTTATTAGGGACACTTGCTTCCCTCAGTAGGAGGTCAAATGGGGTTCAAGGGTGTGGTGTAAATTTCTGTCACCATCAATGTCCTTTTTCTGTTGGAGCTTATTCCACAAGCTTCTCCCCACAGATGAGATATTAAAATTGAAAGGCTTAAGTGGTCCATCTTGATGTGTATTATGCAAGAAGGAGGAGGAGTCCCTGAACCATCTATTATTTAACTGCTTGGTTGTGCAACAGGTATGGAGGTGCATCATGTCCAAATTTAAGATCCCTACTCAATAGCTTTCTTGGGTGGATTTCTTTCAGTGCTGGCAAAAGTGGCTGGAATGCAATGTTTTTGTGGTGCCTTGTATTATTGCATGGTTTGTGTGGATGGCTAGAAATTAAACCAAATTTGAGAAAACTAACCTAGAGGTTAATGGGATTGCTCACAATTGCTTAGCTTATATTCAGAAACTCTCAAAGTTTAAGAACTTTCCTGATATTCTGACTCAAGTTGCTCATAGAGTTTCCATTCCTCTCAAGCCTTCTTTGATTGGTTGGCAAAGTTAATACATATGGCAGTTTCTTAGCTCCCCATGCTTGTATACGGGGAGTTTTCAAGGACTGTAATGGTGTGTGCCTGCACTTTTTTCATTCACCTGCTTGGGTAAGGGATCCTTTGGAAGCTAAAGCTTGGGCTATCTACTAAGCCATTCTGTTAGCGAGAAGGTGTAGTATGAGGAAGCTTTGTGTGGAATCTGACTCTCTCATCTTAATCAATATATTGAATATTCTTAGTTGCTATCCTTGGCATCTTGTGTATTAGACTGTTGGTATCCAAAACTTGGGGTTGGGAATTCATCTTATTTTTTCCCACATTCCTAGGGAGGGTAATAGAGCTGCTAATTGGTTGGCAAGATTTGGGCTTTACTCTGAACAGACTCTCATTAGCAAGACTGCACCACCTTCTCTGGAGTTCCTGTTGTATGAGGATCTCTTGCCTCTTCCTTTTATTAGATGTATTTCTGTTTAAGCTTTGTTTTGGTGAGGAAGCTCGGTAGTTTGTTAGGGGCCCTCAGTTTTGATTGTAATTTTGTTTTTTTAATGCATTTGGAGAAGCTTTTGCTCCTTTATATATATATATATATATATATATATATATATATATATATATATATATATATATATATATATATATATATATATATATATATATATATATATATATATATATATATATATATATATATATATATATATATATATTCACTTTTAAAAATTTAAAATGATGTTATTATTTTAGGTCATAATGAAGATTAGGGTGGTATAAGTGGGAAATTAAAGTTTATGTGCTAGATAAGCAAATACATAGGAATTGGGTGGTATGTATGTAAATGCTCCAAAAATTTGTCACGGAAAACAATATTGCTTAAACTTTACTTTCACATCGATATCACCCAAATATTTCATATCACATCAAAATATCATTATTTTAATTTTTAAAAAGTCATGGAATTCATATTTTCATGCATAAATAAGATGACATATATATAAAGTTAGAAGTTTAGGTCTCACACCCGTATATACATATGAGTTAAGTGGTATGTATCTTAATCTTCCAAATTAAAAACAAAATTAAATACAAACAAAATATTTAAGGTAAATTGCAATAAATAAGGATGAAAACGACTAACCAGTTGTAGAGTGAAAATACTTATAGCTAAAGAAGTAAAAAGTTGCAAAAATGTGCATTTACCTATGCGGACTACAACCTTAACAAAAATGGCTCTGGACTTTTAGATATAGAAGGTTAGATGGTACAAAAATACAGATGTGCAAATATTAATTTACACAACTTATACATGTACATGCGCACATAAAAACGCCTGCACACACATATAGAAATATATAGCTGAATACGATCGAATAAGACTATGTTTATATTTAACTTAGTTAAATAAACGAGCATATAAATCCAAGTCAAACATATAATAATTACCAAACCGAACACTATCGAAGGCAAATGGTGAACTTTTTGATACTGATAGACAANCTTATACATAGAGATGAGCCCTCATCTTCCTTCTACGACCTCCCTCTCAAGCGACACCTTGATTCAAGGCCTCAAGATGCTCTCCTCCTCTCTAGCTCTCTAGCTATTCTCTCCTCCTTTGTGGTAGCTTAAGATCTCATCCCTTGCTCTCCGCTCTCCTCCTCTCTAGCTCTCTAGCTATTCTCTCCTCCTTTGTAGTAGCTTAAGATCTCTCTCTCCTCCTCTCTAGCTCTCTAGCTATTCTCTCTTCCTTTGTGGTAGCTTAAGATCTCTTCCCTTCCTCTCTAACTCTATAGCTATTATCTCCTCCTTTGTGGTAGCTTAAGATATCTTCTCCCCTCTAACTCTATAAGCTATTCTCTCCTTTCTTGTGGTAGCTTAAGATCTCTTCTCCCTTGCTCTCCTAGGCCTCACACCCTCTCTATTTATATAAGCAAGAGAGTGGTANATATATGTCTCTTATACACATATATATATATATATATATATATATATATATATATATATTTGCATAGTTTGCAAAGTGCTTTTTTGGCTCAAGCACAACGCATGCACGCATTTTCATGAAATTTAATATCTTAATGTAATGTAGAAAAATAATTGAAAACTAAAATAGGATTAAGCAAATCCTTAGATAGATCCAAACCTCCAAACTCATAAGTACCTACGACTAAGTAGCAGACAGAGTCGCTCTCCAAGTCTTGACAGCAACATGAGCCATGATCATCTCATGCTCACTTATCACTTTACTACTTTACCGTTGCAACAGATTATCTATAGAATAAATATATATACATGTGTTCACTGTTCATGTTGATAATGAGAGAAGTCTTTGGTCAACTCCTTCATCTCGTTCTCCTCTTACCTCTTATGCTTAAGCTAACTGATTCAATGCAGGTTCTCTTAGTGAGAAGCTAACCAATCCTTTCCAACTTCTATTACAAATAAAGGTGTTCTCTCACACTTCATGTTTCTTTTTATTTTTTATATTTTTTTTTTGTCATTTCTAGACTCTTACAAGCCTCCAAAATGACTCTCTAATATGATATTAATGTATGGGGTAATTTTTTTTTGAAAAAAATGATAGATATAAGACTAAGGATAAAAACAAGAATTGATTCATGATAAACAAACCATGGTTAAAATATCTCCAATATTCATGATCAAATAGAGTCAAGCCTTTGTCACTAATTTTGGTTGAATCACCGTAATAAAACCCAAAGCCCCTCTTATTTACATTTAGTTTCATTAAACTTTGCCAAGTTGGCCAATCAAGTCCTTCTAGCTCATTAGGATTAAACCCATGAAGATTGAATCAGGCAAAAAATTTGTGATTTGAACCAATAAGCATCACTCAAAGCCAACTAGCTATCATAAATGAATTTGAACCAATAAGCATCACTCAAAGCCAACTAGCTATCATAAATGAATTTGAACCAATAAGCATCACTCAAAGCCAACTAGCTATCATAAATGAGCCTATCTGTTTTGAATTTAGACCAAAGCTCTAATTCGGAAAAATATTACATCATGACTCCTAACGTAGAGCTACGTTCGGAGTCCACTGATATGCAGACACGTGGAGGTGACAGAAAAAAAAATTATTTTAGCGCAGGGGAATATTTCTTCTATGTTATTCTGCATTACTCATGTGTGAGTGTGGTGATATTCATGTGTTGTTGTGTTATGGGAATATTCTAAGTGTTATAATAGCACAATAATACATCAATATCACCACAATAACACATGAATAAAGCGGAATAACACAAGAAGAATGTTCTCCTATGTTACTGGGTTGAATCACAGGAAAGCGCGCGCGTTTCCTTGAAGTCACGTGTCCGCATATCAGTGGACTCCGAACATAGTTCTACGTTAGGAGTCCTGATGTAATACTTTTTCGCTCTAATTCACTCTTCATCAATGATATTCAAACCCACCTGAATTGCCCACCTAACCCTAGTTACATATATGCAATTAAATGTATTTTTTTATAAAACGAAATAATTTATTTAAAAGTTAGGTACATTATTTATGTAAAATTATATTATAATGGCACAATTATTTGCTAGTTTGTTATCGTTAATGAGAATAATCATAATGATGCCAATGTTGATAATTATTGATGCTTATTTTAATCTTAGAGCCGCTCCATTATTATTATTATTATTATTATTATTATTATTATTATTATTATTATTATTATTATTATTATTATTATTATATAATTATTTAAGTATGAAATTACCTTAAAAAATCCTTACTTTAAGAATATATTTTTTAAAATTATATTGTACTAACAAATTTTTTTTTAATGAATGATCAAAAGCTATCATACGAGCATCTCGCCACCCCGTAATGTACTTAACAATTCGAGTACCACCTTCTTAAATCCAACTGTGTCAGAGGGCTCTTATACCGTGAATGTCAATCAACAGATCTGTATACGCGGCACTCGTACTAACAAATTTACAGCACCAAACTACATATTAATTGAAAATGTTAGAATACTTTCTTTAAAGTTATTTTTTACTTTTTATTTCTAATGAAAGTACATTCTGTATATGGAGTTGAATGAAATTATAAAATAGAGACTTATTATAATATTATGGAGTTATTTAAAGAAAAACATAATAATAACATATAAAAGAGGTATTATTTAGTTTTATGATAAAATACAATTCAAATGATTGGATAAGATTATAAATCTAATATTTTAAAAAAGCATATCATTCAAGGCAGTGCAAACCAAACAAAATATTGGTTCGATCATTATAAAGCTTTCCTAAACTAACAGATTACAAGATAAAAATTCAATGCATAAAATTTGAATTAAAATATTCTTTGTATATTGACTGACATCTTATAAATATTAAATTACTAAATTATGATCAATTTTGTATGCACAATTTCATCTCATAAAACTAAATCATTTTACATAAAATCAATACACAAAAAAAATTATTTAAATTTATGTTAAAGTAATCTTCAAATAAATCTAAAAAAAAAAGTATTCATTATGATTAAAAATCGTAAACTAAATTAAAAAAAAAACAGAGAGTAAGACAATGGCTGACGAAAAAATATCAAGAGACAAAGCTTTAGTCCTACGTTGGAAAGTAAATTTAAATGATTGCAATTTAAATGGATAAGCATTGCAATAACAATGGATTGTTTGTATATTACATAGGTCTCTTTAAATATGTTTGTATATTATTGTAATCTCCTTTCTGAATAGTGAAAGAACTCGCCGCTCTGCTCCTGAGGACGTAGGCATCTTTGCCGAACCTCGTTAAATCTCCATGTTCTTCTGGATTTGTGTCAATTACTGTTTTTCTTCGTCTTAATTTTCTCAACAAAAATAGTCATAAGTTTATGTTCTGTTTAGCTTTAAAGTGTTCCTTTTAGCAACATTGAGGCAGACCAGAAATTTATGGTTATATATATATACGTATAATTATACTTGCTTTCTTTGACAAATTAATATTGTAATATCATCTACTTACATTAAAATTGATTTAAAAGATATCTGCAAAATAATTGTAAATGGTATCACATGGAGAATACATGAAAAATTATTATTTTAATTGTGCTCCAGTCATGACCATTATTTTAAATTAATATAAGAACTGGAAGATAAAAAAACTAATCATGTCACTACATAGTTGCAGTTCGCCCTTCGATGAGAGACATGTTACGGTTGATTTTAAATTTGCCTCGGGTTGACAACGTCTTTGAACAATTTCCCGATTTAATGGTATTGGATGATGCAAGGATCCACCCAGCTTCCAATCCTTTGCTTTCCAACTCCATTATTATCTTTGGTTCTTCGATGGTGAGCAAAACCAATCTTTGGGGCATCCCCTCCCCGAAGTAGATACACTTGGATAGGAGGTCAGTTATTTGGTTCTCCTCCCAGGCAAGGTGCTTGATTTTAGATACCTCAAACTTCCTGGTCTCCATTTTTTGCTTTATTTAAGTATTTGGTTGTCAGGTCGTCCCTGAACTCAAATTCGTCGTCGACTTGGTTCACCACAAGCTATGTTGGACTTCACCAAGAGGTGTCGAGTACCCCTCTCGTACACAAGTCGTAGCCCAACGATTAAGGATTCATTCTTGGTCTGACTGTTGAGGACTTCGAACCCAACTTCAATAGACTGGTAAACATGCTCCCTGATAGGATTTGTTATAGTGAAGTCAAGTCTTGCTCCTATCTGGCTTGATGCTCTGTCGATGTACAACATCCAGGCCTGGCTCTTGATGGAGTCCTTTGCTCGATTCAGTTAGTTCAAAAACTTTTGTTAAGAAGTCAGCTAACGCTTTTCACAAAAGTCTGTCAAAAATTCAGCTATCGCTTTTGCTTTAATTGAGGTTTGGGGCACATAAAAAATGCCAAACTACTGAATTTGACCACCTATTTGAGGAGTTGACCGAAATGCTCCGGCTGAGTAAGAATGGATTTGAGTGTGGGTGGTCGGTGATGACTCAAACATGATGTGTTCAGCTCCTCTGAAAACTTGGCTGACATAGTAGACTAAAATTTTTTTTCCAAGCTTCTCTTTAACTAGAACCAAATTGATGGCTTCTTCTCCTACTTCTAAGTATAGGGAATGCTCTTTGTTCACATTGGGACTTTCAGAAAATTTGTCGAGAAAAAGAGGATTCAATTAGCATTTTGAACACTTATTCGCATTCTTCAGACCATAAAGCTTAGAGTGTTGAAGAAAGTGTCGCATTTGTCGCCCAACATAGAGATAAATTAGCTCAGGCCTGCAATCTGACCAGTTAGCTTTTGCACTTCCTTGGTGTTTCGAGGAGATGACATGTTTAAAAATGCATGTACTTCTTTCATGTTTTCTTTTATTACTTTTGGAGTCAAGAAATAGCCTAGAATTTGTCTGTGGATACTTTGAAATTGCACTTAAGTGGATTTAACCACATATTGAATTTTCTAGGTGATTTAAAGGTTTCTTTTAAATTGTTTATGTATTGTTTGATCGTTTTACTCTTAATTGACACATAATCCACATACAATTCAATATTTTTTTCCTTTTTGTTTGGAAAAAATTATATCAATGAGTAGTTGATAAGTAGCCTCAACATTTTTTAAACTCAAAGGACATAATAGCATACACCTTCATTGGTTATGAAAGTTTTCTTCTCTATGTTGGTTGGGTGCATGTTTATCTTATGATATTCGAAGAAGGCGTCCAGAAAGCTCATCACTTAATGGTCAACCACTAAATCCACCAATGAATTGATCTTTAGCAACAAGTAGTGGTCTTTTAGATAGGTGAAGTTTAGGTTGGTGAAGTCGACACATATTATCCACTTTACCAATCATTTTTTGCAACATCATCACATTTGATACTCAGGTTTAAACTTATATGGTCTTCAGCAGCTTCTACAATTTCTTGTGTATTGGTTTGGGCAGGGTGACAGTTGAAGTCCTCATCTTCAGCTTCATCAGCCGAGAGACAGATTTAATATTCAGTAGTGCTAGGCAACATCAAGCATTATCCCTAGCATCTCTGTGGCTGGCCAGACCTAAACGAATTTGTGCTTTTAGAGTGCTTAGATTATAATTCCTTTGATCGTTAAAAAAAAAACGTTTACTTATCAAAAAAAAAAAATTTACCTGGCTCTCTGTTGACTACAGGAATATTGAGAGTGATCTTGCTGGCCTTGAGACCCCTTTCACTTTTCTTCTAAAGGTTGAGTGGCTCCTACTCCACACTTCTCATTGCTTGAAGGTAGCAATTCTGAGATTGCTCCAAGTTTCCCCAAATGTTTATGATCTTTCCATTACTCAAAAACTTAATTGTTGCATGGTTTGTAGACATGATGACATTGAAGTCATTGAGTAGGGGTCGGTTGAAGATGGCTTTGTAGTTCAATAGTGAATCAACCATCAAGAAGTCCTCCATGTTAATGTATTGTTTGTTTTTAGGCCCATCTTGTAGAATGCTAACGTAAACAAAATGTTCACAGAGTTGCTAGGGTCGACAAGTGTGCTACCGATAAGATAGTTTATTGATAATATAGTGATAATTTTGTCCTTAAAAGGAAAATCCATCCCAGTGAAGGCAATTGGGGATGTGAGGTTTATTTTAGGGTAAAGGCAGTTGTACGCATCTCTCCAAACCAAAGCCTCTTGAAGTTGGCTCAGCGGGAAGATTATCCACCTCCTGTAAAGATTGTTGAAACTACTCCAGGGATCTAAATGGCATGTGCTTCAACTGATTCATCTGAAATGTCTTCTACCCAAGCTTTACCATGTTGTTGGGTGTTGGCTCTTAGTTCCAAAAACGCATTCAATTTGTTGGATCTAATTAGCTCCTCAATTAAGCTCTATATGTGTCAGCAATCATTCGTGATGTGACCGTAGTCCCCATAGTATGAAATATACTTATTTGGATCTTGGAGGAAGGCTCCAATTTTCATTGGGGGTGCTCTCTTGAAATACTTCTTCTTCAGACTAGCCTAAAAAATCTCAACCATTGGAAGCCAAGATGTGGTTGTCATTAGTATCTCATTATTAGGTAGCAATCACTCATTGAATTGAATTGACCGCTGATCAGGATATCAAGCCTGACACCAATGGTTGCAAGATCTTTTTGCTTGCCTGTGATTCCTGGGTGACCGATTATTTTCATATCGAGGGTAAGCAGAAGGATGTGAATCATCCCTTGATTTCTATTTTTCATCCATGGGGGCTCTCTTATGTACACAACATGTGACTGATTATGCTCTGATGAATGATGAGAGTGATGTTGTACTCTTTTGCCGATTAGTGGTTGTTGGCCAGCTCTAGTAATTTATATAGGGTCTTCGATCACTATAGAAACATAACATACATAAATGGACCTTCCTTTAGCCATTTAGTTAGGGTAGTGTGCTACTGCGGGTGTCAGATCTCAAACCTCCAATATCTCCTTCTGAAATTTGGTGATGAAAGAGCAAAGGCTCTTGTTTTATCCTCGTCTGATATGCAGTATGACTTGTAAACTATTCTATGGTTTTAGGGTGCTTGTGAAATGTATCACAAACAATCTCTTGAATTAAACAAATGGTGTGATTACTCTATGTAGTAGTCTATTAAATCACCTGAGGGCAAACTCCCTCGATGTGGTGAAGAACATATGACACTTCAACGTGTCTGCGATCTTCAGATGATAGAAGGTTAACTCAAAGGAGGTGATGTGGTCGGTCAGATTTGAATCTCTCAGGGGGCTTAGCTTCAGAAAAATACCGAGAAAATGTATTCTTTGGCTAGTGGTGTGGTTCAGTTCACCTAAACTGCTGTATGTCAATTGGTGCTGACTCAGCACTGTCAAAGTAATGGGAATCTCTGATCCTTTCTTCAAGCAACAATACCATATGGCTATTGGGTTTGCTGATGCAAAAACTCTTTATTTCACTCCATGTTGGCGTTGTCTCCATTATGGATTTCTTTTTCTTGTGATACCCTTCTTCTGGTTGTTAGCATGATCCAAGCTCATTGTACTTCTTAGAATTTTGAATATGAACCTTTCTTTGAATCACACCCAATGAATATAACAAGAGACATGAGATAAAGAGAGAAGTGCACAATAACGAACAATAACTTGGATTGTTGATTCTTCTTTTATGAGCAAATGATCCTCTATTTATAGGAGAAGAGGTACAACATATAAAATTATGTATTTGCCCCTACTTTAATGGGGTGTTATAGAATATTTTAGGTATTTTACACATAGAGGTCTTTGGTCTGACATTCTTCTGACTCGATTGACAGTACTTAATTGATCTTGGTTCAAAAAGACTTGCTCGTCTGACCGTTTTGAATTGGGGTTGTCGATCGATCCCTAATGGTCTTTGGGCAGTCCAAAACTTGAAGCCATCAGCTTAATTTTGTAAGTCGCCTACACCAGTCTAATGGTCGAATTTTGATCCCTAGAAAAGCATCTTGTCGATAGAGTAAGGTTAGACTATCATGCGCAGGGATAATCACCATATTTTGATAGGTAGCTCACTCCTCGATGAAGTGATCCTTCGAGCGTGCTCATATGGTTATGCGATGTTTAGTGCTCAGTTTCAGAAGAAGAATCTCATGCTTTTGTGAGATAGCTAGGGATGTTGAATTCCTCCAATGAGTCGGATTATGATAAGAGGCATATCGAAGCCTGTAGTCAACTCGATAGGCTTTAGTCATTGGTTTGCATGGCCTCGCTCAGTTGGCCTTCAATCAGACAGATCTTTCAGTATGCAACTAATGAACGTTTAGCCTTCTGATCATGGTTCTCTGTTTTCACGGGCCTTTAAATTTACACCCTTGGGACCACAATCTTCCATCTGTGGGCCCTTGATGTTTTCCCCACGGACCCTTCTTAGTTGTACTCTATGTTTTTCATTCATTTGATTTCCTTGAGATGCGTGCAAACCCTTATTTGTTATACATATTTATTTAAAACTAATTCACTAATATATAAATCTAAATTTTATTTTTTATATAAAATTGCGCTCAATCTTTTGGGTCTATAATATTTCTCATTTATCTTTGATTTCACATTTAATTATTTTCTTTTATTTTAGAAGTTTTAGTAAAATTTCAAATTATTTAAGTAGCCTATTTTCTCACTTAAGTTAGTCAGCCGTTCCATCACCTTTCACCTGCACGTTATTGGGCAGGCGCTCGTTACGCATTTGNATAGCTAGTGATGTTGAATTCCTCCAATGAGTCGGATTATGATAAGAGGCAGATCGAAGCCTGTAGTCAACTCGGTAGGCTTTAGTCATTGGTTTGCATGGCCTCGCTCAGTTGGCCTTCAATTAGACAGGTCTTCCGGTATTTAGCTAATGAACGTTTAGCCTTCTAATCGTGGTTTCTCTGTTTTCAGCTGATGGACCTTTAGATTTACGCCCGTGGGACCTCGGTCTTCCATCTGTGGGCCCTTGATCTTTTGCCCATGGACCCTCCTTAGTTGTACTTTATGTTTTTTTATTCATATGATTTCCTTGAGATGCGTGCAAACACTTATTTGTTATACATATGTATTTAAAAATAATTCACTAATATATAAATCTAAAATTTATTTTTTATATAAAATTGCGCTCAATCTTTTGGGTCTATAATATTTCTCATTTATCTTTGAATTCACATTTATTTATTTATTTATTTATTTTTTAGAAGTTTTAGTAAAATTTCAAATTATTCAAGTAGCCTGTTTTCTCACTTAAGTTAGTCAGTTGCTCCATCACCTTTCACCTGCACGTTATAGGGCAGGCGCTCGTTACNATATATATATATATATATATATATATATATATATATATATATATATATATATATATATATATATAGTGGTTGCCCACTTATTTTAATTTGATTTGCTGAATACAAATGCCAAATTCAATACTCAAAATTTAAAATATTGTTCATCCGATTTGATTTTAAAACGTNGTCGTTATATATAGATATATATATATATATATATATATAGTGGTTGCCCACTCATTTTAATTTGATTTGCCGAATTCAAATGCCATATTCAATACTCAAATTTTAAACTATTATTCATCCGATTTGATTTAAAAACTCATATATTAAACTAATTTCGAATTTGAATTTAGTAAAACTCACGAGCTGACTCGACAAAATAAATATTCAATACTCAAAATTTAATATATTAAATAAAAAGATATGTGATGATTGTGAGATAAGCCATCTGATGAGTTAAGAAAATGAATAGATGGAAAAATATCTGTNAGATAGATTTACATTAAGTTTCACAAACAACGAAAATCAAATGAAATAATAAATGTATTCAAGACAGATATCAAAATAGTGGATAATCCCTCTGATTGGCTTTTTTTTTTTTTTTGCACTTTAGACCCTATAATATCCTCACTACTTATAACTGAGCATGAGAACCTCTAAGTTGAACGATTGTAGAATCACTTTAGGTGATTCATGACCTTAGTGATTTTTAATGGGGAGGTCAGGTTGGGTTGTTTAGAGTCAGAGGGATACTGCTAGAGTTATTGTGAGTGCTTGAGTGCATCTTCCCTCCATTAGAAGATTCTCCCTATGTGAACAATGGATTTGGATTATTTTAGACATTGACTGAGTCTTGGGCGAGCTCCTTAGCTTAAAATGAGTGGGAATGGTCAAGAGGACCTTTCCTAGTTGTTGGGAAGTTTTTAGGTTAGAGATCTTTATTAGAAAAAAGTGTGAGGAGTAAACCAAGGTTTATCCCTTAGTAGTTTGAGGGATTTCTTAGTTTTCTACCTAACCCAGCCAATTAGAAAACTTAAGTTGACTTGGGATAAGCTTAAAATATCATTTGGTATATGTCCAATGTAAATGTATAGGANCTCGACTCGGCTCATTTACAACCCTAGTCTATCTTATGATACAATTAAGGTAGATTTACATTAAGTTCCACAGACAATGAAAATCAAATGAAATAATAAATGTATTCAAGACAGATATCAAAATAGTCTATAATCCCTATGATTTGCTATTTGTTTTTGCTCTTTAGACCTCTATAATATCCTCACTACTTATAATTGAGCTTGAGAACCTCTAAGTTGAATGATTGTAGAATCACTTTAGGTGATTCATGACCTTAGTGATTTTTAATGAAGAGGTCAGGTTGGGTTGTGACCGACGATTTTATATATGCTTAAAATACAAGATAAATATAGACGTAAAAAATATTCAATAATCGTAAAGTTACACTTATCAACGCAAGTATACGTATCGCTCAAGTAATATATGGCTCTAATGGAGTCCTGGATATTGATCCCACAGGGAGTGGTTTAGAACTGCGAACTAAGATTTTAGAAAAGCAATACTTTAATCACAACAATGAAGTTCAATTTGCTTATCTGTCACTAATAGACAATTGAAATAAATAGATAATTTTAATAACTATTAAATAACTAATGATACTAAGGAGGGTTTAATTGTGATATTCAATATATAAGAAAACATTATTTTCCTTGTCAAGAAATTATAGTGAATGGATAAAGTGAATTAGTTCAATTTATATTGTGTCAAATAGGAGCATACATATTATTTACCCTTTGGTCTAGACATAAAGAACATTGACTAATCCTATTCTTGTTTACTGAATCTGCGGCTATGCTGGGAGGATACCGACTCTCACTTCGGAGCTCCCACGTTCCCCTCACCTGAAGACTACATCTACACTTCAGCACCCAAACGATAGGACTGAATTGGGGATTTTAGTCTGTCACTCTAAATCTCCAATTATACGCCCGATAATATTATTTCCCTATTTATTTGCACCCAACTTCCAAGGGTTTTGACCTCCATGAATCTTGGATGTAATCTTCATCTTAGTTGTAAAACTCAACATATTTTAACTAATCAATTACCAGATTGAAAGTAAATTAAGATCGATGTGAAAATATCATCACAATTTCTTAGACATTTTCATGGCTTCATCAATTCAAATCACCATTTCACAAATCTCGAGACAAGGAGAAAGATAGAGAAAACTACTCAAATCTCATGGGGAAAACACAACAAAATTCGGAATTCATATATAAAATCAAAGTCAGACAAACTACAACAAGTAAATAACTTAACTCTCTTTTCTCCCCCAAGAACACTTCTCGAAGTTCCTCTAAATCTCTTCCTTTCTTTACAATACACAGAATTCTTCTTCGAAGTAGCAAGGAGGAAGAAATCTCTCACTTTCCCTCCACTCTTACAATCTCTCGAAGAATTTCTCACAATTGTTACACTCTATTGTAAATTCTATACACTAATGGAACCTCTCTAACCTCCAGGGCCTCTAGACTCTTCTCAATTTTCAGCCAAAATCTTCTTTTAAAGTTGTGGATGAGCTTTCCCAAGAGTTGCCTAAGCATCATTTCAAAATTTGGCCTTATCCAAAGCTTGAGTAGGCATAACCGTCGATCTCGCCGTCGGCGGACTTCTGAAGAATTTTTTCCTGTAGACTCGGGAAAAACTCGTCGTCGGCGGGGTCGAGGGTGCTGTCGGCGACCTAGTTCAAATCTTCACATTTTGGCCCTTTTTCGCTCCAAATTCGCTCATTTTTGGATTTTTTTGCTCCAATGACCCTAATTCATTATTCCTACCTTTCTTTAAAGTGCAATATCATTAAAAACAGTATAAAATATGTATGAAAATCTTAACATATTTTCCTTTGGTCAGGTTGTGCGGAGTCAGAGGGATACTGCTAGAGTTATTGTGAGTGCTTGAGTGCATCTTCCCTCCATTAGATGATTCTCCCTATGTGAACAAAGGATTTGGATTATTATATCCATTGATTGAGTCTTGGGCAAGCTTTTTAGCTTAAAATGAGTGGGAATGGTCAAGAGGAGCTTTCCTAGTTGTTGGGAAGTTTATAGGGTAGAGATTTCTATTAGAAAAAGTGTGAGGAGTGAACCAAGGTTTATCCCTTAGTGGTTTGAGGGATTTCTTAGGTTTCTACCTAAGCCAACAAGTAAGAAAATTTAAGGTGGCTTGGGATAAGCTTAAAATATCATTTGGCATATGTCCAAGGTAAATGTATAGGTTGTTCCTAGCTATTTTGAGTTTTGGAGTAAATTTAAGTTTCATTTAGATCTTGGTTTGGGTATGTTCAACCTCAATCAGATTCAACTTGGGTTAGGTCACCTTAAGAAAATCATTAAGAAACTAAGAAGTTGATTAGCCAAGTTTGATTTTAATTGGATTTGATTTAGTTGGGTTTCACTCAAGCTGACCAATTTAGGTTAAATGATTAAAATGCTAAGTGGGCCAAATTGGGCTCTAAGGAGTGTTGTGTTAGGTCCATTTAATAAATTTAAATTTTAAAAAAAAATCAATTTGACTTAATTTTAATTTTTTTTTCTCAATATAATCTAATTAGGTTAACCTGGGTCAAATTACCAAATTAGCTAAATTGGGCTTCAATTGGGTTTAATTTAGAATCAATTGAGTTTAATTAAAAGATTTTAAACTTGAAATACATAATTTAAATTGCTTGGGCTTAATTAGAGTTTAGTTCAATGTGGCTTAATTAGGTTGAATTGAGTCGAGTAGCCCACCTCAACGAAAGCTAAAATAGGTCAAATTAATGATCTAAGACTTTAAGAATATTTAATTTTAATTGATTTAGTTTTATATTGAGTTTAGTCTAATGTGATTCATTTGGAATAAGTTGGGTCAAGTGATTGAATTGACCAAATAGGATCTCAATGAAACTTGAATCATGTTCAATTAATAATTTTAGATTTTTATGAATGGTTGGTTTTAATTTTAGTCAAATTGGATCAAGTGATCTGATTGAACAAATTGAACCTCAACTAGGCTTGGATTAGGCATCATAAGTGATTTTAAACTTTTTTAATCATTTAATTTTTATTAATTTTGATTTCATGTGAATTGGATTTAACATAATGGATCAAATAATTAGCACAATATAGGCTCAATTGATTTTAATTTTAGAAATATTGAGTTAGATTAAGTTTTAAAATTCATTTAGCTTGATTTAATTTCATTTGATTTTGAATTTGGGTTGTTTTAATTTAATTTGACATATTTGGTTTATATTAGACTAGGTGGGCCCACTACCCAAACTAGGTTTAATGCTTCCATTCTATCTTTAATTAATTTGTTTTAGTTCAAATAGCATTTTAATTTTATGTGGTTTAATTTGAATTAACTAGGTTTAGTTTATTTAAGATGATTTTTTCTTTATCATCCCCTTAGAAGGTCAAGTTTGGGTCAACTATACCAAGCGAGCCAATATAAAGTTTAAATTATTTTTATTTTAATTTTATCTAAGCAATTTATGTGTTTTGGCACACTTAGCTAGGTTTGGGGTAATCTGCTCAATTTTTATTTATGTTTCACAAGGAGTCCAAGGATTATCATCCACTTTGTCAAAATGGAATAATTTTAGGCTTTGTAGATTTTGAGTTCAGCACAAATATGATTTTAATGGCTTTTAGACCAATTATGTTTATTAGAAACTAAATACATGAGTGAATTTGTTCAATTAGTTTAATAGGCCATACAAAACCACTAAATGTTAATTAGGTCAATTTAGGTCAACCGGGTCAACCTAGCTCATGATGAGTTAAGATTGGGTTATAAAACTCATAGGATAGGTCATAAAACTTTAGGTTATGTTTTGGGTTCTTAGGGTTTAAGGATCCACCTAGTCACTAGGAAAGCATGCTATTTGATGAGGAAGCTTCTATGCTAAGATAAGATCCTATAAACAAAGATATAGAAAGTGTGTTGGTATCATTAAATAAATTTTCATTTTAAGCATTCAATTTTGGATTTTATTCACTTGTATATTTGTGTTGTGGATTCAGTGTCTAGAAGATGAATCCAAAAGTTTTATAATTTAAAATAATATAGTACTAATTTTTATTTAAAACAAATTTTATTGTAGGACTCATGAGGAATCTCCTTTTCATTATAAATAAAAACTCAGATCTATTCAAGTTCAATTAAGAGTGTGTGTACGCGAGAGTTTTGAGTTTTAAAAAAGATTTGAGCCACGAGTTAATATATTTTGTGCTGCTAATAAGGGAGCTTTTTTGTCTATGAAAGTCCAATTCTAAGATCAACTTGTTCAGTTTTGGTTCAATTAATTTATCCGGTACGACTAGTATTTCATTTTAATTGTTAATTAAATTTTATTTCTATCTTTTGATTTCATTTTAAGTTTATTTAGTCAAATTTTAAAGGTCTATGTTTGACTAAATTTGGGTTAATTTTATCACAAAAAGTTTTAGTAGCAACTTGGTTTTTCCCNTCGGATTGGGCCACCTCCTTTTCTTATTTCTATTACACATGTTGAACCCAAATTAAAGCCGGTACAATTTCGAGTCCTACTGGACTCCACATTTACACGAAAAATTATTCCATACGGATCGGGCACCGCACGCAGCTTGCGTGCGGTGTCCGATCCGGACCGTAAATCACCTGATTTATGGTCCTGATGTATTTCGGTGGGCCCCACCTAAATTTTTTTTTAAAAAAAAACAGAAATAATCATGACCGTAGATTACCGTGATCAACGGCCAAGATCGAGCACCGCATGCAGAGATGCATGCGGTGTCCGCACGCAATAATCCCTCCATCTATGGGGCATCTTTAAGAACGCTAGCTACCCAACACAACAAGAGAAGCATATATGGTTGGTGTCTATCTTTTTTTTTTATCATTTGTCTCTCTCTTGTGTTTAGATAAAGAAACTGAGAGAGTGGGGGAGAGGGATGGAGTGAGGGAAAAAGAAAAAGGAAGAGATTGAGAGAGAGTGTGTGTTTGTTTTTCTCTTTCTTAATTTAGTGAGAGAAATGGAGGGAAGATTGAGAGAGGGAGGGGAAAAGAAAGAGAGAGATGATCATCTCTCTAGTTAAATGCAGAAAGAGAGGGGCAGTGGGAAAGAGAGACAGTGAGAGAAGGAGAGAAAGAGTTTTAGAGAGAGGGGAGGCGAAAGAGAGAGAAGGAGAAAATAAATAAGAATGTGAGAGAAAAGAAAAAGAAGAAGTGTGGTGAAGTGAAGAAGAAGGAGAAGGAGAAAGAAAAAGAGGGAGAAGGTGGCAGCAAGAACCAGCTTTGATGATGGAGAGGTGGTAGATTCCAATTGTTGTGCAGACAATGGAGAGCCAGAGGAAGGGAGCTAAAGAGTGGATGTGCGCGCCCACATTTTTATTTAATTTATTTATTTTTCATAACAAATAAAAAATAATACTATAAAATGATGTTAGGATTAAAAATTATGCAAAATTGGTGTCATTAATATTGCATGATATTTAATTGTCTTAAAAATACCTTATTTTCGATAAAAGTTAAAAAATAAATAAAATTTCAAATTAAAAAAGTTGAAATTATGCAAGATGCTTTTAAAATATCAAATGCACACTAATGATTAAAATAAGATGTTTAAGCAAACCAGAATTGCTGGAGAATATTTTTGATATGTTTGTTTATTTAATAATTGAAATATTAAATATTTTATTTACCATAAATAATGGTAAAAAATTGAGTTTACTTAAAATAATATCTTAAGATTATGATAAGCTTGCTATGGTAGTGGGCGCTCACATGGGTAGATGATAATTCATGTATGATTCGACATGAATCTCGAGATAATTTTTTGAGCAAAAAACATTTAAAATTTTAATTAAAAGTCACCCAAACTTATAGTTAAACAGACTTAGTCAACGAGAAGGACCCAACGATACCAAAATCGGTTTAATCCGACCCAAATCAAGCCCAGATCAAGCCATTAAATTTTACTTTTGGAACATTTATGGGAATAATTGGAATGTCAAATGAATTCCAAATAAAATATGCTTATAATCAAATTAAGCATCATGATAAGATGAATCCAACGAGATAAATATCGCTCAATTCCAACATCGTTAAGACATTCAAATGTCTATCAAATGTCATCCGATCAAAGGGTTCTCTTTAGGTCATTCAATTAAAAGTGGTTTGGATTTCTTTCTAATTTACAACCTCGACTCTATAAATAAAGTATTACCCCTATCATGAGAGGAGACACGACCCTGATAAAAAAGAAGGCCATAGTCTACAGAAGAAGGAGTTGAAGACCAGGATCCAACACAAACAATTCGGCAGACACCTCTTGCTCCTACGGTCGTCAACCATCATCGACCATCACTCGCTGTCAGCCTCCTACTCCTGCAAGCACTAAATGTCGCTGACTACCTCCCACCGAACAACTCAGGCTAAAGCTGGCTAACTACGTCCTCCGTTGTCTCAGGTCATTGCAACCTCCGACAACTTCGACATCAATCGCCACAGAAAGCTCCAACAGCCATCACCTCTGACTACCACCACTGTCTTCGACCAACTTAGGTTGTCGTCGCTTCCATCCAACTCCAACAGCTATCACTTCCGACCAACTTAGGTTGTTGTCACCATGGGTTTCCCTCGCTTTTTACGGAAAAACACTGTACGACTCATCCTCTAAAGACTTCCCCTTCTCTACGGCATATTAATAAACTAGTCGTTAGGAACTTAAAGGAGGTTTAGAGCTTTCAATAAGGGATTTTACTCTCGTACTATGATCTAACTTGTCCATTGTCCAAGCTCCTAATCAATTTTCTATGGTTTTTAATAGTCATATATGTGACTAGTCATAGCCATAAAAAGCGACTCCTTACCTTTAGTGAGATGAGGAGTAGAGAACCGTATCCAAAATATAACTAGAAAGACAGAGTTTAATGAGATTATGAAGGTAAGAGCTTGATTTAGAATTCAATAGTAGATGCAAGTGTTAAGCATAATTGGAAAGGTCAAGATTGCTCTGAGGCGATCTCTTGAACTCGTAGATGACCATAGTGTAGAATGCTAAGACTAGGACAAATCTATTTAGATATTTAGCATTAATAAAGCATAATCTATGATTTTATAAAGGCTAAGCCATGCCATCAATTGATAATTTTATTTGATTATGAATGGGGAAGGGTTGTGATGATGATAGAATTACCTTAGCATAGATTAAGGGGTGTAACTTATTTGGAAGTAGCTAAATCCTATTAGTTACATTTGATAACACCTAAAACAATATTTTAGCCTTCTAACCTTGAGTGAATTGTGCTAGTCTATAGTTAAAGTCAGTAGTAGGCTTAGGTTAGAGTCTTGATCAACTGCATAAGTCATTTGGATGAACTAATTTTAGTATTTAGCTAAGTTCAATTTAATTAAATCATTATTGATTAAAATGCATAATTTTGACCTATTTGACCAAAATAAGACAGGCCAATTAGTGCAAAGGGTCAAACAAAGTTGGATTTTTTATTTATTATCCTAAGGGTGCTCTATGATTAATGAATTGACCCAACCCAATATGTCTAATTAATTGAAACAATAACATTTGAACCTATATTGGTTTCTAATGTGTTTTATTGATCCACTTGGTTAGAACTGATCAAACAAATAGTTAAAATAAGTCATACTAAGGTTGTTCCAAGGCATAATCATTTTGATCAAAGTCCACTCCTAATTATTTGAATCAATTTAATGTTTAAAGTAATTTATTCCAATTGGTTCATCCTGGTTTGATCAATCAAATTTGGTTGGTTAGATTCATTTGATTTAATCAAATGACAAAAATTGCCCTTTAGCGGGGTGTTCTACCTATATGCATTCTGATATGAGTTTAGAGTTGAACTATGATGGCAAATTTTTTAATCTAAGGGGACTATGTTCATTTTGATATATGGTGATTCAAGTAGGATAACTTTGGATTAGGTTGACCAACTGACCAACCCATGGGAATAATTGTAATTTAAAGTCTTAGCAAATTATTGAATACTTTTTGGAAATCTCAAGGTCCATTAGCTAGGTAAATTTGGTTTCCTAAGTTCAATTAGATTTTAGGGTGTCTAAATGTGTTATAGATGATTTTTATTATTTAAAGGATTAATCAAGATAAATTCAAGAGTTTGAACAATTAAGTAGTGTATGAAACACATAGATGTGAGCAAAGGAAGGTTCACTTTGAAAAGCTAAAACAAATTTGGAAAAATTACATTTAAGGGTTCAAACTGGTCAAACAAGTCAACTATAAAAAAATTTACCTTAGGGAATTTTATACAATTGAGCTAATTATGAGTAACCAATAGTTAATTAAAGCCTAAGAATAATCTAATTATATGACATAAGTTAATTGGATTCATCAACTTGAACAAATCAAACAAAAATAAATAAATAAAATGTCAAGTGTTCCTTATAAGATCAATTGCTTAAATTAGGTTAAATGAGGTAAATTAACCAACTTAAGAGGCAACTGGGCTTAAGCCATTCATGGGGAGTTCATCAAGTTGATTAGAGAGATCATTTGCAATCAATTTGATCAAATTAATTGATTTGACCAACTTTAATCAAAAGTTTTAATTAGTTAAATTAAGCTTGATAAATGTTCAATTAAACTTAAGTCATCTATAATTAATTGATAAGAGTTTCTAAATATTAGTTTGCTAAATTAAATGAATACAATCATATTGGTTCTACTGCTCTTAAAGGGTCAATGAATCAACCATGGTTAAGTTGACCAAATGGCTCAATCAAGAAACAATTGATGTTATGTCATCTATGAATAAAATATTGAATGTTTTTGAAGGCATTTAAAAGTAATTCAATTAATCAATGGGGTTCATTTGATCCTATAAGTTCAAATTGGCTCATTTAGGCTAGTTAGTCTAATTGGGCTACACCAAATGTCTATTTAAGTCCATTTGGTTATTTCTAACATAATAGGACCCATTTTAAGGTCGGCGATATTCAAGTTTTCTAATTTTAAATGACTTAATTAGAATTTACTAGGTCAAGCTAGCATTTAAAGAGGTTTAGTCTACTCCAACATATTATAAGAACTCAAATAAATCAACTCCAATGTTAATAATGAGGGCAAAATAGCACAATTTACAATATGGTTGAATCATACTTGAATAATGATTGAACAATGCTTGAACTTTACTTGAAATCATGTTTGAACTATGTTTGAGCTTTATTTAAAACTTATTCAAATCATATTATAACCATATAAAAATCTTGTTAAACCATGTTCAAATTAAGGTCTAATTCTATTGTAATATTATACAAATATTGTCTCAACCTTGCTTAAATCATTACTTAAATCATATTCAAACCAAGTTCCAATATTATCCAAATCTTACTTAATCATGTTTGAACTATACTCAAGCCATACTTGAATTACATTCAAACCTTGTTTGAATCAAGTCAAGCAGTTCTCCAACCATTTTCAAATATTATCAAGAAGGGATACTTACATACAAACCATCTAAAACATTGATATTAAAAAATTAACCATCTAGGTGTTATTTCCTTAAACTATAGGGCCAGTGTATTTAGGTGTGCCACAATCAAAATATTGAGAATTTGATACAATTAAAACTATTAGTTGGGGTTTTTGTAAGAATTTTGTTATTTGAGTAAACAAATGAAAACTGGACGAAAGAAAGTGATTGGCTGTAAATAGTAATTAAATTTAATTACTAAAACAACTTATTCATAAAAGAGAAAATCGTCATTAAATCAACTAAATAACTTCTAAACTCAATTATCTTTTATAATGAACCTAAATCATGAGGCTAAAAATTTTTGTTTAGATGATGTGTGACTAATAATCACAATGATTATACAATAATAGAGCTGATATTGTCATAAATAAACTTAATTGATGAAATTCACTCAATAAATTATAAATGATAAGGCATAAGACATAAAATAAAAATAATAATAGTATTATATTATAGTAGTCATAAATAAAGCATAAAATATAATATTTTTAATTATTATAATAATTTTTTTTGTACTTAATATTTAGAAATAGAGCTCATAAAAAATTATATATAAATTTATAATCATTATGTTCAAATATGAACTATTTATTTACACGCAAACTACATTAATATATACATAAATAAATCATACGTTATTTATCTATATTTTTTTTATATGCATGTTTGCTGTCTATTTTAGTATGTTATCTGCGAGTGAAAATCTTGATTGAGACTTTTTTTTTTAAGTTACCTAATTTTTTATATTTATTTAAATAACACTTAATATTTAAATAACTAAAAAGTATATTCTATTTTAGATAAGTTAATATTAGTGGTGTTGTTGATGTGGTTTAAAGATAATGTTATATAAATAAAGATAAAAATTTAGGTATTAGATATATACATTCTTATAAACTATGCTATTCATGTAAATTCCCTATTAATGAATGAACATGGAAAGCTATTAACTCCCTTTTAAATCAAGTTATGTTTTTTAGGCGCATTTGCGTACATATCACATAATTCTTATGTATTTAGATATCTAATACCTAAAATTCATATTACATGCATTATATTTAAATCTTTAATATCACATTAAAAATATTACTATTAATTTTTTAAAAGCGGAATAAACTTTTCATACATGAATTTATTAAATCAAAATAACATAAATATAAATATCAAATTTTAAGTTTTAGATATAGAAATAAATAAGAATTATATCGTATGTAATTTTTTTTTATATTTAAGCTGTTATTATTTAAAAAGAGTTTTTACATACTAATAATAAAAAATCTTTTAATCACCCAAAATTTAAATATAATATTTTAATTATTTTTTTCATTACAAGCGCTAATAAATATTTAGTGCTTAAAATTTTTTTATTTAAAATTCACATGATTAAAATATTATATTTAATATTTTAGATATAATATTAAATTTATAGTTAAAAAAAAAATAAAATCAATTAAATTTACATGGACAACCCTATTGTACTGAAGCCAGGCACTGTCCCAAGTATAATGTGGTTTCCCCTTCCATTTGTATGTTAGAGTTCAGGCTTCTGGACCTTCCTGCCGCCTGAGAGCGAGTCCTCTGTCTCTCTCTCTCTCTCTACCCGGACACTAGTATTACAATCATTCTCTTCCTCTTTTCCGTAATTTTCTCTATTTTCTGTGGAGCGAAATCTGGCAAGCAGGCTGTGCTTTTCATCTTCTGCTTCCTCCCTTCTACAGGAACTAGCTGTTCTTTCTTTTCTCTCCTGCTACTTTTTTTTTATTTCGAATCTGTTTTTAGACTTGACAGGTATTGTCACCTATCCGGAAAAATCGTGTCTTTTCTTACTGTCTGCCTTTCTTCGTTTTCCCCATCATCCTTCCCTGCCGAGGCTCTCAGAGATCAATCTTTCTTGCTTGCTCATGCGTTTCAAGGGCTTTGCTCTGATGCATTTCAAGGGCTTGGCCTAGACTTAAGCTTTTTTTTCTTGTCTTATTTTGTTGAATTTTCTTGTTCCCCATTGAGTCACTTTAATTTGAATTCTATGTGGTTTATTTTGCTTTTAGTCTGAGTTCAGATTGGTGGTTTTGGAAAATATTGCATTTTTGGGAGCTTGGATTATGCAAAGATGAGAGTTTTGACTCTGAGTCTCCTTTTCTTCTTTTAGCTTAGATGAGGTTTTGAACCTCCCTGTTCAACAGTTTTTTCTAGTAGATTTATGTGATCTGTTTCGGGCGTTTTATGATTGGAAATCGAAGGATTTCAAACACCCAAGAGGGCATTCTGGGTTTTCTTTCCCTCAATCTCGGTATTGTTTTTCTGAACTTTTTCCTACTCACTTCTTTTGTTCCCTTACAAGCTTTCTTCAAATCGAGAGAAAACCTCATTCTTGACTGATTTGAAATTTAATTTCATCTCCCATCTTCTGCTTCACTGCTGTCATAAAAGCCAAACATAGCTTTGGTCTTTTTGATGCCTTGCTTTAAACCCTTATATATTGTGTTTTCTGCAAATGGCGATTAAGGAGGGGAAACCATCTCTAGAAGTAGAAGCTGGGCCTTGCCGGCATTCCACTACTAATGAGAGTGATGGAAGTCCCTGCTTTTCAGATGCTGATGATGAACGTTGGCATTCACCTTATGAGTCCAATTCAGTTCATGAATATAGAGTTTCTATTGAATCCAATCATGAGATTTCTGGAGTTCAAGAGGCTTGCAGAAACTCCTGCATCTCTGATTCTTCAGCTGAAGTGGATTTGGAGTGCGGGACTCCGGAGATCAAGTTGAATTCAGAGAAAACTGAGAAGGATTGCAGAATTTGCCATCTTAATTTGGAAAGTCATGCTCAGGAATCTGGCATACCTATTGTATTGGGTTGTTCCTGCAAGGATGACTTGGCTGCTGCTCACAAGCAATGTGCCGAAACGTGGTTTAAAATCAAAGGAAACAAGTATGACCAATGTTTCTGATTAATATTTTGAGTTGCAAATTTTAAATCATTCTCTCTTTTCAAATTGACCATCTAATCTGCATTGTTTGGGTGCCCATGATTGTTTAACATTTGTTGTTTACAATGAGCCCTATACCTTAATATGTTAGCAAGCTGATTTATACCTTTCTTTCAATAATATAGCTAATCTAATATCAATTTTAAATTACGGTTGCCACCGTTTTTCAATTGTGATTCCTGCAAGATATTGAAAAAAAAAAATGTCGTGTTGTCTTAACTTAAAATTCTAGAAAAATGTTAGGTGCTCTATAATGTTTTTAGCTTTTGTTTTTTTAGATGTTTGTGTATTGAATGCAGTTTGTGGACCGGTTCTTTGAATGTATGGTGTTGGACCTCTATAATGCATGTTGTTGTGTATAAATAACATGGGTTATGTTAGAGTACATTAATGATGTTTGGTGGCAATCTTTGGGCGCTAGTTTTCTTGCTAGATAGTTGATAGGATTTAACAATGACTTAATGGCCTAAGTTTTTTAGTTCTGGTTTTATAACACATATATTTTCCACCATATCACAATATGCTCCATTGTTTGATTCTACCCTTTTGAGATAAATAATCTGCAAACAAAACACCAAGAAAAAATAAATAAATAAATATATAGCTCCTAATATATATATTGTTAGAAGTTATGAGGATTGAATTTATTTCCTTTTCTATCTTTTGTTGTTTCCTTGCCAAGTAATTATTAGGAATTAATTAATTGGAGATATAGTGCTATAACTTTCCTTTCCTGTTATTTTTTTTTCTTGTCTTTTCTTTTCTAGGATTCATATAAGGTGTATTTATACCCCATTTTCATATTAATAAAATAATTTCGTTATATTTTGAAAATCAATATGGTATCAGAGTCTTGAAATAAACCATAGAGTCTCAAAACCCTTTCAGCACAAAACTTGCTTTTGCATTTGGTTGTGTGATGAGTACAAAGTTGACCATTGTATGTAACATTTTAGCAGAACTTTTGTGGCCAAATATTTGCCAAAGCTTAGTCACATTTTTTGAGGTTGAAAGCTCAAGCAACCCACGTTATAAAAGCACCAGTAAACTAGCCGTTTGTACAGAAACAATTGAATCTGGGTAAATTTACATACCTAACACACAATTCCTATGTATTTGCATATCTCACACTTAAACTTTCATATTTACATATGCTTGAAAATGTGTATTTTTAAAAAAAATGATAATAGTGTTATTTTTTATGTGATATTAAATACTTGAGTGCTATTTGTGTAAATATGAAAGTTTTGGCGTGATATCTGTAAATAAATTAGAATTATGTGCTATGTATGTAAATTCCCCTTAGAATTTAAAAAACATGGGCCATGTTATGGACAATTGAAATTGATTAGGATCCTCTCTTAGTATTTGCTTATTGCGACTTGTCCAGTGATTTATCCCAGATATGCATTTGACCTATGATGAAGTGGTTGTTTATTTTGATGTGAAGTGCTTACATGCTTGGTAACTTTTTTGTCTTTGGTGCAAAGCAAATTATGAATAAAGTAAAACTACGTTTTTGTCTTTTGTTTTCTAATTTGTCCTTTTATTTTGTTTTATTTATAATTTGATTTGAAATAAAACATATTTGGCTTTTTGAAAATGACTGAAATTATTATTATAAATGCTTGAAATAACTTTTAATGCTGGTTAAGTGTTTTTAGCGATAAGTTGAATTATTTAAAAAATAAAAATATTAGAAAAATACTCTAAACAAACAAATTTTTTAAAAATAATAGAAAAACAAAATATAATATTGGTCTGAAACTTGCCTTCACTTTATAGTTCGTTTTTTTGCCAAAGTATTGTGCAAAATTTGTCGATTTGCTTTGCAAGGGTTCACTTTGTGGCGCTTTCCTCTTGTAGCGAACTGAATTGCTTTAAATCAAATGACCACTTTCCTTTTCAATATCAACCCTGTTTTCTGCTGTCTTGATCTCATTCATTCCATGCAATCAGTTTTAGATATGGTGCTATTATTATGGTTAAAGGAAAGGATTTGCCTCTAGATATAATTTAACTTCAGTATTCAGGCTTTCAATTTTATTCCCCAAGAGATTCTCTCTCTCTCTCTATCTATCTATCTATCTATGTGTGTGTGTTTGTGTGTTTTTATTTGATTTTTTTCCTATTAGGAGAAAAGGGTATTGTTGTCACTTTCTATCGAGTGACAATTTGTGCTTCTTATAACTATGATCGGTTTCATCCTTGTTTTTCATGAAAATGTCTATATATAGATGCCGCGTACCTTCGCCTGTTGGTTGGCATCCTTGGTGTACACGTTTGTGGTTCGAATCCCTCTGGCGAAGAGAGCCTTAAGGAGGGCGGTACTCGAATTTTTAGGCATATTAGGAGTGACTGGAGGCTCGTATGATAGCCTCNTTTCCATATATATATATATATATATATATATATATATATATATTTCTGATTAGAGTTTCTATTTGATTTTTTTTTCCTATTAGGAGAAGAGGGTATTGTTGTCACTTTCTTTTGAGTGATGATTTTTGTGCTTCTTATAACTATGATCAGTTTCATCCTTATTTTTCATGGAAATGGCAAGCATTCATTCATGTTTATCAAGCATTATTTACCTTAGGTAAATGCTTATGACAATCGGAGCTGTGCGAAATAAGCTTGTGAAACTTTTGAGTTTGGATTTTTATATATGCAGTAATTTTTTGTGTACATAACTCATACTATATAATAAATGGTACATTTTTCTAAGTGTACTCTCCAATTTTGTTTGAAGTTGGCATCCTATCTATATATGCATCACACAAGGACATGTTCATCTTTCATACTATTCTCACATATACCTGATGTTAGTATTTCTTAGTGTGGCGAAGAATAGAAAAAAACCAAGAATGTAGGGGCATATGTACCCTTGATCATTTCTACTTGCTCCTTTTTATAGTTGTTCTTTTAGATAATATTGCTAAGTTTCTTTGGAATGCTATGGTGTTTGCAGTTTGTCTTGGTTTTTTTGCTGTATCTTATTAAGTTTCTCTTCCTTATAATGAAGTCAGTAGAAATCAACCCAAAAAGAAACAAATTGCGTTTTTTGAAAATCTATATATTTTATCATTTTTCAATGAGATTTTATAATTTATATTTTGTATTTGTATTCCATTAAAAACCATTAACACAGAATGTTTTGAAGTCTTAAGTCAGCAATCAACAAGCGTTACACAAATCAGGATGATCAAATTTCGAACTTTCATACTTATAAAATATAGAGGAGATTGATCATGTCCTAAAAAAATTAGTGGTAAATATGTTCAGGTGCAGTGGTTCATAAGTGAGATTGATGGTTTTCTAGTTGGAAGGGCATCTTCTCGAGTTCATAAGTTCAAGTTATAGAAACAATCTCTTTATATTGTATGGGTTTGCTGCTGCATAGATTAACCTATTCATTGATTGGAAAGATCTCTCTTACATATTTCAGAATGTGTTTTAGTTTGTCATTTATTGTAATTTTTTTAAATCTTTTTTGTTTCAGTTCTTTGTTAGAAGCATTTTAATGCCAAGCATGTATTTCAAAACATTATAATGGGTTTTATCTCCTTTTAATTTTTTGTTCTTATAGATTTCTAAATAAATTGACCTGTAATTAGATTTAGTAGTTGTTTAATCAAATCATATGTGATAACAATTTAGGCATCATATCGTGTAAAGATTAAATACATCTATAGTTAAATATTGATGGTTCGATTTCTCTGAAAAAACTTTTGATTGTGGCAATTCTTTGATCATGAAGTTGAGATTAAAGATGATGTTGTGAGAAGTTTATGGGCGTGATTTGATAGTCAGTCAGATGTCATATGAGGGAGATCAGGGCTCCAATAGTTAAGCCATTAGCTCAAATTTCAGATTGCAATAGAATAAGGAAATCTCTTTTTCTACTATTTAGGATAGGTTTGGATTTGAATTTAAATTCAGATTATGATATGTTTTCCAATTATCATTGTTTAGTTTTAACTTATATGGTTGGTTTGAGAAAAGGACCAAAATGGTCCCTCAACTATATGTGGAGGCTAATTTAGTTCTAAACTATATAAAAAATCTAATTTAATCCTTGTACTTTTAACATAAGAGCTAAAATGGTCCTGTCTTTGAGTAATGAAAATTAATTAGTTAAATTCACACTCACACACATAACACATAACAATATAAATAATTGAATTTATTAAAAATCTCAACTATACCTTGTAAACTTTTGAATTGACCTAACGCACGCAAGCTCAGCAGCTGGGAGCATTCCCTTCTTTTGCTACACAAGCACAATGCTTCTTCTTCTTCCTCGCGTGCTACACGAGCACAATGCTTCTTCTTCTTCCTCGCGTGGCTTAAAAGTCCGAACAACATGCATGGTACCGCGAGAACTCCACTTCTCTTCTTCTTCCACCACAGTTCATCCCCAACAGAGCACACAAATCTTATTCCTCCTCTTTCCTTCGGCCTCGATCAATCTAGAGTCCTCGCTCGCGTCTTCTTCCTCTTTGTCGACCTCGTCTTACACCTCGCGCGAGCATGGTAGCTGCCCACGAAGTCGATCGTCTTTCTTCCTCTTCATCATTACTCGAGTAAGAAGCACAACTTCAATCGTGTGCGGTAAGTATTGCACGATGAAGAAAATTGCACGAACCTTCCTCCTTCGGCTTCCTCCTTATATTCTTCTCTCACAGGCAAGCTGAGAACTTTTTTTTCTCTTTGATCTTTTCTTCTACTTCACCACTACAGTTTCCTTCTCTCACCTTTAATTTCTTCGTCCAAAATAAGACACACGACTCTTAAGTCGGAACCGAAGGGATGAAGGGATGCATATGCCTTATTAATTTATTCTTATTTATCTTACTATTATTTGTTTATTTTATTATTATTATTATTATTATTTTGTATTTTTTATTATTACAATCTTCCCTCATTATAAAATTGCACGAACCTTGCTCCTTCGGCTTCCTCCTTATATTCTTCTCTCACAGGCAAGCCGAGAACTTTTTTTCCCATTGATCCTTTCTTCTACTTCACCACTACTGTTTCCTTCTTGCACCTCTAATTTCTTCGTTCGAAATGAGATATACGACTCTTAAGTCGGAACCGAAGGGATGAAGGGATGCATATGCCTTATTAATTTATTCTTATGTATCTTATTCTTATTTGTTTATATTATTATTTTGTATTTTTATTATTACAATCTTCCCTTATTATGAAATTTTGTCCTCAAAATTTGAAAATAAATATGAAAGTGAACATACCTCAATTTAAAAGTTGTGGATTTCTTTTTTGCATCTCAGAGACATTTTCCCAAGCAGCATAGTTTTCCAGCCCGTGTTTTTATAAAATCTTCACGAAAGAATTTCTCTGTTCCGCAACTTCTTTACATCATAATGATTAAACCTTTTAGGCTCTTCACCAGAAGTCAGATCAGACTGAATATCAACTGCGTTTGCTATCACTTTACGAGCTTCATCTGAAATATAATTCCTCAGTAAAGAAATGTTGAAAATATTATGCACTCTCTGCATATGAGCTGATAAAGTCAATCTGTAAGTCACTTTCCCAATCTTCACCACAATCTCAAAAGGATCGACAAACCTGGGGCTCAGTTTTAAAGCCTTCCCAAAACGTTGCACACCCTTCAATGGACTGATCTTGATAAAAACAAGTTCATCAACTTCAAACTCAACAGGTTTGTGCATGACATCATAATATTTTTTGTCTATCCTGCACTTTCTTCAATTTATCTTTGATCAGTCTAATTTTCTTGGTTGTATCATCAATTAAATCAGAACCAACCATCTTCCTTTCACCAATGAGCTTCCTTTCACATTGAGGTGTTTTGCACTTCCTTCCATACAAGACTTCATTTGGAGTCATCCCGATGCTAGTATTGTAATTGTTATTGTAAGCAAATTTTTCTAATGGTATGTGTTATTCTCAACCTCCACCAAAGTCAGGAATACATAACTTTAGTAGATCCTTTAACGTTTGAATAATCCTCTCTGATTGACCATCCGTCTGAGGGTGGAAAACTGTACTGAAATTCAATCAAGTACCCAGAGCTTCTTGAACCTTCTTCTACAATCTTGAAGTAAACATGTCATCTCTCAGATTCAATAGACTTTAGTGCCCCATGCAACCTCACAATTGATCCACATATAATTTGGCCAGCTTCTCAATTGTATATGTCTGTTTAATAAGCCAGAAATGGACAAACTCTTATTTTCATTTTGGAATTGGCAAAGTCTGAACTGACCTCCAGGAATTTGATACTAACTGAGATGAAGGATACTTGACCACAAATTTTGTCACATCTCTTCAAACTTGACCACCAAAATAATTCTTTGAGTTCTTGTTGCATTTTATTTCTCCCTAGGTGAATAGTGCAACTAGATAAATATGCTTTCTCTAGAATTTCCTTCCACGGGTCATCAACATCTGGAATTTAAACTCTGCCTTTATACCTCAATAAATCATCATTATTTAGCTCATACTTGTCTAAATTATCTTTCTTAACATGCTCTAGAATTTTCTAAATACTAATATTTCTGGCCGCAAAATCTACAATTTTGCTCTTTAAAGTTGGTTGTATCATCAACTGATATAATCGAACCATGTTATCATCAGTAGAAACAACTGTAAATAGCTTCAACCTCTCCAGGTCTTTAATTAACTTCTCCTTCCGAGTAAATAAGTAGTCCAAATTACCCTAATTTTTCCTGCTTAGCGCATCAACAGCAGCATTCGCCTTCCATGGATGATACTGAATATCTGAATCACAATCTTTAATAAATTTTGGCCATCTCCTCAGCCTCAGATTCAACTCTTTCTGAATGAAAATATAAATCAAACTTAGGTGGTCAGTAAATACCTCACATCTAATCCCATACAGATAATACCTTCATATCTTGATTGCAAATTTGCAATCTCCAAGTCATGTGTAGGGTAGTTTCTTTCATGATTTTTCAATTGTCGTGATGCATATGCAATGACTCTATAATGTTGCATATGCACAGCCTAAATCCTCAAAGATGCATCACTAAAAATTTGAAATCTATCAGAATTCAAAGGAATGGCTAATATTGGGACAGACATTGAACAAGTTTTTCAGCTTCTGAAAGCGTCCTCATAACGATATGACCAGTCAAATTTTACTGTCTTTTGAGTCAGCCTTGACAACGCATAATAACCATTCATTCCATTAGGTCAGATCGTGAAAACCCCTCAACAAACCTTCTGTAATAACCAACCTGACCTCGATATGCCTTATCTACAATCACCTTAACCTTATTCCGATCCACAGACATGTCGTCTCCACTGATAATATGCCTAAGAAAATCACACTTTCAGAGTAAAATTTACATTTAGAAAATTTGACATAAAGTTTGTTCTCCTTTAAAATTTGTTGCACAACATATAAATGATCTGCATGATTGACGTCATCTCTCAAATATACCTGAATATTATCTATAAAAATGATCACAAAAGTATCCAGAAACTGTTTGTAGACCCTGCTCATCATATCCATGAAAATTGCTGGAACATTTCATAGGGCCCATATCTGGTCCTGAAAGCCAACCTCATTATTTCTTCTTCTTTATTTCTCAATCGGTGATAGTCTGATCTCAGATCAATCTTTGAAAATACGGAAGCCCCTTTCAACTGATCAAACAAGACATCAATCCTCGTCAGTGGATACTTATTTTTAATAGCGAGCTTATTCAACTCTATAATCAATACACATCCTGAAGTTTTCATTCTTCTTCTTTACAAATAACACTGCAACTCCCCAAGGTGAGGTGCTAGGTCTGATAAACACCTTATCTAGTAACTTCTGCAGTTGGTTCTTCAGCTTCTGCAACTCATTAATTGCCATTCTGTAGGGTGCCTTGATTACAAGCTCAGATCCTGGCGAGAGCTCAATGCTAAAATTTATTTCTCGCACTGGTGGGTAGCTCTAGTAAATCATCCAAAAACACCGTTGGATATTCTCTTACCACTTGAATATCACTCAAAGATTTTGCTTCATTAGAAGTATCTACTGTCCGAGGAAGAAAACCCTAACTTACATGATTCAACATTTTGCAAGCTTTCATACAGATAATTATCATAGATGTCTGCCCTCTATCACTAGGAAAGTAAACTTTTGCCTCCCCAGGTACATTTAATTTGACGGTCTTATTGCAATCAATTGTGACAAAATTTTAAGCATCCAATCTATGCTTAAAATCACATTGAATCCCACAAAGGGCAATACAATAAGTTGGGCATTAAAACTCTTTCCACTAATCATAAGCTCTAGCTCACATGATTGATCAACTTCCAAAGAAACGTCATTTGGCTTCTAACTAATAGTATCACTGGCATCGAGAGGACATGCAATCACATCACTTTAGCCAGTCAATTATAAATGAGTGTGATGCTTCTGAATCAAATAATATTTCTATCGGTCTAATCTGAATATATATGATACATATCATTAAAATCACCGCATTAAACATTTAGAATTATCTTATTAATGTATGATGTGACATGAATTCTATGATGCTTAAAGTTCAGTGGGATGAAAATGCTTAAGGTAGAAAAATGTAAAGGAATTTGCAAGGTGTTGATTTGACACTACATGACCTATAAGTAGTGGAAGACTTCTTTCTCTTGGATTTGGGCATCATATGTGATTTTGGGGATGATGTGGTTGCAGACGCTTGGGGAGATAAAAGTGGAGTGGAAATTTGGCGATTAAGTTCCAAGTGGAGGGTGGGAAGGTGATGCAGAGAAGAGATGTTAGTTTAAAGTCATGGTCAATTTGATACGAGGAGTAGAGTTGGGCCACTTGGTGGAGTTGCAGAGCATTGAGAAGATTTGAGATCCAATGTTGGCAGAGTTCTCGGAAGTGGTCTAACAACTCCAATAGTAGTTTACGGACGTCTTTCAACAGGCAAACGGGTTACCGCCTCTGAGGGAGCACGAGCATGCTATTACATTAAAGGAGGGTGTTCTCCCAATCAGTGTCAAACCATATAGGTACCCTCAGATTCAGAAGGATGAGTAGAGAAGTTGTTCTGAGAGATGCTCATGGTCGGGATTATGAGACCTAGTGTGAGCCCTTTTTCTAATCCAGTCTTGTTGATGACGAAAAAAGATAGTAGTTAAGGATTCTGTGCGGACTTTTGGCTTTGACTAAAGAGACGGTGTTAGATAAGTTTCTTATTTCTATGATTGGTGAGTTGTTGGATGAGCTTTATAGGGTAGTCATTTTCTCAAAATTTTATCTTAAATCAGGATAACACCAGATCATAACGAATTTAGTTGATGTGCGCAAGAAAACATTCATGACACTTAAATGCATTATGAGTTTTTGGTGATGTCGTTTGGCTTTATCAACGCCCCAGCCACATTTCAGTCCCTTATGATTAGGGCTTTTCAACCTTTTCTCCAGAAATGTCTTGATTTTCTTTGATGGCATTCTGATCTACAGTCGTATAGAGACGGATTATGTGGAGCACTTGAGGACAGTTTTGAAGAAGTTGAGGGAGCACCAATTTGAAGAAATGTTCATTAGCATAACTACAGGTGAATTACCTTGGGCATGTAGTGACCAAGGCAGGAGTAATGCTAGATCCATCTAAGATTGAGGCTATCATTGACTGACATTTACCCATAAGCTTGAAGGAGTTGAGAGGATTCCTAGATCTCATCATATGCTACCAAAAATTTATGAAGGGGTACGCCATGATAGCATGACCACTGACGAAGCAGTTGAAGAAAGATAATTTCAAGTGGGGCAAAGCCGCACAAGCCTTCAAACATCTGAAGGGAGTCATGACTTGTGTACCCATATTAGCACTTCCAGATTTCAGTAAATCATTTATGGTAGAGACAGATGCATTGGGTACGGATTGATAGCAGTTCTCATGCAAGGCCAACGACCGATTGCTCACTTCAGTAGTAAGGTGCTCACCGCTAGGGTGAGGCTAAAGGTAGTGTACGAGCGGGGGTTGATGGCTATTGTCTTGGTCATTCAGAAGTGGCGGTCCTATCTTTTGGGACGACACTTTATTGTCAGGACATATCTGAGGAGCTTGAAGTACCCGCTGGAGTAGAGAATGGTGACTGAGGAGCATCAGAGGTGGCAATACAAGTTGTTGGTATATTATTTTGAGATCCAGTATCCCCTTGATCCTCGATTGGAAAGCACTGAGACGAGAGAGTGAGCTAGATGAAGGGCTAAGGAAGGTACAGACAAATTGCTACAGATTCCGAACAATCATCCGGGATATGCCTTGAGTGGACAACTACTTTATCAAGGGTGGTTTGTGTTACCAAGAGCATCCCCAAACTATTGCAATAGTTTCACGACAAGGCAATGTGGGGGGCACTCTGGGCTGCAAAAGACATACAATCATCTGTTTACAAAGCTTTATTGGGTGGGGATGCATATAGATGTAGAATACATGGTGACATTGTGCGATGTGTGTCAGCGACACAAATATCTGATCATGGCATCAGAAGGGTTGCTACAATCACTAGCCTTATCGAAGAAGGATTGGGAAGAAGTAACCATGGATTTCATAGAGGGGTTACCCTGATCAAATGGGTCTACGGTTATTCTAGTGGTTTTGAATCGCGTGAGCAAGTATGCTCATTTTATCCCGTTACGACCCCTCTACACAACAGTATCAGTGGCGACGGTGCTCATATGCGAAGTGGTTCGCTTGCACGGAGTACTAGAATAGATCATATCAAATGGGGATAAGGTGTTCCTCAGCCACTTCTTGAAGGCGTTGTCCAGGTTATAGGGGGCAGTTCTTCTTAAGAGGAAAACCACATATCAAGCCCAGATTGATGGCTGAACGGAGGTGGTCAATAGTAGTGTGAAGGCATATTTGCGTTGCCTTGTATCAGATACGCCGAAACAGTGGGCCAAGTGAATTGTGTAGGCATAATATTAGCATGATAATTCATACCATGTCGCGACACGTACCACCCCTTTCAAAATTTTGTTTGGACTGGATTCACCTCACCTAATACATTACGAGCATAATGCCATACCGGTATCCATTGTTGACCAGTACTTGGAGGAGAGGGACAGAGTATTGGCAGAGCTCAAGGGGGGCATCTACTGAGAGCCCAGCTGATCATGAAAGGAAGGTAGATGAGCATAGGAGGGAGATACAATTCTAGCCCAGGGACATGATTTACTTAAAACTAAGTCACTATTGGCAGAAGTCACTGGTAAGGAGGAATGAAAAACTTTATTCACAATATTTCAGTCCCTACGAGATTATGACATGCATCGGGGCAAGTGGCTTACCACTTGAGGCTACCCACCTCATTTTGACAATACATCCTATGTTTCATGTTTCTCAGCTGAGGCGGCTAACACTGAAAGAGGACATGGAGGTGGTTTTGGAACCTTTAGAGGTCGGAGGAGTGCACCGAGGAGTGGGGTACCAACATAGGTACTGATTAGGTGGAAAGATCTGACAGACTATGAAGCTACGTGGGAGCCTTACGAAGGGATCCAAAGGCAGTTTCCATCGTTCAACCTTGTGGACAAGGTGCATCTTTGGGAGTGGAGTGTTGATACACTTGACTCGCCTGCAGAAGGACCTGTCCATATAGGACCGGTCTGAACCTGCCAACCCATGCCAAACCAGTTGGCAACCGGTCTAAGCCAGCCCGTCTAGGATCGGGATACGAGAGGCAATCCCAGTGCCCAGGCGGGCATTATGCAACTCTGCTCATGTAAAGAAGGAAATTGAGAGGGTTTTGGGGGGAAAAGTTTGAAAAGGATCGAGAGGATTATTTAGGAGGAGGGGCTAGGGTTTGTCATTGAGGTTTTTAGTAGAAATTTTCTTCTTTTCTTATGGTATTCCTAGCGGCGTCTAGGGTAGTGGGAGAGACGATCTGTCTTTTGAATAGTAGATCATGTTGGAATACATGTTTAGGACTGCTTATTGAGTCTATGTTTATTTGAATTTAGTTTATTCCTTAATCTTAGGAGTTAGTTGTTATTTTTTCTTGAATTTTGTTTCTTGTTGCTTTTTTGGCTGATTTTTAGGTCTTTTTTTGGAAGTTTGTTATTAGCTCCAAGTTTAAAATATTGTAAGACTACACAAAAGGTGTGGTTTTATTTTCCCTTCAATCTGCAGCAAGAAATTTAGGTTTTTCTCTTCTTTCTCATTTTCAAGAAACCAACAGATCATTATTGTATCTTGCTTGTTTTCATTTCTTTTTCGTAAGAGCAGCAATTGTTTGAGTTTTTCCATCTATCCATTGCCATTATTCGTTGTTTGCTCATTGATTTTGGTTTCGGATTGTTTCAGTGCACCTGCCTCCATCCCTAATGGCTATGTCAAATGATATAGCATCTGAATTGCCTCCAATAAGGACACACGAGAGTCATTCATCGCAGGATACATATGAAGTAAGAGGCTATCAATGGTGTCATTGACACTGACAGCCCAAAGAATCTCATTTTTATCATTTTGGTGCATAAATTGGAGTTTATCACCATACCTATCCTAATATTTGTTCATTTGATTGGACTTAGAAAGGGCGAGGGATGAAGATTTGTTCACATGGCTGCTTAATTTTGTAATATGCATGCAAAGTGGCTCTTCCTGATATCTATCAAGACATATTTGGTAGCTCATATTTTTGATAGATACGTACTATTGCATCGACTAACATATTAGTGCTATCTTACAAAGTAAGAAACAAACTTTTATATAAAAAAAAGGTCGCAACATGTTGATGGAAAATACGATAATAGTTTGGTAAATTGGTACAACTATCGGTGCTTTTCAGAAATTTATATTGATGTTGGACCACGTTATTGAAGAAGAAAAGAAAAGTCGTGCAGATGCAGAAGTATCTTGAGAAAGAAAATATGCAATCCTTCTTCAACACGCCCTTGCCAAATCTATCAATATATTAGAACACAATCATTAAAATTGTCCCCACCAAGGAAGGCAATCAAAGTGATCAAAATTGTGAATAGTTGCACAATGGTGTACCTTCTAGCTACCGAAAGATGTTGAAAAGTAAGAAAAGCTTGTTGTCTAAAAGAAATGCAGTGAATTAACAGAAGTGTAGAAGTCTCAATTACCGAAGAGGGGCTTGAAGACCAACTTATTTGTTAATTGGTAGAAATCAATTTTGCATTTTTTTCAGCAAGTTCAAAAGAGGAGATATTATTATATAAACAAGTCAAATCAAGTAGCACACTCAACATATGATTTTGGATGTTTGCAATTGGCCTATAAAGAAGAAATGTTATCCAGACTTCAGGAACTCCGAAGTTATCAAAATAAGTTTTAAAATCTCTGAAAAATTACTTAAAATAGTAGTTGCTAAAGACAACAAAGTACTATGATCAGATTTGGTAGGCGATCAGTTATTCTGGTTATGATCATGATTTGGGCAGCAGGGGAAATAGCAAAAAATATTGTGTTAGTTGAAGCATTAATGGCCCTATTTCTCCAAAGAAATTGATGATAAGGTGATTTTAAGATTGCAATTTTCACAGTATGTTGTTACGAGTTTGTAAGCTTGATTGAATCTTCAATCGAATGTCATTTGTGCGAGATTAGGGTCTAGAAGTCGGACAATTGGATTGGTTTAGAATTTTAAAATTTCTTAAAGCTTATTTGGATAAGTTTGTATTGAATTTTAAATTTATATTTAGATCAGGATGATTCTGACAAAAATTATCAATTGCTTTGAACTTGTCTATCTGGCTTCTTTTTTGTTGCAGCTTTTTAAGGTTTGGATAAAAACATACCTCTAGTTTATTTGCTTAAAGTAAGCTTATTTTATCGCAATGAAATTATGAATCTCCCCATTCCTTTGTCTCATCCTCTTTCTGACTCCCTCAACTTGTAAAATATTTTCCATGCTGCTGTCTTTCTGTTGGCTAGTTCATTTGTTGTTGTTGTTGCTTGTTCCGGAGCAGAACAGAAGGCTGAAACAACAAGACTATTGTTGTTCAATCCTAAGGCAGCATAGGATTGATATTGATTTTTGAAGGAGAATTCAATATGAATGGGAGTTGTAGCAAATATTACAGGGATTCTAGAAGATAGAGCATTCTTGTTGTTTTCATCAAGAAATAAAATTTGAGAATTTAATGTCATCTGCAATGCGAAATAATATTTGAGGTACTTTTAAATGCTTAAAAGATCTATAGAAGCATCCAAAAAAAATCTTGTATTATATGCCTAAATTCATTTTCGTCTCTTATTGTGGACTTAAACAATAATACTAAGAGGTTGATTTCAAATCATAAACTTACACAGCTGATGGTTTGTATGGCAATTATTTAGCCTTTAGATAACTAAGTGTATTAATTTGGTGGAGTCTAAATTTTACTTTATAAACACAATTTAAAATATGTAGTTTTGTGGATACATCTAAATTTATCCAAATTTTTTCTTCAATAAATTTAGGTTTATAATATTGTTGCATTTCAATATATATGACTGAAATATAAATATAAATTTAATTTATATTTTAGCATTTCAAACTCATTGGCTCCAATAAAATGGTACCAAAAGCTGCAAATTGTTTTGATTTTTTTTTATTTTGATATGGGCTTGGAGATAATATTTATTTTTGTTGGGTTGTATTATTTATTTTGAATTGCACATTTGTGGTCATAGTGAAGGAGGGGGAGTTAGCAGGTTAAGGGCATGAGTTATATGATATTATTAGATAGTTTATTGAAAGTCTATAAAACAAATGGATGATGTTAATAAATGCAAAAAAGTGAAAAAAAAATAGGGGGAGATGTGTAGAAAGATCAAAGAGTGAGGGAAAAGAAAGGAAAACAAAACTTCTTAGGTTCTTTGGTGTGTGGCCATTGTGAATTATCTCAATTCAGTGTGGTTGTACTGCAAATAAGAGTGAGTGTCTGAGGCAAGTTTAGTTGTGCTAAGCGTCAAGTTATGGATCCTAATTTTTACCTTATAAATAAAATGTGCTACACAGGCTTAATCCCGACATCTCTCTACAGCTTGGGAGAAATTTTCAAAAGGTATCTAATATTTTATTTTATTTATTAAGGGTGCTTTGGAAATTTTTATATTTTTTTTGGTGGCCTTCGGTACTCTCTAGAAAGAGACACATGAAAAAGTAAGGTTGTTATTCCTTGAAGTTAATAATGAAACCTATAATGATGACAATAAAATGTAGCCATTAATCAGGTGAATTCACAGTTTGTGTTTTTCATGCATTGATCCTTTTTATGTTTTAAAATTTTTGGCTCTTTGTATTTGCATAGGTTTAACTTATTTTCCAATACTAAGTACTATGTTGTTGTAAATAAGGAATATTACTCATCGTTTTTGATAACTTCTCTTTAAGTGTTTTTTTTTTAATGTTTTTGTTTGTTCTTTAATTGATCTCTTATATTTTAAATACTAGAAAATTTGATGTGACTTCGCAATAATGATATTTTTTTTCTTCGCATTCATGGATGTAAGCCATCATTCTTGTTGATCATGTAATTCTTGTATATTTTCTTTTTATTTTAGCATTTGTTTTCATCACTATTTTTCTAATTTCTTTGCTCAAATCTACTATAACTTTATACTGGAATGAGCTGTTGCGTGCCGAAAAATTTGTGACAGTAGAGTTGTTTTTAAACGTTGTTGTGTTGCTCAAAGATCTAACACATACACAGATTAAAGAAAAATATTGGGATGAGGCATTCAAGTTTTTTATGTTAAAATGCTTTGGAAAGGTAAAAAATCTTGTGGTTTGGCCCAGCCAAGATAATTCATTAAGTATAGGGGTACACCCTTCTCTCACGACAGGGAGAATGGATTACAATCTTACGCTAGAAACTACACTTGCCTTCAATATAGCTCAACAAATACAAGTCTTAGAAATTCTACAACAACCATAGTCTTTCTACAATGGTTGCAAGCAATGGTCACCGACAATTGATGGTTTGCTGTAGAAAGTGATGACGACGGGCTGTGATCGGCGATGGTTGCCGGTTATGGAGGCCAGTGGGCGACGGTGGCTGGCAACTACAAAGATCGGTGGTTACTCGTTGGGTCCACTCTCTAAAACAAACTCTAGAATTTCACTTCTTTTCTCCTCTCCCCCTTCCAAGTGAAGATGGGAGATCTATTTCTAGCTTTTTGGGAAGGGGTACTTTTATATTTTGATGCATAACTTCTTTAGCCATCTGATTGGACGATCCATAATGATTCTCCTTGATCATAGGTGATTTTTAAGGATTTTGGTTCTAGAATGACCTTTGAATTGAGTGATCTTAGGCTCTCCCGTCGATACACTCGATTCAACTATAAATATGTCAAATTTTGAAGTTCATTTGACCATTCCATTAACAATCTAAAACCTCTAATAGTGCTTGAACAGGTTGATTTGGGTTTGATTGGGCTCGTATTAAACTAATTAAGATTCGTTGGGTCATCCTACCGAGACGCTCAGTTTGATTATAATTTTAATAAAATCGAAGCTTGGATGATCATAAGTTTGAATTTGGAATATTTTTTGCTCAAAATTGTTGCGAGATTCATTCCCGGTGATAAAATTTGTCTTGATGACACATCAAGAGCAATGGTAGTTAGAATGAAAATGTGAATATCAATACGTTCATTGAAAAAGATTTCAGATGTTTGAAGACATTGATCAAAGTTTAGTTTTATGATGTACTGAAAGAAACAACTTATCTTATAAATAAATTCTATGAGCCAATAAAATTAAGATCTTTTCGACAATTTTTTTATTTTTATGTCTATCCTTACCAGGGACGTATCCTTGAATATATTATGAAAGAAGACTACAATCAAAGTAATGAAAGCTCTGTCACATAGTAATGAGAAGTTTTTAATAGTAAATAATATTTCTAATGAGAAAATTCTTTAATCTAAACTTGATGGTGAGTCCAACAGCAAAACATATTGATGAATTCAATCTGATCATAAGTAACTAATTTTGGTTGATTTTAATTTTGTTGATGAAGTTCATTCTTGAAACTTATTGTCATCACATGAAGAGAGATGAAGTAAAATTATGAAAATAAATATAAATTTATATGTGTTCTTAAAATTGAATTCAATGATGATGCTTGATTGCTTTGAATTTCAAAGTAGACAAAGAATTATAATCAAGCGCAACACTTGGGAGATCTAAATCTAAAGAAGATGGCAAAATGACAATCAAACAGAAATTTGAACCAAGGGTGGTGTACTAGGAATAGAAAATATTGAGTACATGAAAATGATCCTCAAAAGAAAAAATGGACAAAATTTGAGAAAGTGTTGGTGAATGGTCTTTGAAGAGATTCAAAACGTTTTAATCCTAGTGTGAATATACACGCATGATCCCCGGTCTTGGAATTAAACGTTTTTTTGGTATATTTTTCCTGAACAACTTATCTCTAAGTATTCTTTTAAATCAAAGGGGGTGATAATAGCTGTAACATTTTACTACACATGTGTAAGGCATTTTTTTAGTAACAAATATTTTTGAGATATTTAAATTTTAGATGAATAGATTTCATATGCACCTTTGTCCATCTTAATGCTCTAAATTTCGCTCTACATCTCATCACAGGACCTGTGAAATTTGTGGGGCAACTGCAAAGAATGTGGTTGGGAGCGGTGAATCGGAGTTCATCGAGAGCTGGAATGAGTCGAACACTAACTCTGCACTGCCGGTGCCGCCAACTGAAACACGAAGCTTCTGGCAAGGACATNGTCTCAAGCTCTCCTCTCATGAGAGTAGTGAGACTCTGTTTATATTGTTCCAGATGCAATTAATACAGGAATATGAAACACTTTAATCAGATGGTCTGGAAAGCTTTCTTTGATCAGACGGCGTTTGATGAACAATTGAGTGTCTTAACGATGTGAAAATTGAGCAATCTTGGGCTCGTTGGATTCGTCTTTCGAGACGCTCGATTCGACTATAAACTTGATAGATTCAACATTTGTTTAACTTTCTAAATATATTCGGAAAACTTCAAAGTGTGGTTTAATGACTTGACTTAAGCTTGATTTGACTATGATTGGACTAAATTTGGTAACATTGGGTCCTTCTTGTCAAGTTAGTCAGTTTGACTGTAAGTTTGTTGAAATTGGAGTTATGAAAGAGCTTTTATCGAGGTTTTGAATATTTCTTGCTCAAAAATACTATCTCAAGATCTATGTCATGCCTTGATATTCATGTCAAATANGTGGAAGCTGGGCCTTAGGGATGCTCGGTGAGGAGCTGTAGTTGCGTGCTAGCAGGCATGATTAAGATTGTAATACAATGTGTGGACTGGTTTTGTATGTGGTATGTTTGGCTTAATTGTCATGTTTCTCACCAATATTTGATGTTTAAGGTGAATGCTGCTTAGTATAGTTGGCATTTATTTCAATTTCAATTTCTTGCTGTTTTTCCTCGTCTCTTGTTTTCTGTTAAGCTGATTTTGAACTAGTTGGACCGAAGTATAATTTGGTAAACATTTTAAAAATTATTTAGCTAGTTTGGAGTTATTATTTTTTTATTTTTTTTAATATTTTCTTAAATATTATTTTTTAATATATTTTAAGCTTTATTTTTAAAAATAAGTTGAATTATTTTTGAAATTATTTAAAATAAATTTTAGATGTATTTATTATGTAATATAATCATATCTCACTTGAATATGTCAAATGTGTTTTATTTTAAAATAATGTATTAACAAAATAAATTTAAAATGAAAGATAGAAATAAAAACAGTGGTGATGTAAACTTGCTTAGTTTCAATAGTAGGTAAAACAAATATAAAAATTTTATATATAAACCACTCAATTCCTATGCCTCTACATCTTTTTTCAAATTTATATTTATTAATTCTTGCTAGAAAATTTGTTGTAGTAGAGTAATGATTTATTGTAAGTGTTGCATGAGAATTCAAAACACATTTAGGTAATAGAATAAGTAATTAAGTAATGACATCAGAAATTTATGTGTGGAAAACACATAAAGTAAAAAAACCACGATGCTTAACCTAGATGTAAAAATTTATTATATGTTGATGATTATATGGACTCTTTATCCCACAGATGAGAAAGGGTTACTAGGTTTTCCAAGTTATAACATCGACTAATAGCTTCCGGTCGGTGGTGGTCGACGGTGATTGGTGGTGATCGATGATGGTCAGCGGCCAACGACGATCAGTGGTGGTTGATTGTGACAGTAGTGCTCGACGATGGTCGGTGGTTGTCGGTGATTGTCGGCAGTGGTTGAAGGAGATCAAATGTAGTCGGGGGGCTGTCTACGATGACAAAGGCGGTCAGTGGTGGTTAACGATGACAGAGGTGGTCGACAGCGGAAGGGGTGGTGTTAGACTTCACCTCATTGTCAAATATTTAAGTTTTTTCTCAAGTCTCAAGCTCTCCTCTCATGAGAGTAGTGAGACTGTTTATATTGTTTTGGGTACAATTAATGCAGGAATATGAACCACTTTAATCGATGATCCGGAAAGCTTCCTTTGATCAGACTGTGTTTGATGAACAATTGAGTGTCTTCACGATGTGAAAATTGAGCAATCTTGGGCTCGTTGGATTCGTCTTTCGAAACACTCGATTCGAATATAAACTTGATAGATTCAACATTTGTTTAACTTTCTAAATATATTTGGAAAACTTCTAAGTGTGGTTTAATGACTTGACTTAGGCTTGAATTGACTATGATTGGACTAATTTTGGTAACATTGGGTCCTTCTTGTCAAGTTGGTCAGTTTGACTGTAAGTTTGCTGAAATTGGAGTTATGAATGAGCTTTTATCGAGGTTTTGAATATTTCTTGCTCAAAAAAACTGTCTCAAGATCTATGTAATGCCTTGAGATTCATGTCAAATAATGGAGATTTGCTGGAAATGTATCATTTATAATATTTTAGTATTATAAATCTATGTATGACATGTTATGTTTCACTCTTACAAAACTAATAATAATTGCATTCTTAATCTAATATTAAAAATTTTAAGCGTTATGCATGAAAATATTGAAGTTCATCTATATTTAAACATATAAAATTATGTGATATGCCCTTACTTGAATAGGAACTGTTATGCATATTTAGCAATAAAATATAAGAATTGTTTGATATGTATGTAAATTAGGGCTGTTAAAACGGCTCGTTGTTTGTGAACAGTTTGTGTTCGGCTTGTTAAGAAACTCGTGTTCGGCTCGTTCGCTAAGTTAACGTTGTTTGAGCGATTGAGGGACAAACACAAGAATACTGCTGAGGATACAGATCAAATCTCATAGAGAAAAAATGTTTAGACCAGAGGGGAATCGTGAGCCACGATCAAAAAAAGAATACAGACCACTCAACATGTCGCTTGTCAACATCTTAACTGTCATCAAGTGGCCAAGGTCGTTAAGAAATTCAGATGATGGTCACGAGTCTCAATATTATCATTTTCACTGTGCAATAGAACATTCGGCATAAAGATGTTTTCAATTAAATGAAGAAATTGAATGTCTAATAATCCAAGGTCATCTGGGTCTCTATATGTAAGAACAAGATGAGGGGAACTCGAAGAGAATCGTTAGAGTTATCGAATGAGAATTCAAAGTCCAAATTATCTTATTTGAGTAAAAGACTGGCTTATACTCCTAATTATATTTTAGTAAAATTTTTCATGCTGCTTTAAATTGTCATTTCAGTGAATTTCTCTTATTTCCCCATGAAAGATCTTTGTGTCAAAAGTCCCTTTGAGGGCAAGCGGTGGACAAGATCCTCATTCATGCCCCTGAAAGTTGAGCTAAAGAGACAAGACTCGATACGAATATATGACACTATTGGAAGTTGAGCCCAAGAGACAAAACTCGATGAGAAGCAACTATGCCCTTGAAAGTCAAGCCCAAGAGGCAAGACTCGATGAGAAGATACTTTACTCCTAGAAATCTAGCCCAAGATGAAGACTAGATGAGAAGCTACCATGCCCCTAGAAGTCGAGCCTAAAAAGCAAGATTTGATGGGAAGATACAGTACTTCTGGAAGTCAAACCCAAAAGGCAAGACTCGATGAGAAGCTACCATGACCTGGAATTCGAGCCAAAGTGACAAGACTCGATGGGAAGATATGTGACTCCTAGAAGTCGAGCTCAAGAGGCAAGATTCGATGAGAAGCTACCATGCCCCTAGAAGTTGAGCCAAAGTGGCAAAACTCGATGAGAAGATACGGTAATCCTAAAAATCAAGCCCAAGAGGCAAGACTCCATGAGATGCTACTATGCCCCTAGAAGATGAGCCACGGAGAAAAGTTTCAATGGGAAGCTAATAGTGGACAGATTCTTCACTAGAAAGACTCCACAAGAGCAAATGGTTGACAAAGTCTCCACTGAAAGACCTCAGAAGGCTACAAGCCTTAAAAGACATAGCTATATCAAATACCTCAAAATGCTACAAGCCTCAGAAGACATATGAACATAAAAGATCTTAGAAGGATACAAGCCTCAGAAGGCACAGGTGCATTAAAGATCTCGAAAAGCTAAAAGCCTCAAAAGGCACAGGTACATTAAAGGCATCAAAAAGCTACAAACCTGAAAAGGCATAGGTCCATAAAAAACCTCAAAAGGCCTTAGAAAGTATCGGTTCATTTCAAGCTCCTATAAGCCCGAGAAGGCACAAACTCAGAAAGCACGAGCTTTAAAAGGTATGTGATTCTTCATTTTATAGAGTGTGTGTGCTAATTTTAATTGCATAATTTCATATGGTTGAGAAGCAGCAGTAGCCTCAAAAGCAACGTCAAAGCGTACAAAGAAATAAATTATTATTTATAAATGTCATATCAGACGATTACAAAGGCTATGCAGGCCAACAAGAGTTGATACAAAGGTTATCAGGGATATTGCCGCTGTAGAAGCATGAAATTCTCCTTCTTAAAGTGCGGCGAGAAAACTCTAGCATTTCTTCATCTCCACCAAAATACGCAACAAGAATAAGCAGGAAGATCTCGAGTCACCTGCTAAGCAGAGACGAAGATAAATTTCTTCATCGCATTGATGCAAAAGAAGATCATGTTGCTCGCCTGTTATGCAGGACAGGGACGACTTTCTGCTGCATTGCAACGTTGAAAAAGATCTCATTGCTCGCATGCTATGCATGATTCGAACGACTTTCTATTGCACCGAAAGGTGAAAGAAGATCATGTTGCTCGTCTGTTACGTAGGACGGGGACAACTTTCCTCTTCACCTGAACAAAAAAGAAGATCTCATTGCTTGTCTGCTACGCAGGACAATGACGACTTTCCTCTTTACCATAACAAGAAATAAAATTCCTTTGCTCGCCTGCTACGCAGGACGTGGATGAATTTCCTCTTTGCCGCAACAAGAAAGAAGATTTTATTGTTCGGTTGCTATGCAAGACGGGGACGACTTTCCTCTTCGGTGTAACGAGAAAGAATATCTTGTTGCTCGCCTGCGATATTGGACTTCGACGACTTTCCTCTTCGCCGCAACGTGAAAGCAGATCATGTTTCTCGTTTGCTACACTGGACGTCAACGACTTTCCTCTTCACTGCAACGTGAAAGAAGATCTCGTTACTCGTCTTCTATGTATGACAAAGACGACTTTTCTTTTGGCCGCAACAAGAAAAAAAATTTCATTGTTTACCTGCTACGTATGATGAAGACGACTTTCCTCTTCGTCGCAATATGAAATAAGATCTCGCTGCTCACCAGCTACGTAAGACAGAGGACTTTCTCTTGGTTAAAACACGAAGATTTTGTTACTGTTACTAGCTTACTACGCAGGATGGAGACGACTTTCTTCTCCTGAAAAATCCTAGATCACATGTTAGGCAGAGATAGGGATCAACTTTCTTTCTCCTCTCCTTGACCTCTATTTATGGGCGTGAGATGATCCATAACATTAAAATCAATTGAATTAAGAAAAGAAAAACTTAAATATGTTATAATTCTCTTATTGTTTGGTTTTTCGTCTTTTATTCTTTGGCTTTCCATCTTCTAGACTTTGATATTCTACCTTATATAAAAAAAAATTGGGAAGTCAAATTCCTCATTAATTTTTATATTTATACTTAAAAGACTATAACATTTTATAAATATGTGTTGTAAAAAAAACTGAAATCTGTCATAATTCTCTTGTCGTTTGGTCTTCCGTATTCCATCATTTGGCTTTCAACCTTCTAGCCTTCAATATTTCACCTTATATAAAAAAAAAATTAAAAAGTTAGAATTACTCATTAATTTTTATAGTAATAGTTATGAGGCTGCAGCGTTTGATAAATATGTGTTATAAACAAAATCCAAAATCTGCCATAATTCTTTTGTTGTCAGGCCTTCCGCCTTCCATCGTTTGTCTTTTCGTCCTCTAGCCTTTGGTATTCCTTTTTATATAAAAAAAATTAAGAAGTCATAATTCCTCATTGATTTTTATGTTAATACTTATTAGGCTATAACATTTGATAAATGTGTTATAAAAAAGAAAAAAATTGAAATTCACTTAAATTCTTTTATAATTTTATCTTCCGCCTTCTTTATTGCAAAAAAAAAAAAAAATCTTCTGAAATTTCCACATTTTAGCCTCCCAAAACCTTTCAAAATAACAATTTAAAAAATAATTCCAGATACACCCACACACACACACTCAACATTCATCATTTGAGCTCTCAAAATCTGCTCGAATTCCTCTTTTCAGCTAAATCCGATCCAAATTCAACATTTCAGATTCTTAAACCCCACGATTAAGGCTCCTGCGCTCGAACAATGAACACTCAAATCAACATCTCCAAATTCATCATTTGAGAATCGCCTCTCTCGTGAGAGGAGGCTAGAGATTTGAGAGAAAACTTAAAACATTGAAAAAGATTACAAGTCTAACACTACCCTTGTCACTGTTAATCGCCTCTGGCCACCGTCGACCACCGCCGACCGCCGTCAACCGTCTTCGACCACTGTCGACCTTCGTTGGCACCTATAGAACGTCGTTAACCACTGCGGACCACCGTCGAGCACTATTGTCGTTGTCAATCACCATCGATCGTCGTCGACTATTGACCACCGTCGATCAGCACCAATCACCGTCGACCACAACCTACCAGAAGCCGTTATTTAACATTGTAACTTGAAAACATAGTAATCATTTGCACGTCTGTGGGACAAGAGATCTTTATAATCATCAATCTATCGATTTCATTTTTATATATGGACCAGACCCTGTGATTTTTTTCCTTTTACGGTCCATGTAAAAATTTTCGGTGTCACTACTAGCTATTTTTATTTACCTAAATGTGTGTTGAATTATTGTGCAACACTAAGATAATAATTCATTACTCTATCACAGTGAAATTTTTAGCATGTATCAAGCTATTACATGTAAATATATAAGAATTATGTGGCATGTATATAAATTTTACTTTAAATTTAGTAGTCAAACCTATTAAAAGAGAACCATGCGTTCAATTACTATATCGTGGCATTAAGATGATATTGATATAGTCATCATAACACCAATACAGAGATGGCCACAAAAACCACTGATCCACACCTAAGTTCGCCACACTAATATTTTCACCAACCATACAACCCTAAAATTTCACGGCTCTGATTGAATTGGAAAATTCCGCACGTCAAAAAATTAAAGCCGCACATAAAAAAATTGAAGGGAGGTTGACGTGCGGCTGTGATCGGAGTACCCAATAATTTTCGGATTGAATCGAAGTTCTCTTGTCGGATTTATTGCAAAGTGCTAACCCAAAGCCGCAGACCCGCAAACGAGCGTCCTCCTGAGAAATTTGCTTTTGACGCAAAGCTCAAGTTTTTCTNGAAGGACGCCCTCTGAATCGTCCGATCAAGCTGGTTCATAGTCCTGCAATCATGCACCAAGAACACTATAAAAAGAGTCTCGCCTCTCTCGTGAGAGGAGGCTAGAGACTTANGAAGGACGCCCTCTGAATCGTCCGATCAAGCTGGTTCATAGTCCTGCAATCATGCACCAAGAACACTATAAAGAGAGTCTCGCCTCTCTCGTGAGAGGAGGCTAGAGACTTGAGAGAAAACTTAAAGCATTGAAAAGGATTACAAGTCCAACACTACCCTTGTCACTGTCAATCGCCTTTCGCCACCGTCGACACCGCCGACACCCACAACCACCGTCAACCGTCTTCGACCACTGTCGACCTTCGTTGACACCTATCGAGCATCGTTAACCACTGCGGACCACCGTCGAGCACTATTGTCGTTGTCAATTACCATCGATTGTCGTCAATTGTTGACCACCGTCGATTACCACCAATCACCGTCGACCACCACCTACCAGAAGCAGTTATTTAACATTGTAACTTGAAAACATAGTAACTATTTGCGCGTCTGTAGGACAAGAGTTTTTTGTAATTATCAATATATAGTGAATTTTTATATCTAGACCAGACCCTATGGTTTTTTTTCCTTTTATGGGTTTTCCATGTAAAAATTTTCGGTGTTACTACTAGCTATTTTTATTTATCTAAGTGTGTGTTAAATTTTTAAGCAATACTAAGATAATAATCCATTACTCTATCACAGTGAAATTTTTAGCACGTATCAAGCTGTTACATGTCAATATATAAGAATTATGTGGCATGTATATAAATTTTCCTTTAAATTCAGTAGTCAATCCTATTAAAAGACAACAATACGTGCAATTACTATGAGTCTATTTGGGGCAGTTGCAGCTTATTGAATAATCTGCTGATAAGTTGATTAAAAATAATCTGCTGATAAGTTATGTGCGATAGCTACTACATATTTTTATTTTTTTGGAAAAGCTAGACCTCAACCAGAAAGCTGACACCGCACCTAGACAGGTGCGGTATGAAAACGATGTTTTTAGCGTTTTGAAAACGCATAAGCTATCAAAACTCAATTTACCTAAACAGATCAGGTGTGTTTTCAAAACGCCACTGCACCAAATAAACTGCCCCAAACGGACCCTATATCGTGGCATTAAGATGATATTGCTATAGTCATCATAATACCAATACAGAGATGGCCACAAAAACCACTGATCCACCCCTAAATACCACACTAATATTTTCACCAACCATACAACCCTAAAAATTCACGGTTCTGATTGAATCGGAAAATTATTGTGCATGGAAATCATCATAGCCGCACATAAAAAAATTAAAGGGAGGTTACGTGCGGCTGTGATCGGAGTACCCAATAATTTTCGGATTGAATCGAAGTTCTCGTGTCGGATTTATTGCAAAGTGCTAACCCCAAGCCGCAGACCCGCAAACGAACGTCCTCCTGAGAAATTTGCTTTTGACAAAGCTCAAGTTTTTCTCTATTTCCGCCGCTCTTCTCCGCTGCGCCATTAGGTTATCTCCGGAGCTCTTGTCATGGCTGCCAAGCCCCCGTCTAGTATGGAAAAAGAACAGGTTTGCTTCTCTTCCTTGCCTATATGTCATTAAAGACAGTGGTTCATTGAAGTAAAAATCTAAAGATTATAAACTATGGATTTTTTTTTTTTCTGTTTTCCGTTACCCATTGTAGAGTGTGGAGAGTTTTGATGTTAAAATTATGAAAGTTCTGATTTTTTTAAGGATATAATCGGGCTTCATTGCGTTGATTGACTTGAGGTGTTCTGTCGATTTCATTTGCTTATATATAAATTGCTTACAAATTGTTATCTTTCTGCAATTTCTGATTTCATTCATTAATGGCGTGATTTGATTCTTCATGATATATACATGTTTTCTGTAAAATGCTAAGGCAATTTATTCTCTACCGTGCAGATTTTTGGGATGGCGGAGAAAGAGATGGAATACAGGGTAGAGCTATTTAACAAGTAAGATGTTCACTTATTAACTTCTACTTCTTGTTAGATTTTTTGCCAGTTATTTCTGAATTCCTTCTGTTTAAATGGGATCTCAGTGCTTGTTGGTGCTAGTTTAAATCAATCTCTTGCACTCTTCCTTCTCTTTTGTTGAAGGATGTTTTTTTTCTCTTTTTTAAACTTCATTAGGGATTGGTTATCACATTTATTAAGAATTGGTGATTCAAATATGCTTTTAAGTTCCATGGGATTGTCGTACCATATGGGTGATGATATAAATGGGTTCACAAATACAAGAAGAGTTCTTTTTTTTTTTTTTGAATAAGGATTTCTAGGATCTACCACATGCTCTAATTTTTCACCATTTGGAATTTGAGATCAAGATGTTCAACTTTAAATTTCGGTACCTGATATGAAGATAGGTAAGAACTTGAATTTACGAGTGAGGTTGGTAATCCTCGAACAAATTGTCTTTTACATTTTTTTTACGCTTTGAAATGAAAGATTTGTGGCTCTGATACCATGTAGAAAAATAAGATTCTAGGAAAATTTAAATTGTTCATCAAAACTACATAGAAAGATAAAATAAATAAATAATTATAATTACAAATACAAAAATTGCTTCTAGCTATCCTTTGTTTGATCATTTTGGGATTATCACTTGATGCGAAGGGAGCAATTAGTGAGTTTTTTTTTTTTTTTTTTNNTTTTTTTTTTTTTTTTTTTGCATATGAATCCATGATAGAGGTATTTTCTTATAAGAAATGAATCAATTCATCTAATTTTTCTTTTCTAGCTCTTTCGCCGGTTTATCTATATTTGATGGCCCTTCAACATGTCTTATTTCCGGAACCTACCCATCTGAAATAATGTTAGCTTGCCTGCTTTGTGGGATTAGTGCCAAGTGGATGAAATTCATCATTTGGCTTGTTGAGTCTTTCTTTATCTCGTTTGGCGGAAGTTACTGTTGAAGAATTTGAGGGATAAGGTTATTTCATAAGTTATGTTACAAACAGTTTCAACAAACAGGGGCAGAATGACCAATTCTCCAGCAACAGCTATCAATAAACTATTCTAAATAAGCACCCTCAAACAGTAATTCAACTTATTCTAATAATCTGCAGATTTCAAATTATCAAAATAATCTGCTTATCAGCAGATTATAAATAATCAACAGCTGCGCCAAACAGACCCTTAGTTACTTTCATTGACTTGGATTGCCTTATATCTTCTTGAGATTGATTTCGTCTAAGTTATATTTCTGATGACGATTAATTAATGCTCCATCCTTTTTTGGTTTAACATTTGTGCAATGCTTGGCCATTGACAATTGATTGCACTCTCTAATCTCCATATCTTATTTGATAGATAAGAGAAGACTTTAAAGTACCACAAGTTATTGAAAAGCTTGTTTTCTTTGAAATGAACTTCCAATGGAGCATAATGAGAACCTGCAAGACTGCAAGTCTTGTATTTCTAATATCATGTTTTCTACTTTATCGTGTTGGACATTTGTTTTCTCATTGATTTTGTTCTTTTCAAGGTCATATATATATATATATATATATATTGCTAACAACACCACTAAAATTGAAAAGCAAAATAAAATTGTGTTTTTGAGGCTTATTTGAAACTAAAGGCTCATCTTTTGATTAATGAGATTATTTTTTTGTTGATTTTTTCAAAATGTTGATGTGATATTTCTAAGATTCTTGGACCTCTTAAGATGGCATAATATATGGCTTGGCTTGAATTTCCAAATAGTTGACTAAAACGAATTAATCTGCCTCAGATATGCCAGCATTTTGTGAATAAGCCCCTAAATTGAGAGTGATATTGTGGTACTTATTACTTAGGCAAGCTGTCCCACTTTCTATAAAAAGAGCACTTATTCCAATAGGTAGTAAACTGTTATGATTCTCCAAAATTATGCGAATATTCATTAAAAAAACATCATGGATTCGCCTGTGTGGAAATGTAACAAGATACTAAATGCTTGCAAATAAGTTTCAAAATGCAGCCAATCATTTGCCTTTTTTTTGGCAAGTTTTGAATTCTTCTCATGCCACTTCTTATAAATGTTTAGGATTTGCTAATCACATACCATAACTCTTATTACGCCCATTATTTGTTGACGATTAACACATATTATTAGATATTTGTGCATTAGGTTGTCTTTATCTGTTTGTAACATTATTTAACCAGGTACTAAATTCTTGCAATTAAGTTTTAAAATGTAGCCAATCAGTTGGCTTTTTTTTTGGCGAGTTTTGAATTCTTCTCATCCCATTTTTTCGTAAATGTTTAGGATTTGCTAATCATACCATAGCTCTTATATTGCCCATTATCTAATCACGATTAATACATATTATTAGATATTTGTGCAATAATTTGTCTTTATTTGTTTTTAACATTAGTTAACCAGGTGCTTTTTATTCTAGAAAAGGAAAGTTAATAGATGTATGCACTTATAATTTGGTAAAATTCAATGTTGACTTTATGTACTTGTCATCCCTAGTGGATTTTTGGTTATAGTAATCTACATTCAATTTATTATAGCTACATATATACCCTATCTGCTATACAGTATTAGGGTCTGAAAATGACTCTGAATTAATTTTATCTTATTTTTTCCACAATTATGCATTTGTATCTTGGTTTTTTAGCATGGACTATAAAGAATTCAGAATTTGGTATTCCTAGTTCCAACAGTTATTGTCCTAAGCACAATTTTGTAATTATTGTACTTTCTTCTGCCATGTTTTTAAGAAAGTAATTCCCAATCATGCCTCTATATTATCCTTCTTTAACATTCATCTTATCACTTCATATTCCCAATACGGGCTTAAAATTACTCTTGCTAAATGACCTGTATGTCGTGCTCTACTCTGAAAGCCTTTTTTTTACTATATTTTATCCCATATAGTTGATCCCCATTCTTTGAAGTATTTCTTTAGGAAACTTAATGGTTACATTTTATGTGATAGAATTGTGCATCTAATAAATGGCATCATGAAGCTACTTGGATTGATTATTTCTTGCTGTTTAATGCAGGCTCACTCATACATGTTTCAGTAAGTGCATTGAAAAAAGGTATGTTTTTTATAGTTTACCAATTTTGGCCTAATATATTTTGTTTTGTGCCTGAGAGTAGAATTTTACTTTTACAATTATTCACTTGAATTGTTCTAATCATTGAAACATCTATTAAAGTAAGTATTATAATAATGGAGAAGATATTTAGAGGATAGTGTGCATGGAATTTGTAGAATGAACATTTAGCATTTGGTACGTACTTTATGTGGTATTTACTTTTTTTCATGTAATATAAATAATTATTAGTTAATATTTTTAGAAGATAAAATAATATATGGGATAGGTTTAGGTANGTCCTATGGCTAGACCTAGGCTACTAAAGAAGTTTTCTAGACCTCAACCAAAAGTGAGGTCAACAATGTGCTCATTCTCATCATTGGAGGATATTGTCTTCTACTGACTTTAAACAACTTCATTTTCCAACAAGGAAGGAAGCTTCTTAGATGACCAGTTTGGAGATACACCTTTAATGTTGGCCTAATTAATACGGTGCGTCTTTCAAGAAGCCTTGAATGAATCATTTTTGCACACATTGACATTTTAACTCCTTCACTTCAATGTCACAAATATAATCACAAACCATTTAAATATGATCATGAAGGATGCTCTTAAAAGTTATGGACTTCTGAAATCTTCAACAACCCTTGATATATCTATAATATCATTGGTTGTCTTTTTTGACAACTCGCTCTACAACTTCTTATTTTCTTCTTTAAGAGCCAACATATTTGCCTGAGAGTCCTTAAAAACTCTTTATGCGATGGATAAGTTCAGATTGGACATCCACAATTCATCATGAGCTTTATCAAGCTATTGACATTATAAAAGAATCAAAGTTATCACAGTGGATACGTCGTTCCTATACACTGCTAGCTAACTTTCCAAGGTGAATATCTCCTTTAGCTTTACATTATGTATTTGCCTATATTTGGCTTAAACTTATTTGATATTGATGAACTTTGTACTCCATGAAGTTAAGGGAAGGGTCAAATCAAGATCTATATCTATTTTTTTTTTCATCTAAACAAGATAAATATATATCAGCATGAAAAAATGGTTTGAAGATGCCATGCACATTCTTCAGCTCATGAAAGTCTCATGCACTTGTGATTCAACACTTGCTCAAAAATATGAATCCTTAAAGGATCAATTAAAGATAAATTTGTATGACTCTCATTGTTCATATTAAAGAAGAAAGTTTATCCACATGGAAGGTCCTTTGAGGATATTTTTTTCTACTGCCCAAACTTCTCCTTAGGCTTCTTTAACCCTTTCAACAACTTAAAGTTGAATTTTCCTATATGAATGAGAATCCATCTTTGAACAAGAATTCGTGAATCACATATTTATCAGAGTAATTTATCTCACAATGAAGCTCTTTAACACTCTAAAATTTGGAAATCTTCAATATGTTATCTTCTATTACATCAAGATCAATGGGCAGCTCCTTCAATTTTCCATATTTCTAACAAAATCCCTAATCATTTTTCATGATAAAAAATTCTTGGACTAATTTTCATAGCATCTTTCAATCAAATGTCTAACCATTTTCTCATGCAAGCGATACTATATTGAACATCAAAAATTAACTCGTTTATTTTTGCCAATCTCTTGTGACAATGTTGTATCACATTCCTTGAAGAATAAAATCAATCTCATAATGATTGTCATAGCTCGATAAAAAGTTGTGAAAGGCCGACTCCACATGATGCTAAAATACCCACTAGCTCAAGAGCTAGTGAAAATTGAAGGCCACATGCAAGCTCATCTAATAAACTGTGATGTATCCCAATAGCGGAGCAAAAGCTCAATCGGATGGTTTAGGAGATATGATCTCTAGCTTGCATGTGGCCTTCAACATTTGGAAAATTAAAAAAAAATTAACATGATATTTGAATTTGCTATACTGGTAAATCGTGCGCTCAAACTAGCTCGCTTCTGCGCACGCTAGCTTATTCATGTACAAACCTGAGCGGGAACAAATTTATCAACTGTGTGTGAATGGTTTCACAACCATTATCGCAAGCACAAACACATGCATAGATGCCAATGTGCACGCACAATCACACCCCGAGCGCCCGCTACGCCCTCACGAATGCACATATCGACACCAGCNATAAAGTACAAAATAAACTGCCTTCATATCACAGGCTGTACATTTGCATCAGCTGTACATTTATCAGTAGAACATCTTTTGCAAACTACATGAGCTTCTAAACAAGCTGACCTTCTAGGCTGTTATTAAGATAGGCTAGTGGTGCAACGAGTTTATAGCTCATATGGTTGCAACTGTTCAAGTTCTGGATCCGGCTGAAATCCATATGGAGTTTATCGTCAATCATTCTTCTGAAAGTTATCGACACTCGACGGTGCCGAACTCCCGGAATACAATGTTTCACTATATCAGCTCCATTCCCTTTCAGAATCAAAACGGATCCCCTCGGTAAAGAAATCTCAACTGATCCTTGAAATTCTCCTGGACCGATGATATCTATGTTTGTGCCGAATAGGATACTGCTCTCTGACATNTTAGTGTGGTTGTAAAGCTCAAAATCATATACTATATTTTATGGACTTAAAATTTCCAAATAGATTTGCATGCTGTACTAATGTTTAAGAGGTTTATTCATTCTCAGGGGCCAGGGCAGAGCCAAAAATATTTTTTTAGTGGGGGAGCAAACTGACAATTTCAAAAAAATCCTCAACATTTTTCCTTTGGGTTTAAAACTGGCATTGACGCTTTAAAGATATTTTTTTTGTTATAATTGTAATATAAAAATGATAAATATATGCAGATATTTTTTTTAAAAAAAGTGTTACCTATAATTTTTGAAGGGGATTTCATTTCACAAATTGGATTGTGTGTAAATCAATGTTTAAATTGTCCAATTAGGTATTGAGGCGTTTTTCATTCATAAGGCCAATGTAAATCTCAAAGTTGTATGAAACGTAAGCCTCATAGTTTGAAAATTGTGTTATGTTAAAATAAAGTGGTAAAAAATAATATATCAACACCATAACTTATAGATATATTAAAGAAATATATTAGCATCCTGACACAATNATGAAACGTAAGCCTCATAGTTTGAAAATTGTGTTATGTTAAAATAAAGTGGTAAAAAATAATATATCAACATCATAACTTATAGATANAAAAACATGTTACTAAGGATTTGGAAAATTTAATATCTCGAACTAAAATTAATTTAGAAAGACCACTACCTCTATTTCCTCAAAGACTTAGAAAGCATGAGTTGGATAAATCATTTTCAAAGTTCATGGAAGTACTTAAAAAGTTAACGATAAATATTCCTTTTGCTGAAGCTTTGGAACAGATGCCAAGTTATGCAAAATTTATGAAGGAGATATTAAACAAGAAAAGGAAGTTTTGGGATTACGAGACAGTTGCACTAAGTGAGAAGTGTAGCACTATATTTCAGAAAAAGCTTCCTAAGAAACTTAAAGATTCTTCTAGCTTAACACTTCCTTGTGCAATTGGAGAAAGATTATGTGGAAAAGCTTTATGCAATTTAGGATCGAACATTAATGTGATGCCTCTATCTATATTTAGAAGGTTAGGGTTAGCCAATATTTCTCCCACTATTGTAACCCTTCAGTTAGATGATTGATCCATCATTTATCCAAAAGGGGTTATAGAAGGCGTGCTTGTTAAAGTGGATAAATTTATCTTTCCTATGGACGTTATTGTATTAGATATGGAGGAAGATAAATAAAATCTAATTATTTTGGGGAGACCTTTTCTTGTTACTGGACAAGCTATGATAAAAGGAAACTTGACTATGAATATTAATGACCATGAAACCACTTTTGATGTTTTAAAGGCTATGACGTATCCAGCTGAGAAAAAAAGATGATGATTGTTTTTGGGTGGATGAAATTGACNGGAGAACAAAAATCAAATGATTTTGATTTTTATATTCTCCAAATTAAATATCTTAAACAAATTGAAGTTTGCCTATGTATGAATTTGACCACAGCCCAATCAGGTGTTGGTTGAGGGCTATGGTAGAGGCTCTGTGGAAGGGTAATTTGATGGGGCTTTAGTCTCTTTCACTCTTGTGAAGGTGTAANTAGATACAATTATTACTAGGGGATCATGAAGAGAAATGAATAGGAAGTGTATTTTAGAAAGCACTTAGAACAACAAATGAAAAGTGAGGATTCATACATACAAACCCAAATAAGTGGGATAAGACTAAAAAAATGATGATGACGATGACGATGAGATAATTAACTTGTATTATCCAAAAATAGGGTATATACCAAATTCTATGCATTTTTATAATTTATTCTAATATTGCAAATTGTTGGTTAAAACATCAATAACAAGAAGTCTTTATCCCACTAAGTGGGGTCGGTTACATGAATTCTCTTTCTCAATTGTGTCCTATTGGGTGTCATATTTTCATTTAATTATAAATGATTGGTTGAAAGTTGAAACAAAATCCAACTTTTAGGCATTTTTACATTATACAGTTAGTGTGGTTGTAAAGCTCAAAATCATATACTATATTTTATGGACTTAAAATTTCCAAATAGATTTGCATGTTGTACTAATGTTTAAGAGGTTTATTCATTCTCAGGGCAGAGCCAAAAATATTTTTTTAGTCAGGGAACAAACTGACAATTTCAAAAAGATCCTCAACATTTTTCCTTTGGGTTTAAAACTTGCATTGACACTTTAAAGATTTTTCTTTTTTTGTTATAATTTGAATATAAAAATGATAAATATATGCATATATTTTTTTAAAAAAAAGTGTTACCTATAATTTTTTAAGGGGATTTCATTTCACGAATTGGATTGTGTGTAAATCAATGTTTAAAATTGTCCAATTAGGTATTGAGGCGTTTTTCGTTCGTAAGGCGAGATGTAAACCTCGAAGTTGTATGAAACGTAAGCCTCATAGTTTGAAAATTGTGTAAGTTAAAATAAAGTGGTAAAAAATAATATATCAACATCATAACTTGTAGATGTATTAAAGAAATATATTAGCATCCTGACACAATAAAAAAAGACAAATTGTAACAAATTGTTGTAAGCTTAAAAACATATTTTAACTTGTACGAAATAAAAATATATATATATATACATCAACTAACCAAGGCATCAAATTAGCATAAAATATGAAATGAAAGTAACATAAAATGTTAAAGACATAAAACGAGTTTATCATAATAGACATCTCTCACTCGTGTTATCCAACCAATATAATAGTATCCATAGATCTAAATAAAAATATAATTAATATTCAAAGCCAGAACAACAAGCAGCGACAACAGGAGCAGCAGGTGGCTACTTTAGAGGAAGCAACGATGGTTGTTGTAGTAGAAGCAACAGGTGGGGACAACGATGCTTGCCTCCAAAGTAGGAGGCGGTGGCAGCGGAGGTAGTAAATAGTGGCAACGACGCCGACGACAGAAGCGGTAGGCAGTGTTGTTGGGAGAGGGGAGCTCTAGGACATGAGAGTGCATCTTCAACTCGTATTCGAACCATTTAATATTGGGGAAAAATTTAAGTGCAAGTGGCACACGTCTAAACAAAATTTAAGTGAGGTGCGCCTGAACCAATGTAAGGTGTATGCCTCACCCGAGTAGCTTGAAACATACACCTCAGAGTTTTCTTTTGGAATTTTGTGGAGGCAAGCCTCAAGGCGCCCTTTAGATTACGCAAATCTAAACAGTGGTATGAGCATATTTGGATTGTCAAAACGGTTCAAACTAACCTGTTTGCATATTTGCATATATATATATATATATAAGAATCCCTGTTATTAATTGAATTTAAGTTTAGTTTCTTTAATAACATATTTGGAATCTTGATGTGATCCCAAATTATCTTGGACAGCCCAAATTTTAGATAGACAACACTTGCCTATGCAAACCCAATATTTTTCTTGACATTTATTTGTGGTCTACTAATGAGGATAGTTTTGGTGGTGGTGGTGTGGGGGGGGGGTTGTTCCTATCTTTTATTGTTGGACTCTGTCTTTTGCCTCTGCAAAGACTTCCAAAAAAAGAAAATGAAATATGCTTCTCATTTTTGGGTACATGCTAACTTAGGGGGCTGAACCTTTTGGTGGGCTTCTTCATGCTTCTCCTCTCTAAACGTTTTATAAAAAAATATTATACTAGTTTAGTGGGACACCTAGTCATTCTTCCAAAAATATCTTAACTTCTGAAATTACTGTAGAATGTTGTACCA
>JXCR01049312.1:34926-75000 GCA_002079205.1 Phalaenopsis hybrid cultivar | reverse complement strand
ACGAGAAGACTCGTCAGGTACACTTTTACAGTTTTTAGTGTTGTCTTTCTTGTACTTTCATACTGTACTTTTATACCTACAAATTTGCATGCTAAACAATGATGCCACCCTGCATGAAAACTAAAACCATCAGGATAGCCACATAACCATAACCATAACCGAAACCAAAACTAAAATCAACCAAGATAAAACTCACCACCACAACATTCAAAATATACAACAACTAAAAATTTAATCACAAACATCACATAAAACTATAATTGCAACTAAATTAAGATGTCTTTATCGGATGATCGGGAATCCCTCGGAAGAAGTAACCTACGATTGCTAACGAGGCTTCCCACAATTTAAATGAAATTATGGAACTCGTTAAGTTGGGTTTAGTAAGTTCATTTGGACTAAGTGAATCCAATAGAAAATAGTGGTGTCAAAACGAGGGAACTGTAGGATCCTAACTGGTCTCGCTCTAATCAACTTTAACATGCCTTAATAAAATTTAAAGAACTTCAACCATAGGGCCACCTGATTTGACATTATAACTTGACACACTAGATAACTCAAACTCGTTGCTGCAAGAAGCTTGGAGCTAGCATGGTGGGCAGCACGGCCATCTTCAACAGCAAAATCTGTCTTCCCCAGCTAAACTAATTTTCCTTATACTTACAAAGCCATAAGACTTCGAGGTTGCTTGCTTATGCAACATAAATCCTCACCTTATCTTTAGCCTTTGCATAGTCCCGCTATACAAAATAAGCCCTAACTTGTCTTTGGATTCTGAGGTTGTCGTTTGTCACGACCTAAATCCTCACATCTTCCAGGCTATTTGTGAGATCATTTCACACGAATGTAAGCCCTAACTAGTAAAATTGGTAGGATGAAACGCCTAAATATTTCTCCTCAAAACTGAAGCCAAACATTAGGATAGCTTGGGAAGTCACCGAGGTTCTCCTCGGGATCCATGACATCCCCTAGTTCTTCCTCCTTTGGATTCTACAATAAAATGTTCCAAATTTGAACCAATCCCCTTTCACACCTTTATGTTCGATCTCATTGAAGAGTCCTACCCTTTGAAACTCCTCGAAGATAATATTTTCTAATTTTTATCGAGAGTCTTCTTAGATGACTTTTGTCACTTAAGATGTAATTAACTAAAGGGGCTTGCCCTTATAGGAAGCATGTTGGAACCCATCTTAATATAAACCCTATTTAATCCTTTATATTTAATAAAGGAATTTGTCTCCAAATACAAATGTTTTGCAGACCAAACGGACGTTATATTAAATAGGGGAACTTGTCGGCAAATACAAAGGTTTCGCAGACCAAACAGACGTCATATATCCCTTAGTTTATTTGATCGAGCCTCATCCTCAAGTTTTGTGTTTATCCTTCGGGATAGATACATGATTTGAGGTACAGTGCTCTTTCATTTTAAACTGTGGAAAGTATAGTGTCAGTTTGATTTCATACTTCAACGTCCTTCCGAAGCGGAAGACGGGATTTCGATTCCAGTGACCGACAGCTTCTTACGGGCAACTCCCCACAAACCAACCAACCAAAAATAGCGTAGATAGCTTCTGGCGACTCCGTTGGGGACTTGCTTTTCTCTCCATTCAATTCAAGAAATATTATCTTCACACATCGGTAATATGTCTATATCCCTCTTGGACCAAATTACCCTTCTTCCTTGGGAAAGTACAGTTAACTTCCTTGGCAAACTTTACCCATTTCTACCTTGGGAAAGTACAGTTAACTCCTTGGACTTCAGGACTAGCTGTTCAACCATCTTTGAACAAAGGGGTTCAGAAGGCCATTAAAGACTCTTTAAATTATCATGTGGGGTCGGATCCCCAATATGTGTGTCGGTGGACTAATTCCACCTGGGCATTGTCTGCTACTAATCGGGTCCCGCAATAGGTCCAAAATTTTTCTTTTCACATCTCCCTTCCAAATTTGATTTGCTATTCTGTAAATTAAACCAAATCGTGTTCTGTTGCTTGCACTTTGAAATTTTCATATATTAATTAAATTTTACACCTTTTTAAACAAAGATGTTAAAAATACCCATAAATTAAGACATGCCCGGTCTATAGATCAACCTCTATTCTCAGTGCTTGCACTAAAGATTACGAGGTTTCTGGTCATATAGCTCACCATAAAACTTTCTATTTTGAAACCCACTATAATGGCCTACCCAACGCTGACCTTTTCCTGGAACCTGCCAACGGACCGCAGCGCCCATAACGTCGCTCCCACCATCAAGTTCGGAGCTGGATTTGAAGACCTCGAGGTCATCCTCGGGAAATCCCCATTCATGGTAATGAAGATCACTGCTCCGGAAATGCAAGATCCGTCTGCAGAATTCAGTTTGAACTGCCTTCAGGACTTCCCTTCCTGCAAGAAGGCTAAAGCTACTACCATCGTGGCACCCGTCAAGCCTACTATCCCTGCTGCTGCTAAGGGGAAAGAAGTGATGATCGTTGTTGAAGATCCAACTGAAGGGTTCACTGTCCCACCACCCGTGTTTGAAATCGGGTCAAGCTCAAGGACCATACCACTGACCCAAACTCAAAGGAGGAACCACAATAGAAGAGTTCGGAGGGCTATCAAAACCCAGACTCCTGAAAACACACCCGTTGAGGAGGAGACTCATCGAATTGAAGAAGTGTTACCAGAAATTTATCCACTTCTACGAGGGAGTAGATTCCATCCTCTGATAGATCCTAATGGATATGAGAGTATCCGGAATATTTCTGTCGCATTACCATCACTCTGTGGATACAGTGAGGAGGAAAGGAAGTTCACTCCTACTACTCGAGTTAGCACAGTTTTCAGAAGACTTGCTACCAAGGAAGGATGTTCTGTTAGTGAATTACTTAAGCGAGTGGGACATGTTATTTCCCCTCGTATGAAAAAAGAAATTTTGAAGGAGGTTAAGTCCGTTAGAAAGTCTCACAAGTCGACTGAAAAGTCACCTACCCGTATTCTCGTATGGTTCCATTTGGGGAACCGAGTTGATACTGCTATAGTCACCACCGATCATACCACTACCAGGACCGCAAGTCGCCGACCGATTAAGTCGAGACTGGGTCCTAGGATCTTACCCGTCATTCCTGTAATCCCAGAAACAAAGACAAGATGATTACCTGACATTGTAGCCGGTCTACACCACGGGGAGCATACCTTCACTCGATATATCGATGTCTCTACTAAGACGTCCCGTCTTGAGACATCATCATCGAAGAAGAGGGTATGGGTACCCAAGGTCGCTGCACCAATACAGTTCAGTGATCCTGCAAGATAGGAAGTAAAACCAGTGCCTGAAATATCTGACATTGTCATGACAATAGCCAGCGAGATGGAGGAACAAGTTGAGGATGTCCATCAGGGTCCTCCAAATCTTAAAGCAATCAAGGAATCAATAATTGAAGAGAAAGTTAAGAAACTTGGGATTGAGATTTTTGAGTTAGCTTGAGAGCACGAAGTTTCGTTCAATGGTGACAATGAAGATTTTTATTACAATGATTACTTGGATGAGGATTTCATAGTTGTCCATGTGATCAAAACCAGAGCTACCACATCTGCGCGCGAGGCTCATCCTCACACCAAAGTGAACGCCGTAGATGAGCTGTGTAGGGTTATCCTCCTAAGGAATGAGCAAGTCAGGCTACTAGAGAAAAGAATAGAAGAAATGACTGCAGCTATGGCCGCCATAGCCTCCATTCATGGGCAAATGCAAGCACCAAGATTCGCTTCTCCAGAGATTAATCGGCCAAAAATCATACACATCACAGATGAAAGAAGAGAAGCTACTTCGGTAGACAAAAATGAACAACCAAAGAAGGACTCTCCGTCAGGTGCCATGTCAGAAAAAGAATTCAAGCAAATGGTTAAACAAGTGCGGGATTGCCTTAGCCCAATCCAAGGGCGGTGCATCAATTTTGAAGGGTATACCTTACCCGGAGGAATTTGATGTCGTGCCTTTCCCTAAGTGTTCTGTGGCCCCAAACTTCAAGATATTCAATGGGACTGGAAATCCCAGACAACATATAGCACATTTCTGATCCAGTTGCGACAACACGAGGAATAACGAGGCTCTACTCTGCCAGCAATTCGTCAGCAGCTTATCAGGGATTGCTTTTGACTGGTACGCTGACTGGACAACGGGTCAGTTAAAACATTTTCTGAGTTGGAACAGTTCTTTTTGAAAAGATTTGTCGGGGCGCAGCATCATGTGTCTATTGGAGAGCTCATGATGGAGAAGCAAAAGCCCAACGAAACCTTGGTAGAATATATTTTGAGGTGGAGAAACCTTAGCATGAAATGTGAACCTCAGCTACAGGAACATCAAGTGATTGAGATTCTACTCAAGAGCATTCATGGGCCAGTAGCTTTCATGTTTAAGAGACTCACCATCAAATTCTTCAAGAAGCTACTCAGTAAAGCCAACAGTCTTCAAGAAGAAATGAAGCACATGGAACCACATGAAAAGGCTAAGGTGATCAGGGTGTTTGAAAATAAATTAAGATTTGTTGCAACTGTCAACAAAGGAAAGCAGCCGATAAAGATATATGTAGAAGAACATCTCCAATCTTCGTCACAGTACTCTCAGAAATAGAGTAGTCAAATCCAACCAACGACCGCCTCAGGAGGGATCACCTCGAACAGTGGGTAAAAGAATATCCCTGTTAGAGCGGCAGAAAGTTGTGTATTTCTTTAAGGATGAAGTCGTACCTAGAATATTCAAAAGCTTGATGAAGAAACCAGAATTCAAACTATCTGATCCAAAGAAACCCGAAGAGGTGGATAAGAAGAATGAACCAAATTATTGCCCATACCATCGGTTGCTTGGGCACACTATAGATAAGTGTTTCGTCTTTAAGGACTGGCTCGAGAAGAACCTCAAGGAAGAGAATATAACAATCCTAGAGGAGTATTTGAGAGAACATGAAAAAGGTTCCATAAACATGATTTCAGCTGAGTCAATCTCCCCAACTGATCTGTATGCTAAAGTAGATGGATCGAGTACAACTTGGGATGAACTAAAGAGGGTCCTTAATTGAATATAGAATTCATCAAAACAAGCTTCTACGAACACTGAAGAAGAAGGGAAGGATGTCTGGAGCAGATCATCCAAGAAAATACTGAACAAGATATTATCTACATCAAAACAAGTCTCCATTCAGAGTCCGCAACATACCGAGCCTGAGATGAAGATTTCACCAGGAGATCAATCATCATCAAGGACAAAGAACAAGTAAAAGAAAAGCGTCACTGCCAAGATTGATAGCACGGGGGGTACGATAGGGGCTGCCTCTACTAGATTGGTTGTCTCAAATTTGGGGAAGAAAATCCTCGAACCCTTGACTTTGTATGATAACCTTTTTTGTCCCTCCGGGGTCTTATGAATATAATGATTATGATTTCGGCTACGTTTTGACTATTTCTGGTGATAACGTAACTGATTATGATAGATCTAGTTGCGATCTCGATCCCCAAAATGATCCTCAAATTGTACTCGAGTTTGATGAACTCATTGTCAAGCCCAAAGAAGGCATCAATCATATCGCTTACGACAGCACTGATAACGAAGAGCCAATTCTTGAGCATCATGGTACACCGCTCGCCATCAACTTAGATCTTTTTGATGAAGAGGAAAAGACACTAGAAGATTCAACAATGATATCTCAAGAATAAGAAGTCAAAGAAGTTAACTTAAGGAGCGGAAAAGTGTTACCACCAAGAATAGCTCCAACAGATAAAGGAAAACAGATAATGACTCGAGAAGAGATACCCCCACCTCCAACAGTGGAAGAACCACTTGATCAAAATAAAATTGGAGGATCATACAAAGTAGAATACAACGTGCTAGCTCATCTTAGGAAGCATAAAATCGAAGGATCATACAAAGTAGACTACAACGTGCTAGCTCATCTTAGGAAGTTGCCGGCCCAATTAAGCATCTACGACGCTCTGATCCTGTCAAAGGAGATGAGAGAGTCTCTGGTTACAGCTTTGCCTGACCCAAAAATTTGCTTAGCTTAGTTGGCTAGTACATACTCAGATGAAGTTTGCTCCTTAAGAGAACAATCAGGGGTAACCTTCACAGATGAAGACTTGTTGCTCGGTACTGCCGACCATAACCGTCCGCTCTACATCTCCATCGACATCGGCAAATTTGTGTTATCCAGAGTTTTAGTGGATCCTGGAGCATATCTTAACTTGATGAGCCTACATACATTGAAAAGCTTACAGCTGAAAAGTGATGTTTTCAACCAAAAGGGAGAAAGAGCCCTTGAATCAATTACATTACTTATGAAGGTTGGAGAACTCGTAAAAACCGCTAAATTTCATATCATCGATGGCGAAACCTTTTTTAACGATCTATTGGGTCGACCATGGATTCATGAGAACAATATGGTTACATCATCCCTACATCGTGCATTAAATGCCGCAAAGATGGTCAAGAAAATTGCATCAAGGGAGACCTACAACCATTTTCAGTGCATGAAGGGGGTCGACCGTGGATTCATGAGCACAATATGGTTCCATCATCCCTACACCAGTGCATCAAATATCACAAAGATGGTCAAGAAAATTGTATTTCGACCATGGATTCATGAGCATAATATGGTTCCATCATTCATACACCAGTGCATTAAATACTAGAAAGATGGTCAAGAAAATTGCATCAAGGGAGACCTACAACCATTTTCAGTGCATGAAGTTGGTATCCATGAAGATGTTGCCTACTACGGGCCTCCAAAAAAGACTGTCTTCTCTCACGAGACTTGGACAAACAAAGATGAAGATTTAGAAGAATCACGAAAGGGAGGCCATACAACTCCGCTTCAACAACCTTCTACCACTCCCTTACAACGAGTTGGTGGAGGTTCTTCTAGTTCACGCACCCAAGGTCGAGGCCAGGGACGCGGACGAGGAAAGATCAATTTAATTTTTGAACGGACTAGGCCAACTATCAACATTGGTGATGAATATAGTTCTGAAGACGAAATAATGATGATAAAACAAAGAAGCCTCAGTACGAGATATCCCTAGAAGATACAGAGAAGAATGAATATGAAACAATGTATGATCGGATAAACTACTATGTGAATACTATGACCCTTACTTCGATTCTCCCTCAAAAGGTCGAGAGTTTAGAGGTCAAGGAAGTCCATAGCGTTGGTTCAAAGCTGATCAAACTTTATCGTGCTTCTACCTCTACTGAGCTTGAAAAACATGTAAATTTGGATGTTGATTCCGATGAACTAATGGAATTGCCTTTTGGTTACTTCTTGCCTTGTATTCAAAAGTTAATTCAACAGGGACACTTACCAAAATAAATGCCAAAAGATAAATTTCAACATTTTGAAAAATTATGGAATGCTAAAAGTCGAACTCCGAACTCAAAAGATGGTCTCGGATTTGGTACAATTGGACCAGTTGATGATTATGAATTTTGCATGGTTGTTACTAGTGAGTCAGAAGAGGATTGTCTCGATGTCGAGGATGAGTCTACTAATCAACCAATAGAAGATGCTCCGCCAGAATTTGAGGAAGAAATGAAATCTACTATCGATGAATTGAAAGATATTAACCTTGGGGCTGAAGAATGACCCCGACCTACGTTTATAAGTTCTCTGCTTGATGACAAAGAATCTACAACATTGGTCAAATTATTAATAGAATTCAAAGATTGCTTTGCATGGAGCTATGATGAAATGTCAGGACTGTCAGCAGATGTTGCAGTCCATAAACTTGGGGTGGACAAGAATATAACCCCAGTAAAACAGGCTCCCAAGAGAATGCACCTCAAAATAGAGCAATAAATCATCGCCAAAGTGAAGAAGTTGATTGACGCCAACTTTGTTAAATAAGAGCAATACCCCACATGGTTAGCTAACATTATACCTGTTAAAAAGAAAAATGGACAGATCCGTGTCTGTGTTGACTTCAGAGATTTTAACAAAGCATTTCCAAAAGATGAGTTTCCACTACCTATATAGAGATGATGGTGGATATCGCTTCAACACATGAGATTTTCTCCTTCATGGACGGATCGTCGGAATATAACCAAATCAAGATAGCTCCCAAGGATGCAGCGCTTACAACTTTCAGAACACCGATTGGAATTTTTTGCTACACAGTAATGTCGTTCAGCCTATGAAATACCAGAGCAACATATCAGCGTACAATGACGAAGATTTTTGACAACCTCATTCACAATCAAGTAGAATGCTACGTGGATGATCTGGTTATCAAAAGTAAGACCATTTGTGCAATTTAAGGATCGTGTTTGAACGATCTTGATGATATGACCTTAAAATGAATCCCTTAAAGTGCGCCTTTGGCGTTACCTCTAGGAAATTTCTAGCATTTGTTGTCCGTCATCGGGAAATCGAGATCGACGCGGATAAGATTAAAGCTATCTTGGAAATGCCTCCCCCTAAAACCTTGAAATAGGAACGTTCCTTCCAGGGGAAGTTGGCATATCTGAGGTGCTTTATTTCTGATCTCTCAGGTAGGTGTCAGCCTTTCTCGGCAATAATTAAAAAGGACGCCAAATTTATTTGGGAAGAGAAATGTCAGCGCGCTTTTGAGGACGTTAAACAATATTTAATGACACCTCATGTTTTGGCAGCCCCTATCCTAGGGAAACCATTGATACTTTATACTGCGGCCTTAGATGACTCTCTCGGAGCCCTCTTAGCCCAAGTCAATGATGAGGGTAAAGAAAATGCACTCTACTATTTGAGTCGTCGTCTAATACTGACGGAGATAAGGTATCCACCTATCGAGAAGCATTGTCTGACATTAATTTTCGTCGCCCCAAAGCTTAGACATTGCATGCTTTCTCATCAGATCACCTTAATTTTAAAAGTTAATCCATTGCAATATTTGATGACCCGACCAACACTCTCCGGACGTTTAACAAGATGGTCAATGATCTTATTGCAATTTGATATAACTTTTGTTACCCTTTGCGCTATCAAGGGACAGATACTAGCAGACTTTTTCGCTGGACACCCACTGCCAGCTAGGTCCTCTCTCAACGACGAGTTACTAGACGAACAAATACTATAAATGAAATTTTCTGGTGCGCAGCACTGGGAAATGTACTTTGATGGCGCTTCGTCAACCGGGAAAGGCAGGATCAGGCACAGTTATACCAGGCAAAGCAGGGATCAGTTTGATATTTATCACATTAGATAAGGGTATGATGAGGTTCTCATACCACCTGACAGAGCTGTGCACCAACAATGAAGCAGAATATAAAGCTTTAATCACCAGATTGGAATTGTCAATCTCAATGGATATAACAAACATTGTCATTTATGGTGACTCTCAACTTGTCATCCAGCAGGTCACCAGACAATACCAAATTCTGAAACCAAGAATAGCAGAATACCATCAGTACACAATAAAGTTCCTGTAGCAGATTCCTGAGGTGACTTTCTACCCGATTCCTCGGGGAAATAATGCCCATGTCGGCGCTCCAGCAAAACTCACTATGGAAATGGCATGTCCCCCGGAAGATTCCATCAAAGTCACGGTGCAAGGAAGACGAGTCTTGTCTTGAAATAACTTCAAAACTCTACACAAGCTTGGAAAAGATGAAACAATAAATACAATTGCAGACATTAATGAAGATTGTCGCAAGCCATTAATAGAATATTTGCATGCTGGAAAGCTGCCAGAAGATAAGTCTGAGGCGCACCACGTCATAAGAAGGGCCATATCTTACGCCCTGGTGGGAAATGTTCTCTACAAAAGATCATTTGACCAAATGTGGCTATGGTGCTTGAGCAGAGCCGAGGCACAGAATATTGTCAAAGAAGTACATGTCGGATTGTGTGGCGCTCACCAGTCAGGGTCGAAAATGAAAATGAAGATCAAAAGACTGAGATATTATTGGCCAGCAATGATGTCCAATTGCATGGATACAGTCAGAAGATGTCACCAATGCCAAGTGCATGGGGTGGTCTTACACCAGCCTCCAAATGTGTTGTAACCAACTGTTGTCTCGTGGTCGTTTGAGTGTTGTGGCACAGACATAATAAGACTGATAGACCCTCCATCTTCCAAGGGACACATGTTTATCTTTTCGCTATAGCTTACTTCTCCAAATGTCCAGAGGCAGTACCGTTACGTGAGGTTACTGCACATCACATCCTTCAATTTTTCGAAAGCCAAATCATCTACTGTTTCGTAGTACCGTGAAGAATAATCTTTGACAATAGGACAACTTTCAAAAGTACCAAGATCAATAATTTTGTCAAAAGACATGGGATAGATTGGAGATACTCTAGAATTTACTATCCCAGAACAAATAGTACGGCTGAAGCTTTCAACAAGACACTGGTACAGATTTTGAAGAAAACACTGGATGAAAATAAGAGAGATTGGCATAACAAACTATTAGAAGCCTTGTGGGCCTACCGGACAACTTTCAGGACTCCAACTCGGTGTACATCCTATACGCTCGTATATGGGACCGAGGTCGTGCTACCGCTAGAAATCCAGACACCATCTCTCAGAGTCGCTGTTTCCAACCAACTCACAACAGAAGAAAGCGCAAAACTCGGTCTTGAACAACTTGATAGTCTCGAGGGAAAACGACTAGAAGCACAACAACATTTGGAGCTCTACCAGGTGAAGATGGTACAAAACCATGACAAATTGGTCCGCCTAGGGACATTTAAAGTTGGTGACCTCGTACTTGTGCTGAGAAGACCTATTCTTGCATGCCACAAAATAGGTGGAAAATTTGAGCCAACTTGGGAGGGACCATTTGTCATTGAGAAGGTCTATACAGGAGGAGGCTACCAATTAGTGGACTTCCAGGGTGAAAGACCCATGTTACCAATAAATGGACGATACCTGAAAACCTAGTACATAACATGATGTTTTTTAATGTCGCTTGCCTCTATTTGCTTTGACAACTTTGAAACTTTGATTATTTTAAGGTTATCTATATGGCCAAATATCTATGACTGGGTTCAAATTTTGTAATTAACCTCATTATAATGAAAATTTTGAAAAGATTTTTGAACTTTACACGTTCTCTTTTCTACTTTTGAATTTAAATATTCTACTAAATTAAACGAAACTCACAAATAAAATGAATAATCTTCTTCACTAAAACAAACTAAAATTTACTTTAATAATTACTTTTTTTGGTTCTTGTTCATGACAAGTTTTAGGCCACTGATGTTTTTTTCTATCGTCTGTAGAAAAATGTCAGAACAGAGGCTGATCTTTGCTTTCCAAGACGGCTGGAACCTCGCACTGAATGAAGAGATGGTGCCGCAAGGAGGTGTCATAGATTTCAACATGGATTTTAACCAGGTTGATATGGACTAAGAGGGTCCTCTAATGGACGTAGTCAGTAGTAAAGAAAAGGAGGGACTGCCTTCACTGTTGAGGGTGACCACTCAAGACAATGTGTCACGCAAAGGTAAGAACGTGATAGAGGAACAAGATCCGATGGAGGGGCCCAACCGTCAGCCCTCCATGGTAGCTACTCCAGCAAGGGACCTGATAGCCACCCGTAATGAACAATTACCGAATACTCTGCTCCGCAAAATGCAACGCATAAATGCCAGCCAAAAGAAACAGAGAGCCTTTCTGTGATAGGAACGCAAATGCCAGAAAGACATGAGAAGTTTTCTTACCCCCATTCCTGAGGGGCATATTTACGACCCAGATCTGAGAGAAACTTCTGCCAGCCTGCCCACAACAGATGAAGAGTCATGATTTTTGATAGAATTATATGTGCTCCTAGTTCCAGATATCTTATGCAGGGGTTGCCCAACGTGCAACGTTGAGGTACCAGTCGGGACATCCGTCACGGGCGCATTTGTAGAATGCCCAGGCTGTAACGTTCTGCATCTACAACCTTTTAGTACATTAGAAGAATACACTTCAAGAACCAACGAGTCTCAGACTCCAGACTTCGCGACAAAGGAACCATTTGTCCCACTGAGGACGAATCAACACGCACCATGGATCCCAGGATCGTACATCCCACTAGAGGTTGAATCTCATATTCTGGATCGACCAACACTAGTTTGGGTTCCCGCCGAGGCCTGAAGGAAGAAATGCCTGCGGTAGCTGCCAACTCTTGGTATGGTAGAATACTATAAGATAAGCAGAGTAAATAAAAGAGAATTCAAGTTCTATCAAGAGGTTCAGGGAAAGTTCGTCAATATATTTGAAGGCCTGGAGCTGTACACCAAGGTTTTCTCTAAGTCTGTTGAAAAGAGTATTCTAGACTGCATCTTCTGTTTAAGAGACAGAGGTCTAGTGGGCCGTCTCATGGAGAGGACAAATTTTGAGCCAAAGAAATGGATGAGGGGAGAGGAAAGAATCACCATCCAATGCAGCTGTTGCTACAATTTCACGAACGACAGATAGAGGAATCCGCCTGGGATCCTCAGATACGACCAAGTGGATCCATTACCACCGATGATAAAATGGATGATGAAGAGAGTGGTCAAGTGGAATATTCTACCTGCTACTTGCATCCCCAACAGTTGCATCATTAAAATTTATGAAGAAGGTGACTGCATTCCCCCACAAATCGACCATCATGATTTTTTGAGGTCTTTCTGCATGGTCTCGTTAATGAGTAAAAGCAATATTCTGTTTGGAAAAGAAATCAATATAGTCTACCCTGGCAAATTCAGATGAGCTGTGGAGATTCCTCTTCCAGGTTGTTTAGTACTTGTCTTGAAGAGCAATGGTGCAGACATTGCCAAGCACTGCATTCCAGGAGTGTGACACCGTAGGGTGTTTGTAACCTCTTGCAGAATGGAGGACAATAAAATACCGTATGGATTCCAGCAGGACCCAGAATTGGAGGAGTTATTTTCATATGAGCTATGAGAAGGTTGTACCTCTAAGTACATGCAAAGGTAACTCTTATCCTGGAGCATGACTTAGAAGGTCTGATTGATAAGGAGCTCAACATACCTGGTACAGAGGGTTCACTTTCTTTCTTTTAACAGCAAGACATGTATCTAATGTATGCAGTCTACAGTGTATTCATATCATGTGATGATTCTCAATGTATTTCAGCATGGATTACATGATGTACCTTTTGAGGCATTAGCCTATGTCTGATTTATGGCATCCCTTTTTGGAGAAAATTAATGGAAATTTCTCTCTAATAGTGCCTTTTTGTCAGTTGCCTTTTTGTGAGATGGATGAAAGCCGCAGACCATGCGATGGTTCAGAATTTCAATGAGCAAAGAAAGAAACAACAAATCTTCAACAATAAATAAAACACAAATGAAAAATAATCATAAATGAATGAATAACAAAACAAATTTCTTATTAAAATCAACCAATTAAAATTAAAACTTTAAGAACACATTTTGAAAAATTAAATGTGATAAAAACAACAAGAAAATGAAATGAACCTTTTGAGTGGATGCTTCCGTTTTTGGAATTTCCTACTCTTTGTGCGCGCAGCACGACCATCGTTATTTACCTTAACTCTCTTCACATCCTCATAAAATTTTGCATTCTGCACAAAACCACACAAAACTCTACAAATCTTCTACAAAAATCAGCCTTTCCACACGATACACTTTTGCAAATTCAACACCATAAGCTTTGTAAATTTTAATTCTCATTTTCAAATCAGTACCTAAATTCTGATTCTCACCTTTTGAGGTCGATAATTAATTTTCGACTCTCACATCTTTGAATTGATACTTACATTTCAATTCTCATATCTTTGAATTGAAACATACATTTCAATTCTCACATTTTCGAATTGATACTTACATTTCAATTCTCACATCTTCGAACTGATACCTAAATTTCAATTCTCACATCTTCAAATTGATACTTACATTTCAATTCTCAAATCTTCAAATTGATACTTACATCTCAATTCTCACATCTCGGGATTGATACCTACAATTCAATTTTCGTCTTCGAGCCAGTACCTAAATCCCGATTCTCACATTTCAAGGTCAATACCTAAATTTTGACTTTTTCTTTTGAGAATTGACCTACATTTCAATTCTCACTTCCGAATCAGTCTTATATTTTTGATTCATTACATTCGAGGTCGGTCCCTACATTCTGACACTCTCTTCTGAGAATTGACCTACATTTCAATTCTCACTTCTGAATCAGTCCTACATTTCTGATTCATTACATTCAAGGTCGGTCCCTACATTCCGACACTCTTTTGAGAATTGGCGTACATTTCAATTCCCACTTCCGAATTAGTCCTACATTTCTAATTCATTACATTTGAGGTTGTTCCCTACATTCCGAACTTTTGAGAATTGACCTACATTTCAATTCTCACTTTCGAATCAGTCCTACATTTCTGATTCACTACATTCGAGGTCAGTCCCTACATTCTGACACTCTCTTCTGAGAATTGGCCTACATTTCAATTCTCACTTCCGAATCAGTCCTATATTTCTGATTCAATACATTTGAGGTCGGTCCCTACATTCCGACACTCTCTTCTGAGAATTGACCTACATTTCAATTCTCACTTCCGAATCAGTCCTACATTTTTGATTCATTACATTCAAGGTCGGTCCTTACAGTCCGACACTCTCTTTTGAGAATTGGCCTACATTTCAATTCTCACTTCCGAATCAGTCCTACATTTCTGATTCATTAGATTCGAGGTTGGTCCCTACATTCCCATTTCAATTCTCACTTTCGAATCAGTCCTACATTTCTGATTCATTACATTCGAGGTCAGTCTCTACATTCCGACACTCTCTTTTGAGAATTGGCCTACATTTCAATTCTCACTTCCAAATCAATCCTACATTTCTGATTCATTACATTCGAGGTTGGTCCCTACATTCCAACACTCTCTTTTGAGAATTGACCTAAATTTTAATTCTCACTTCCGAATCAGACCTACATTTCTGATTCATTACATTCGAGGTCGGTCCTTACAGTCTGACACTCTCTTTTGAGAATTGACGTACATTTCAATTATCAGTCCTACACTTATGATTCATTACATTCAAGGTCGATTCTTACATTCCGTCACTCTCTTTTGAGAATTGATATACATTTCAATTCTCAGTCTTACATTTCTGATTCATTACATTTGAGGTTGGTCCTTACATTCTGACTCCCTCTTTCTCTCTTTTTGAATAGATATCTGAATTTTAATTCCCACCTCGGGGTCAGCACTTACATACCGACTACCATCCTTTGGAAATGTTTGAAATTTCATAACTCAAAGTCCACTCTCCAATCTCAAGCGAGAGTCCCTACTTTTTGACTTAATCAAACAAACACCTGCTAATTCCTCAACGGGAACAAATCACACACACACAAATCTACACGTACTTCTGTTGACTTATGAGTTTGTATTAGTTTTTGTTGATCTCATCAGTCAACACTAATATGTGCAGTGTGCTTGCGCAGCACGCCACACATATTGGGGGTCCATTTGTTGACCTCACCTTTGGTTGAGGTTTAGTTTTTCCTCTTTAGTAGTCTAAGGTCTAGCCATAGGACTTCCCTATTAACTATTCTTAGAAAACTAGACATGGAACCCTCATCATTAGAACTTATACCCTCTTCTTTATTCAACTCGAAGCTTCACATATTGGTCCTAACCTCTAGCACTTAGTAGGTGGGGGCACTATGGAGGAAACTCAAGATGAGTCACCCTTAAGACTGCTGGACCTTAGGGTTACCCCTGGGTGTTGGTCTGGAGCTAAGGCATTCACTAACTCACTACACTCATCTACACTCACAATCACTCACAACCCTGAACTCAAATTTCTAGCCTAGGTCCCTTGATCTTTTTAGGATACTCATGTAGATGGTCCCCTAAACCTACCAGCCCTAGGGCTGTGGTTTGGCTAAGACCACTATGTAGGGGACCCAAAATGGGGTTTTTATTGATCCATGGCTTATTGGTGATGGTATAAAACCACTATGTAGAGGACCCAAAATGGGGTTTCCATTGGTCCATGGCTTGTTAGGTGATGGACCTCAACTCTACCAAAATACCCATCTTGGCCTTTTACCCCTAAAACACCCCAAAATTACCATGATACCCCTCAATAGCTCAAAATCCCAAATACTCCAAAAATTCCCAAAAAATTCCAATAAATCCCAAATATTTTCAATTTCATTTATCTCAACTACCACATGACTCAATTTGTCCAATTTTACAATCTTTAACAAAAATCCCCAAATTCCCTAAATTCGCCTTTAAGGGCCCAAATTCCCCAAATTCAACTCAAATGTCCATCAATTTGATCTCAATTGACACCAATTCCAATCCTAAACTCAAATTAAATTTTTATATGATCAAACTAAACCAAATCCAAGCTCAATTGGTCCATGATTTGAGCCTAATTTTTAGTTAGGTTAAAGCCCAAATTTTGACCAAATGACCTAATCTCACCAAATGGAACCCATAGCCTAGTCAATTGACCCCAATTAATGTTTAAAAATCTTGAAAACATTCTTATACATCAAAATCAACCATAAATTTTCCTTTCCATTTGATTTTGGCTTAAATCCAAAATTCCCAAATTTTGTCCTAAATTGGCTAAGTCCCCAAATTTCAGCCAATTAATATCCTTAACCTCCAAATTGGATTCATGTTGAAAACTCTTCATGAGGTCCCTATTGAACATTTACAACAATCAATTTGGACTTATCCTAAGGCTAACCCAAGCTAGACCCAAGCCTAGTCCAACATGACCAAATTGACTAAAAATCAAAATTCCCTCAAATTGACCCTTCAATTGAGCTCAAAACCACTTCCATTCTTCACCAAAGTTGTTCCTTATGATCATATACACAAAATGAAATATTTATTTGTGTTAATTGACATGGCTAACCTAGCCCAAACTCAAGTTTTGGTCATTTGCACCCACTTGGACCCATGCACTAAATGTGACCTAACAACCCTAAAGTCACAAATTTAACTCCACCCCAGCCATTCGTTGGACTTACTGACCAGTACAAACACCATGAAACAACTTAAATCAAGCCATGGACCAAAGGTCCCAAAAATTAAGTGATCTTATTCCCAAAAAACACATGTTTAAGATACCTTTGCCAAATCAAAGCACATTTGCATTAAATTGTTGTGATAGATTCATCTGGGTTCCCTGAGCTCCTAGCCACCTCCCTCTGGCCAGCCGGCCAGCCTAGTGGCCGAAAAAGCTCAAAATCAAGAGCCAACCCCATGGAACCTTACCCAAATTAAACCTAGAGGCCAACTCATCCAAATCAAATTGAAGAGCTCCTCTTCCCTCCACCTAAGCACCACAATGCACCCAAACTTGTGCTCTGAGAGCCACCCCATGGCCAGTTTTATAAAAACTCACCTCCACGGCCATGGGAGGTGTGCTAAAAATTTTCTCAAAGAGAGCCTCTGAATTCCCTCATAAAGCTTCCTTGAGATCTCCACAGCCCATTCCAATCACTCCACTGTCTTGATTCCCCCTGTACAACCCTAATTTTGAGCTTAAAAATTAGAGCAGAAACAGGACATCTCTCAAAACTCTACCAAACATCAATTTCTTGTGCCACACCTTCACAACAATAAGAGAAGATAAACTCCATCAAATTCTCCCTCTAAAATAGTCTGCACCATAGCTCTAGACTAACACCTGAAATCGAGCTTGGTCGAGTTCATACTTAGGCCTTATACCAAGACCAGGGACTCAATCCCTAGCCTCCTCGGACCCCAAAGAACGTACTGAACACCTCTGATTGAAGCCTCCCTTCTTAGAGCAAAGGTATGAAACTTCGCCTCCTTCCGAGCCTATTTTGATTCTCCATTTACTTGAGCTTAATTTCATGACACATTAGTCGTATGGATATGTTCGTCTCACTAAGGCGAGCATTTTAAAAAAAAATCACTTAATTTGGTTGGAAAATGAGAGAGATCTTAGGCCTTGAAGGTGGACGGCTCTCGTCCTAAGCCATTGGGGACGATGACCACGCGTCGTCTGATCGCGCGTGTATCAAACAGATGGTGGAGATCAAGCCTGACGACGCTTTGGGACATAAACAGCTAGCCGAGTCAATAAGCTACGTGAACAGCAGCGTCCAACCAGAGCGTGCCACGTATGCCTTCAGAGCCGTCATAGGATGAGGTGGCACGCACGGTTTAATTAGAAAAATAGGGCCTTTTCTATTTATTTAAATACCCCTAACTTAGAAAATCCATAACTTTGTGTAGCAAAAATCACAAAAATAAAATAAAAATACCCTCTTGCTCAGTGAACAGAGGAGAATAATGTGGATAAATTTCATGTCCATTTAATGCATATAATATTTTTCATTAATTAAACACTGTTTGGGATCATTTGATTCTCCATGCATATTGATACATCACCTTAGCTTAAAACTTTGGCATGTTGTAGCCTCTGTCAAGAGAAACATCCTCTAATTTTTTCAAAGTTAGAAAAGGTTCCTATACAGAGATCCATATTTTTCAAGATCTTTCACATTATTTCTTTAAATTAATCATGGAAATTAGCATATTGTATATTTTTCAAGTTATTCCACATTATTTCTTTAAAATAATCATGGAAACTAGCATATTGATCAGGAAAATTTTGGAAGGTCCACCATGACTAGAGAAGCTTTTGGAAATAATTTCATGGGTCAAGTTATTTAAAATAAATTTTGGAAGGTCCACTATAACTAGAGGAGCTTTTGGAAATAATTCCATGGGTTAAGTCATTTAAAATGCACTTAAATTTTACAAACACTAAATCACTAAGATAATTAATTTTGGAAAATATAAACATTTAAATTATTTAATTTTTTATCTCAATTGTGATTTATGATCTAGAGAACTTATCATAAAAATTTCAAAATAGTTTGAGTTCATTTGACAACATAAGTTGATTTTCAGAAATAAACATCATTTTTGGCACTTAAATGATTTTAAAAAATCAAAATATAACTCAAACAATTATGAAACTTAGTTTTTTGAGTTCTCTGTAATCAGGAATATTTTTTTAAAAATAAAATGATATTCGAGATCAAAACATGATTTTAGCCTTTTTAGGATATTTTATAAAAATAAAATAATATTTAAAATAAAAACTTAATTTTTGGCCTATTTTAATTATTTGAATAATTAAAAATTCATAAAAATCACAAAAATAATAAAACTCATGGAAATGTTCTAAATTGCTCAATTAAAAATTCATAAAAATCACAAAAATAATAAAACTCATGGAAATGTTCTAAATTGTTTCATAATCACTTAGGAACAATTGGAATATTTTTCTTGATTTTCTAAATAAAGATATTGAATTTCAAAGCTTAAAAATATTTTTTTTTAAAGAGCTAAAAATGAGTTTTCATTAAAATAATTCCAATAAATAAAAAAAATAAATAAAATATGAAATTTGCTCCCTTGAGTTCTCTAACCTTAGAGAGATTCTTCAAAGATATAAAACTTAATTTTCAATATTTAAAATATTTTATTTTTATTAAATAGCCCAAAACTTAAAAAAATTCTAATAAATCACAGAAAATTTAAAAAATTATGAAATTTGATCCAAAGGCTTATTTGGTCTAGGTATACCTTGAATAAAAACTTCAAGGGATTAGAATTTATCTTGGTCAAGTTAGGAATTTTCTTTGAAAAAATCCTTTTTTTGCTTGAAAAGAATTATATAAATTAAATTAAATTTTGAAAAATCACATTTTCTCCTCTTATGTCTTAATTGACCCATGAATAAGGTAGGATAGAAATTTCAAAGTCATTTGAATTGAATTTGACAAATTATGAAGTATTAGAGCCTTAGGGGCAAATGTGTGATTTTGGAAATTTAGCCTTAATTAACATTTAGGCTTAAGTCAAGGAGGGAAATGGTTAACCTCTGATCTTAATCAATTCATTGGATATTTGAAACAAAAAAGGGTTAATTGGTAGAAACCAGCTGATCTTAATCAATTCATTTGATGTATGAAACACACTCTAATATTAATCAATTCACTTGATGTTTGAAACATAAAGGAGTTAATTGGTAGAAACCAATTCTTAATTAAGTTAATAAATTTCTAAATTATTAAAATTTGGAAGTTTATTAAAATTAAATGATCTCAGACTTAGGGGTATGAATTTTTAAGTAAATAATTAATCAATTTAATACATCTATTTTGATTTTCAAATAATATCTAAATCATGAATCATGACCACTTAAAGCTTAACCTTTTCAAAACTTTGTCAAATAAAATCCAAATCATGAATCATGACCACTTAAAGTTTAACCCTTTTCAAAACTAAACACTCACCTAGGTCTTAAGGGCTTAGTGGTGACTTAGGCCAAATCAAAATTGACTAAATGAGAATTAGAAAAATAAACATAATTAAATCAAACATCCTTGAAACACCGCTAAGCCTAAATTAGGGTTAAAATTTGGCTAATTGTTCCAACAATGTTAACTTGCCTCTTTAAGGGTCTTCACCCACATAATACTTAAATTTGATCACAAGTGATAATTACCATATTCTTAGGGATAATTGAGACATCAATATTCACTGAGCATTAAGGGTATTTATAGGATGAATTATTAAGCAACATAATAAGTTTAAAGGAACTCTAGATTTTCCACCAAGCAGTGAGAAAGTAGCATGGACCTGCTTCTCTCTCTATATCTGTTGGACACGTCGGAGATCTACTAAACTTAATATATCTTCTTTGATAAAGTCATCCTTAATTGATCAAATAGGGACCCACCAAGATATAACATAGGGTTAGGAAAATTATCAAAATTCGAAATTGTCCTTAATTAAACTTTTAAGGACTCACCAAAATATGACATAGGGTTAGGAAAACAATAAGAACTAATTAAACTTTTAAGGACTCACCAAGATATGACATAGGGTTAGGAAAATTACCAAAATTTGTATTCCTGCTTTTCATAAACTGCCTTAACATGCATTTTAAGTTTCAGGTGGTGGAACGAGAAGATTCGCAACTTTTAAGGACTCAACAATATATGACATAGGGTTAGGAAAATTACCAAAATTTTACCTTTCCTTCATAAACTGCCTTAACATGCATTTTAAGTTTCAGGTGGTGGAACGAGAAGACTCGCCAGGTACACTTTTACAGTTTTCAGCGTTGTCTTTCTTATACTTTCATATTGTACTTATATACCTGCAACTTTGCATGTTAAACAACGATGCCACCTTGCATGAAAACTAAAACCATCAAGATAGCCACATAACCATAACCATAACCAAAACCAAAACTAAAATCAACCAAGATAAAACTCACCGCCACAACATTCAAAATAACAAAATTTAATCACAAACATCATATAAAACCACAACTTTAACTTAATTAAGATGTCTCTATTTGATGATCGACTAAAACTAAAATCAACCAAGATAAAATTCACCCCCACAACATTCAAAATATAAAACAATTCACACACACATCACATAAAACTACAATTGCAACTAAATTAAGACGTCTCTATTGGATGATCGGGAATCCCTCGGAGGAGGTAACGTACGGTTGCTAACTAGGCTTCCCATGATTTTAATGAAATTATGGAACTCATTAAGTTGGGTTTAGTAAGTTCATTTGGACTAAGTGAATCCATTAAAAAATAGTGATGCGAACTCATTAAGTTGGGTTTAGTAAGTTCATTTGGACTAAGTGAATCCAATAGAAAATAGTGGTGCCGGAATGAGGGAGTAACCTACGGTTGCTAACGAGGCTTCCCACGATTTAAATGAAATTATGGAACTCATTAAGATTGCTTAGTAAGTTCATTTGGACTAAGTGAATCCAATAGAAAATAGTGGTGCCAGAACGAGGGAACTGTAGGATCCTAACCGGAACTAAGTGAATCCAATAGAAAGTAGCGGTGTCGGAACGAGGGAACCGTAGGATCCTAACCGGTGTTCACCCTAATCAACTTTAACATGCCCCCATAAAATTTAAAGAACTTCAACCATAAGGCCACCTGATTTGACATAACTTTAATATGCCCTCTATAAAATTTAAAGAACTTCAACCATAAGGCCACCTGATTTGATATTATAACAATATGCCCTCATAAAATTTAAAGAACTTCAACCATAGGGCCACCTGATTTGACATTATAACTAGACACACAAGATAACTCAAACTCATCGCGGCAAGGAGCTTGGAGCTAGCATGATGGGCAGCACGGCCATCTTCAATAGCAAAACTTGTCTTCCCCAGTTAAACCAATCTTAGACTTAAACAACAAAGCCATAGGACTTCAAGGTTGCTTGCTTATGCAACGTAAATCCTCATCTTATCTTTAGGACTTTGCAGACTTAAACAACAAAGCCATAGGACTTTGAGGTTGCTTGCTTATGCAACATAAATCCTCACAAGACTTAAACAACAAAGTCATAGGACTTCAAGGTTGCTTGCTTATGCAACGTAAATCCTCACATTCTCTTTAGGCCTTTGCATAGCCCTGCTATACAATATAAGCCCTAACTCGTCTAAGGATTCCGAGGTTGTCGTTTGTCACGGCCTAAATCCTCACATCTTCCAGGCTATTTGTGTGATCATTTCACGCGAATGTAAGCCCTAACTAATAAAATTGGCATGATGAAACACCTGAATATATCTCCTCAAAACTGAAGCCAAACATTAAGATAGCTTGGGAAGTCATCGAGGNCTCCTCTGGATCCATGACATCCTCTAGTTCTTCTTTCTTTGGATTCTACAATAAAATGTTCCTNAGGGATTTTATTTCCAAAAATGCACATGTTTAAGATACCCTTACCAAAACTAAACCTCATTGCATTAAGTTGTTTTGACAGATTCCCCAAGATGCCCTGAGCACCTAGCCACCTCCCCCTGCCATGGCCGACCGCCCGGCCTAGTCGTCGGAGAAGATCAAAACTGAGAGCCACCCCCATGGAACTTCACCCAAATACAACCTAAAGGCCAGCTCAGCCAAACCAAATTATAGAGCTCTTCTGCCCTCCACCTAAGCACCACAATGCACCTAAACATTTGCCCTAAGAGCCACCCCATGGCCATTTTTATAAAGACTCACCTCCACGGCCATGGGAGGTGTGCTAAATTTTTCTCAGAGAAAGCTTCCCAAATCACTCACAGAGCTTCTTTGAGACCTCCACAGCCCATTCCAATCACTCCATTGCCTTGATTCCCCCTGTGTAACCCTAATTTTGAGCTTAAAGATTAGGACAGAAATAGGACATCTCTAAAAACTCTACCAAACTTCAATTTCTTATGCACATATCTTCACAGCAGCAAGAGAAGATAAAGCCTTATCAAATCCCCCTTCCACAGAGCCCCTAGCATAGTTCTAGACCAAAACCTGAAATCAGCCTTGGTTGAATTTGGGTCTAGACATTTCACCATAGCAAGAGGCTTAATCACTAACTTCTTTGGACCCCAACAAACGTGTCGAGACTCTCTGATCAAAGCTTCCCTTATCAGAGCCAAGGTATTGAACCTCTCCTCCTTTCGAATCTATTTTGATTCTTCCATTTAATTAGGCTTAATTTAATTGCATGATTACCATATGGATATGTTCGTCTCACTTAGACGAGTTCATAGGATCAAACCCAATGTGATTTGGTTGAGTCGAGGCTGAGATCTTAGGGTTTTAGTGTGTACGGTCATGGGATCACTCTATCAGGGATGATGACGGGGAGCCATCCGATCGCGCAAGTATCAGATGGACGGAGGAGATCGAGCCGGACAGCATTTTCTTACATGAACCGCGGGTCGAGCCAGCAGCTAAGTGGATAGCGGCGTCCAACCAGAGCGTTCCACACGTGCTTTTGGAGCTGCCTAAGATACAGTCAGCGCCGCGTGTTTTAATAGATAAACAGGGAATTTAAAAGATCAAAAATTGATCCCTAGCTTTAAAAATCCATATCTTGGTGTAGAAAAATCATAAAAATAAAATAAAAATACCTTATTGCTCAATTAATAGAGGAGAATAATGTGAAAATGATTTGGAGTCTATTTGATGCATATTTTATTTTTAATTATTCAAACACTCATTCAAATGTTTTGATTCTCCATGCATGTAGCAATATCACCATGGCTTGAAATTTTAGCATGTTGTTGCCTCTATCTTAGGGAACATTCCTTAATTTTTTCAAAGTCAGAGGAGGTCCCTAGATAGAGAATCACATTTTTCAATTTATGTGCATTATTTTCTTAAAATAATTATAGAAATTAGCTTGTTGCTTAGAAAAATCCAAGAAAATTTTGGAAGGTTTATGATGATTAGAGAACCTTTGGAAAAATTTGTCATAAGCTTAGTCATTCAAAATACACCTAATTTTTACAAACCCTAAATCAATAAGATAATTAATTTTAAAAAATATAAACAAAAAAATGACTTAGTTTTTAATCTCCACTATTTTCTAGAATCCAAAGAACTCACCATAAAAATTCCAAAATATTTTGAGTTCATTTGGTAACTTAAGTTGATTTTTAAAGATAAATAACATTTTGGCACTAAAATGATTTTTTCTTAAATTAAAATATAACTTAAAAAATTATAGAATTTAGTTTTTTGAGTTCTCTATGATCAGGGGTATTTTCTAAAAATAAAATGATATTTAAAATAAAAACTTAATTTTTAACTTATTTTTAAATATTTAAATAATTAAAAAATCCATAAAAATCACAAAAATAATAAAATTCAGAAAAAGTATTCTAAATTGCTTCATAAGCACTTAGAAATATTAGAATATTTTTTTAAAAATAATTTTTAAAGGCTAAAATGGGTTTTCACTAAAAATAATGCCAATAAATCAAATGAAATTCAAAAAAATATAAAATCTTCTCCTCTAAGTTCTCTGACTTTAGGAGGAATTTTCAAAAATATAAAACTTAATTTTCTCTATTTAAAATATTTTATAATTAATAAATATCCCAGAACTTAAAATAATTCTTAAAATTCAAATAAAATTTAAAAATAATGAAATTTGGTCCAATGGCTTCTCTGGTCTAAGTCTACCTCCAGTAATAATTTCAAGGGATTAGAATTTACCTTGGTCATGCTAGGAATTTTCTTTGGAAAATCCTATTTTTGCATGAAAATAATTATGAAATAATTAAATTTTTAAAAATCACATTTTCTCCTCTGATGTCTTAATTGACCCATGAATGAGGTAAGAGGAATTTTCCTTGAAAAATCTTATTTTTGCATTAAAATAATTATATAAAATAAATTAAATTCAGGAATTTTCTTTGAAAAATCCTGTTTTTGCATGAAAATAATTATATAAAATAAATTAAATTTTGAGAAATTATCCTATTTTTGCATAAAATTAATTATATAAATTAAATTAAATTTTGAAAAATCACATTTTCTTTTTTTGCATTAAAAAAATTATATAAATTAAATTAAATTTTGAAAGATCACATTTTCTCCTCTAGTCTTAATTGACCCATGAATGAGGTAGGATAAAAATTTCAAAGTCATTTGAATTGAATTTGAAAAATTATAAAGTGTTAGAGCCTTAGGGGAAAATATTTAATTTTGGAAATTAAGCCTTAATTAACATTTAAACTTAATTCAAGGAGGGAAATGGGTAACCTGTGATCTTAATTTGGATGTTTGAAACACAAGGGGTTAATTGGTAAAAACCAACCTCACTTTCTTAATTGAAAAGATAAGTTAAAAAATTTCTAAGTTATTAAAATTTGGGAGTTTATTAAAATAAAATGAACCTATGACTTAGGGGTATGACTTTTGAAGTCAATAATTAATCAATTTAATACCCCCATTTTGATTTTCAAATAAAATTCAAATGATGAATTATAACCACCTAAAGCTTAACATTTTCAAAACTAACTAAGACACTCACCTAGGTCTTAATGGCTTAGTAGTGACTTAGGCTAAATCAAGTTTCATTTAAATGAGGATTAGAAGAATAAACTAAATTAAAATTAAAATATCTTTCAAACATTACAAGCCCAATTAGGAGTAAAATTTGGCTAAGTGTTCCAATAACACTAACTTGCCTCTTTAAGAGTCTTCACCCACATAATTTTCAAAATTAAATTACAAATGATAATTACCTTATTCTTAGGAATAATTGATACATCAATATTCATTGAGCATTAGGGTGTTTACAGGATGAATTATCAAGCAACATAATAAGTTTAAAAGAACTCAAAATTTTCCACCAGGCAGCGAGAGAGTAGCACGGACCTGCTCCTTTCTCTAGAGTTGTTGGATACCTCAGAGATCTACTAAATTTAATATGTTTTGCTTTACAACATCATCCTTAATTAAACTCCTAAGGACCCACCAAGATATGACCCAGGATTAGATAGGTCGTCAAAATTTCACTTCCCTATTTCATATAAACTGCCTTAACATACCTTTTGAGTTTCAGGTGATGGAACGAGAAGACTAGCCAGGTACATTTTTACAGTTTTCAGCGTCGTCTTTCTTGTACTTTCATATTGTACTTTTATACTTGCAAATTTGCATGCTGAATAATGATGCCACCCTGCATGAAAACTAAAACTATCAGGATAGCCACACAACAAAAACCAAAACCAAAGACGAACTTGCATGCTAAACAACGATGTCACCCTCCATGAAAACTAAAACTACTAGGATAGCCGCAAAACAAAAATTAAAATCGAAAAGATAAAATTCACCGCCACAACATTCAAAATATAAAACAACTCAAAATTTAATCACAAACATCATACAAAACTACAATTGCAACTAAATTAAGATGTCTCTATCGGATGATCAGGAATTCCTTGGAAGAGGAAATCTACGGTTGCTAACAAGGCTTCCCACAGTCTAAATAAAATTATGGAACTCATTAAGTTGAGTTTGGTAAGTTCATTTGGACTAACTGAATCCAATAAAAATAGTGGTATCGGAACGAGGGAATCATGGGATCCTAACCAGTGTCACTCTAATCAACTTTAACATGCCCCCATAAAAATTTAAAGGACTTCAACCATAGGGTCACCTGATTTAACATCATAACTTGACACACTTGAAAACTCAAACTCGCACGGCAAGGAGCTTGCAGCTAGCATGGTGGGCAGTACGGCCATCTTCAACAGCAAAACCTGTTTTTCCCAGCTAAACCAATCTTCCTTCCTTAGATAAACAAAGTCATAGGACTTCAAGGTTGCTTGCTTATGCAACGTAAATCCTCACCTTATCTTTAAGTCTTCATATAGCCCTGCTATACAATATAAGCCCTAACTCGCCTTAGGATTCCGAGGTCTTCGTTCGTCACGACCTTAATCATCACATATTCTAGACTATTTTTGTGATCGTTTCACACGAACGTAAGCCCTAACTAATAAAATTGGCAGGATAAAACACTTGAATATTTCTCCTAAAAATTGAAGCCAAACTACAGGGTAGACTAGGAAGTCACCGAGGTTCTTCTCTGGATCCATGACATCCCGTAGTTCTTCCTCCTTTGGACTCTACAACAAAATGTTCCAAATTTTGATCAATCCCCTTTCACACCTCTATGTTTGATCTCATTGNATCATTTCACACAAATGTAAGCCCTAACTAATAAAATTGGCAGGATGAAACACCTAAATAATTCTCCTCAAAATCGAAGCCAAACGTTAGGATAGCTTGGGGAAGTCACCAAGGTTTTCCTCTGGATCCATGACATCCCCTAGTTCTTCTTCCTTTGGATTCTACAATAAAGTGTTCAAAATTTGAACTATTCCCTTTTCACACGTCTACATCTGATCTCGTTGAAGAGTTGTACCCTTTGAAATTCCTTGAAGGTAATTTTTTTANTGTTCCAAATTTGAAACAATCCCCTTTCACACCTCTACGTCTGATCTCATTGAAGAGTCCTACCCTTTGAAACTCCTCGAAGATATTATTTTCTGATTTTTATCGAGAGTCTTCTTAGATGACTTTGGTCATTTATGATGTAATGCTATAGGGGCTTGCCCTTATAGGAAGCATGTCCGAACCCAGCTTAATATAAACCCTATTTAAGCCTTTATATTAAATAGGGGTACTTGTCGGCAAATACAAAGNTAAACCCTATTTAATCCTTTATATTAAATAGGGGAATTTGTCGGCAAATACAAAGGTTTCGCAGACCAAACAAACGTTATACTTTCCTTAGTTTATTTGATCAAGCCTCATCCTCAATTCTTGTCTTTATCCTTCAGGATAGATACACGATTTGAGGTATAGCGCTCTTTCATTTTAAACTATGAAAAATATGGGGTCAGTTTGATTTCATACTTCAACATCTTTCTGAAGCGGGCGACGGTATTTTGATTCCAGCAATCGACAGCTTCTTACGGGCAACTCCCCATAAACTAACCAACCAAAAATAGCGTCGACAATACTACATTAAGCATAGAAAGAGGAAAGTTTACCTTAACTCCATTATTTATTTTCCAGGTTCCTCTANAGACCAAACGGACGTCATACTTTCCTTAGTTTATTTGATCGAGCCTCATCCTCAGTTCTTGTGTTTATCCTTTGGGATAGATACATGATTTGAGGTACAGTGCACTTTCATTTTAAACTATGTAAAATATGGGGTCAGTTTGATTTCATACTTCAGAAGCGGGCGTCGGGATTTCGATTCCAGCTACCAACAGCTTCTTAAGGGCAATGCCACAAACCAACCCGAAATAACGCCGACAGCTCCCGGCGACTCCGCTGAGGACAAGCTTTTCTCTCCATACATATCAAGAAATATTATCTTCACACATCGGTAATATGTCGNACCATCAGTAAGAAAAGAAATAACCTCATTCAAGGCCTCATTCGTAGCAGAAAATGATTTATACTGGCAACTATATACATCTTCTGACTGATAAAATTCATTAATCTTACTTGGAGTAAACTCCACCATTTTCCCATGAACAAAAGCAAAATAATCAGAAGCCTCTGTAAAATTGGCATAGAACTCCATCACTACCCCAATACTAGCCTCGACAGTAAAATAACAGAAATTTTTCCACTGCAGAGCAATGATCAATCGCTCGTCTTCTCCACACGGATTTTTAAAACCATGATCCGGAATTATTTTTTTGTTTTCAAGTAGACTATTAAATAATGCACTAGCCCTAAAGCTGAAAAATTTTTATTCATCATAATTTACTTTTCTTTTTTCCTTTGCTCATTCTCGGGGCCATGGTAAATCTAAGAAAATTTGATAAAAATCCTAATAAATTCCCAAAATTTTGAAAATCACAATGTAAAACACTTTAAACTTAAATCTACTAAGTAACAGTTCTTCATCAAAGGATTTTCTCAAAATCTCTTAAGAAATTCCAAAATTTTTGGATCTCTGTAATGTAAGATAAATCCTTGATGAAAATCTAAAATTTTTAGTTTAAAGTGTAGCTCTTACCTAGAGAAGATGAAATCTGAAGTTCCTCTGCCTTGAAATTGCCCCAAATTCGAGCAAATGGGGGCCCTAGGTGAAAAAACTAGAGGTTGAAGGTGACTCAAATGGTAAAAATGGTGTTTTACTGTGCAAATTGTGAGTTTTAAGTGGTTTAGGCCGTTCTGGGGTCGAGGGCGTCGTCAGCACCCATGCCAGCATTGTCGACACTGAAGGCCTAAGAATTCCATTTTTCAATTTTTTCAACTTTCATATTCTTTTCAATTTTCTCCAAAATCTTTTTTGTATTTTTAAACACAAATTTCTATCTAACAATAATTCACAAACAAACATTTTCACGAACTATCATTTTCACAAACAGCAACAAACTAACTTTTATATATGAAAATACACTTTTCACAAATATATTTTTCTAATCATACTTTTACACTCATGTAGCAAACTAAATTATAACTCAACATTCAAACCAAGCCACAACACTCAATGCTAACACAAAATTATACACTCAATCAAAGTTCATAACTCTAAAGCAAAGCAAACTAAATCAAATCCACACAATTACATTAAATACATAAATATTTTAAACAAGTAGAGATATTAAATTCTTTAATTTGCCTCATCTTCAGTGCTTTCTCCTCCTCTGATATCTCTCATAGACTGTTAATGAATGTACGGATTGTAGAAGGGTCGGTACGAGAATTGATCAGTCAAATTTTCTTTGATTCATCCTTTTTCCTTGAACATTTGAACCAATCCTGCTTCAATTATTTCAGTATGATCAAAATTCTCCTTCATCCTCCATTCTAGGTGATCGAAAAGGTACTTAAGATCTCTTATTGCAATTGTAATACTCCAAAGTTCTCTTTCAATTTTCTTCAATTTCTTTTCCAAAGCAAGTGAACTTCCAACTATTGGTGGCATCAATGGAGTTGAAGCAAGTGATGAATGATCCAAGATAGTATCTAATGCTTCATTTCCATTCCCAACATAATTATCATAATGAGGAATCATGGGCTCCCAAGGTAATAGAACTTTTTCCCAACTTTCATATGGAACTTTAGATTAACTGCAAAGTAGGAAAATTGTGGAAGGGTGCCCAAGTTCATAATTTGGCACATTCATAATAATACTCTTAACAGATTTAAAAATGATAGATCCTACATCAATGGGTTTTTCCATTTGAATGCAATAATTTAAAATAGCACTTTCTTTGGTGACTCTACTATTCATCATAGTAGGGAGTGATTTTGCAAAAATGAAGAAATGCTACTGCTTTGATATTGGATTAAGTGAAGAAGTAGAGAAACTAACATATCCCTCATCTCCCATTTCTCAAATATCACTTTCATCCATCAGAAAATTATAGACATCCTGCATCAAATCTCTCATTGGGATAAAATTTCTATAATGACAAATTGGAACATTTTCTATCATATACAACTCATTAATTCGCGCCTAAGTAAATGGTACAGCCTTACCTTGTACAAAGACTACTCCTTGGATAATTCCATGTAAGTTGGCATAGAATTCCTTCACCACTGGTACAACAACTGCAACAGTAGTGTAGCACAGAACTTCCCATCGTCTTTGTACAATGATTTTATTCATCGGAGAACATAGATTAATCAATCCATGATTAACAAAGCCTCTTTCCTTGATCAATCTTCTCTTCATAATAACTTTATTGTATAATCTCTGTGTCAAAATTGATAAACTTTCTTCTATTAAAAACTCCATACATGGAAGTATTTCTGGAATTGAAAGCCATTGAATTCAAAATTAGGAAGTTTCTAATTGTCTAAGGCAGTTTTTAGGACTTTAAAAACACCTCCCAAAAATTATTACGAAGCGAAATCCCACCAAAGTCCGCCAAAATTAATCTTGAATCGTCAAACTGCTATTGACGCCGCCAACGCTCCCGATGGAGCTATCGATGCTATGGTCAAGTAAGCGGGGTCTCGTCGTCATGCTGGCGTCGTCGGCGCCAATGGACAAAATCATGACTTTTTATTTTTTGTTTAATTTGATTCCAAATTTTCATCTAATACCAGTATTTGTCTTAATTTATATTATATAAAATTATATAGGATTATTATGTCCTAATATATAAAACACTTATCAAGAAAAAGTAATACAGAGATATATACTTTTTAAATGGGTTGCCTCCCATAAAGCGCTTGGTTTAACGTCATCATCCCGACGTACCATTTGATTAGTTGTGTTGACTTAACATTAAAGCTTCTTTAAATTGTGGTTTGTGCCCTTCATAATAATCTTTCAATCGATGCCCATTAACTTTAAATATCTTTACAATGTTAGGATCTTTATTAATAACAGTTTCATAATGATAGACTTTAATCACTTTAAATGATCCTAACCATCTGGATTTCAGTTTACCTAGAAATAATCTAAATCTTGTATTATATAATAAAACTTCTTGTCTAAGTTCAAAATTCTTTTTAATAATCTTATGATCATGTCATATTTTCATTTTTCGCTTTATAGATTTTGCATTATCATATGCTTTATTTCTAATCTCCTCAAGTTAACTAAGTTGCAATAATCTTTTCTCAACAGTATCTTTTAGATTAAAATTAAATTCCTTAATAGCCTAAATTGCTTTATGCTCTAATTTTACTGGTAAGTGGCATGTTTTTCCAAAAAATAAGTCTATATGGGGACATTTCAATAGAAGCCATCTAATTTAACAGACCAATCTAGTACACCACAAAGAAGTTTTGTATGCCCACAATTCAATATCTAATCTAGCAGACCAATCCAATTTTTAAGGATTTACATCTTTTTCTAAAATTTATTTAATTTCACAATTTGATATCTCTGCTAGAATACTAGTCTGAGTATCATAAGTAGTAGAGAATCTATGCATAATATCATATTTCTTAATCAATTTTTTTATTTTCTTATTTCTAAAATGAGATCCTCCATCAATAGTAATTATTCTCGGCATTCCATATCTTGTAAAAATATTTTTAAATAAAAATTTAGAAAGACTCCAAGCATCACATCTGGATACAGCAATATCTTCAATCCATTTGGACACATAATCAACAAAAAGTAATATATTTATATTTCCAAATGAAGGTATAAATGGTCCCATAAAATCTAAACCCCACACATCAAAAATTTTAACTTCTAATGTGTAATTTAGAGGCATTTCATTTCTCCTAGAAGTATTTCCTACTCATTGACATTGATCTCATGTTTTAATATATTCATTAACATCTCTAAAAAGAATAGACCAATAAAATTTGGCTTGCAAAATCTTATATACAGCCCTATTTGTTCCAAAATATCCTCCAAATTCAGAATCATGGCATATTTCAATTATCTGTTGAATTTCTTCATAAGGCACACATCTTTTAATAATTAGATCTTTACAGTATTTATATAAATATGGGTCATCCCAAAAATAGAATTTTGAATCATAAATGAATTTATTTAGTTGTGAATTTTTAATATCAGGTGGTAAAATATCACATACAATAAAATTTATTATATCAGCATACCATGGTACATTCATTTCATCAATACTATATAATTGTTCAACAAGAAAATTTTCTAAAATTTCATTTGCAAAATTAGTTAATATTTCTCTTTCAAGTCTAGATAAATGATCAGCTCTTTGATTATCTTTTTGCTTTCTATCAACTACGGTGAAATCAAACACTTGCAAAAGTAGTATCCATTTAATTAATCTTAGTTTAGCATCCTTCTTTTGCATCAACTATTTAATAGCAGAATGATCTGTATGCACTATACATTTACTTCTAATTAAGTAAGGTTTTAATTTATCAAAAGTAAAAATAATAGCTAATAACTCTCTTTCAATAGTAGTGTAGTTAATTTGAGCATCATTTAGAGTTTTAATAGCATAAAATATTACTTTATAAACATTATTTTGCCTTTGTCCTAAAACAGCCCCAATAGCATAATCACTAGCATCGCACATTATTTTGAATGATTTTTCCCAGTCAGGTGGATCTATTATAGGTTTAGTGATTAGTTTTTCTTTCAATAATTCAAATGCTTTTATGCAATCCTCATTAAAATCAAATTTTGTATCTTTTTCTAAAAGTTGGCATAATGGCTTAGTTATTTTCGAAAAGTTTTTTTATGGAGTGCCTATAGAAACGAGCATGTCCTAGAAAGCATCTTATCCCTCTAAAATTAGTAGGAGGTGGTAATTTTTCAATAACTTAATTTTTTGCAGGATCTACTTCCATGCCATTTTCAGAAATTTTATGCCCAAGTATAATACCTCATGCAACTACAAATTGACATTTTTTTTCCAATTTAGTAGTAGGTTGATTCTTTCACATACTTCTAAAACTTTTTCTAAATTATCTAAAAATAATTCAAACGAAGTTTTGAATACAGAAAAATCATCCATAAACACTTCCATTCCATGTTAAATAAAATTGCTAAAAATTAACATCATACATCTTTGAAATATTGCAGGTGCATTACATATTACAAAAGGCATTCTATGAAATGCAAATGTTCCATATGGGATTGTAAATGTTGTTTTCTCTTGATTCTCTGGAGAAATTGGAATTTGATGATACCCCGTATATCCATCTAAAAAGCAATAATATTTATTTCCAACAAATCTATCAAACATTTTGTCTAGAAAGGGTAAAGGAAAGTAATCTTTTCTGGTGGTCATATTTAATTTTCTATAGTTAATACAAATTCGCCAACCACTAACTTATCTTATTGGAATTAATTCATTTTTTCCCATATTCTTTAACAGTCGCTCCTTTCTTCGGAACACAGTATATTGGACTTACCCAAGCACTGTCTGAAATAGGATATATAATTCCAGCATCTAACCATTTTAAAAATTTCTTTTTAAACAACTTTTTTCATTGTTGGGTTTAATCTCCTCTGAGGATTAGCTTTAGGTTCATATTGTTCATCTAATCGAATTCTGTGCATACAAATAGAAGGTCTAATTCCTTTAATATCAGCTAAAGTCCATCAAAAAGCCTTTTTATATCTTTTCAACATTTCTATTAATTTTTTTTTCTTGAATTTCAGTTAATTCAGAAGATACAATAACACGCAATGTAAATGACTCTCCTAAAAATACATATTTTAAATGAGTGGTAGATAATATCTTTAGTTCAAGTTCAGGTGATTTAATACTTGAAGGAATAAGATTTTTATTATCATTTTCCATCAAATCCAACATTTCAAATTTATCCTGAATAAAATCTAAATCTTCTTCTATCATTTCATCCTTGTTTTCAAAAAATCTATCCTTGCTTTAACTTGTCTTGAAACTCTTCCTTAAATTTTTCATTACTTAGATAATCAGTTACTTTCATCCTAAAACATTCATTATCTATTTTTATTGTAGGATATTTCATAGCCTTTGCAATATTAAATTGCTTGATCATTACTCTCATTATTAATTCTCCTTTTTGCACATCTATCACAGCTCTCCCTGTTGCAAGAAATGGTCTCCTTAAAATAATAGGAATCTCATTTTCTTTCTCCATTTTTAATACTATAAAGTCTACAGGGAAACTGAAGTTACATTAGTAGGGGAAATCTCTCCCAAATCTAAACATTTAAAGATCAATAAAGGCATAAGATTGATACTCACTCCTGACTCACATAAAGCTTTTCCAAAAAACTTTTCACCAATAGGACAAGGTTTAGTAAAACAATCAGGTTCTTTTAATTTTTTAGGAAGCTTTTTTTAAATAATAGCACTACACTCTTCACTGAGTGTAATGGTCCCACGATCTGTAAACTTCCTTTTCTTGTTTAGTATATCCTTCATAAATTTCACATAATTTCGCATCTGCTCCAAAGCCTTAACGAAGGGAATGTTTATCGCTAATTTCTTAAGGATTTTCAAAAAATTTGTAAATTGTTTATCTTTATTCTTCTACTTCAGTCTTTGAGGAAACAGAGGTAATGGTTTTTCTAAGGAAACTTGTGTTTATTAATTTTCATTTTGGTCACTTTCCATTTCTTCCTTCTCTTCATCAACTTCAGTTTCACTTTGGATCCTTGTTTTAACTTCTTTTCTACTTCATAATTGACTAGCTTTAACTTGCCCCTTATTTTAATTTTTTGGATTAACTTCCGCAGAACTCGGAACAATTTCAGAAGGTCTGTTAATGAGTGTCGTAGCAATATGTCCTAATTGATTTTCAATATTTATAATAGCAGCCCCTTGATTTTGTATTTGATTTCTCATGTTCAACATTACTTCTTCCATTGTCAACTTCTTTTCCTTAACATGTGGGATAGGGTTAGGGTTAAATCCCAGAGGATAATAAGGTCATAAATTAGGATTTCCTTGGTTGTTCAAATTTTTGGAGGGATTCACCAAATTATTATAATTATTCCAACTAAAATTAGGGTGATTTTTCTATTCAGGGTTATAATAATTAGAATAGGGATTATTATTTTGATTATTTATAGAATTTAAAGTTTCATAAGATGATTGATTATCAATTATCTGCCCTAGTAAATTTTTCTGTAATACTGGGGATATTTGAGAATAGTTCACTCCAATTTGATCAATCTTTTTTGAAATAGCAGCAATTTGAGATGCTAAAATAGACATTATGTTTAAAGTTTCATAAGATTGGATCTGAAGGTTTAGTACCTTACGATTTAGAATTAGAATGTACTATTAGAAAAATTCAAAAACAATAAAGAGAATTTAAAATTTTACAAGAAATGGCGAATAACTTAGATAATCCAGCAAATGAAAATCGACAAAGACATTTAAGAGATTATGTGAATCCTACAACAGATGAACTTCACTTGACTATTCAAAATCCTGATGTTGCTGCTAATTTATTTGAGCTTAAACCTGCTATTATCCAAATGGTACAAAATAATCAGTTTGGGGGATCACCTACTGAAGATCCTAACTTACATCTTGCTAGTTTTCTTGAAATTTGTGCTACATTTAAATTTGACAGAGGGTCTAATGATTTTGTTAGGATTAGACTTTTTCGTTTTTCATTAAAAGATAAAGCCAAGGCTTAGTTAAATTCATTAGCACCAAGACCTATTAGAACTTGGGGAGAACTATCACAAAAACTCTTCGCTAAATATTTTCCACCCTCAAAAACCGCTAAGCTTAGAAATGATATCACATCTTTTTGTCTGTTTGAAGGGGAATTAATATATGAAGCCTGGAGAAAGATTTAAGATCTTCTTAGGAAATGTCCACATCATGCTTTACCAAATTGGTTAATAATTCAAACATTTTATAACAGATTAGTAGGATCACTAAGATCTATTATAGATGTTGTTGTGGGTGGTTCACTAATGTCAAAACCTTTTGATGAAGCATATTCTTTAGTTGAAGAAATCGCTACTAATAATTTTCAATGGCTCTCTGAAAGGGTAAATATTAAGAGAGTAGCTAGTATTCATGATTCTGATGTAATGTCTATTTTGACATCTCAAATCGCTGTTATTTCTAAAAAGATTGATCAAATTGGAATGAATTATTCTCAAGTACTCTCAGTATTAGAAGAGAATTCACTAGGATAGATTATTGATACTCAATCATCTTATGAAACTTTAAACATGACCAAAGGAAAATATGTTGAGATTTTCATACCTATTTTATACTTTTTTTGATGATATTACACTTTAAAGAAAGGTATTTTGGATGTTTTGTTGCAGGAATGATAAATTTTGGTCATTGGAGCAAAAAGATGCAAAAAAGAGCAAATTTGGAGCGAAAAGAACCAAAATGTGAAGGTTTGAACTAGGGCACCAACGGCGAGCCCAACGACACCGACGGTGAGCCCAACGGCACCGACGGTGAGATTTTCTCGAGACTCTAGACAAATAATTTAGAAGGCCTGCCGACGGCGCTCTCGAGGCCACCGATGGCAAGATCGGCGGTTATTTTCAAAGGTGCATTGAATGTGGACGATTTTTGGAGGGATGCTTAGGCAACTCTTGGGAAAACTCTTCTACATCTTTAAAAGAAGATATTGACCAAAAATTAAGAGAGAGTTCGAGGAGTTGGAAGGTTAGAACAGTGTTCAAGAGCCCCAGTAGTGTGTAGAGAGTTTAGTTTAGGGTTAGATTATGAGGAATTCTTCGAGAGATTGTAAGAGTGGAGGAAAAGTGAGAGATTTCTTCCTCCTTGCCGCTTCGAAGAAGAATTTTATGTGCTGTAAAGAAAGGAAGAGATTCAGAGGAACTTCGAGGAGTTTGCTAGGGGNATCTATCCAAAATCCTGATGTAGCTGCTAATTCATTTGAGCTTAAACCTGCTATTATCTAAATTGTACAAAACAATCAATTCGGAGGTACACCAAATGAAGATCCTAATTTACATCTCGCTAGTTTTTTAGAACTTTGTGCTACCTTTAAATATGACAGAGTTTCAAACGATGCTGTTAGACTTAGACTTTTTCCTTTTTCACTTAGGGATAAGGCTAAGATGTGGTTAAATTGGTTAGCACATGGATCTATTAGAACTTGGGGAGAACTTTTACAGAAATTTCTATCCAAATATTTCTCTCAATCCAAAACTGCTAAACTTAGAAATGACATAACATCGGCTTTCACAGAAATTTATATCCAAATATTTCCCTCCACCCAAAACTGCTAAACTTAGAAATGACATAACATCGTTCTCAGATTGATGGAGAGTCGATATATGAAGCTTGGGAGAGATTTAAAGATCTTCTTAGAAAGTGCCCTCACCAGATTGGTTGATAATTCAAACTTTTTATAGTGGATTAGTGGGATCACATAGATCGTTTATAGATGCTGCAGCTGGTGGTTCTTTAATGTCAAAACCTTCTGATGAGGCTTATTTGTTAATAGAAGAGATGACTACCAACAGTTTTCAATGGCCCTCTGAAAGGGTAAATCCTAAAAGAGTAGCTAGTATTCATAATTAGATGTAATATCTATGTTAGCTTTGCAGATTGCTGCAATATCAAAGAAATTAGATCATTATGGAATGAGTTATCNATGGCCAATTGATTTGTTAAAATATGTTGAGTTTTACAGCTAAAGTGAAGATTACATCTAAGATTTAGGGAGTTCAAAGCCCTTGGAAATTGGGTGCAAATAAATAGGGAAATAAAATTATCGGGCATAAAATTGGAGATTTTAGAGTGACATACTAAAATCCCCAATTCTGTCCCATCGTTTGGGTGCTGAAGTGTAGATGTTAGCCCTCAGGCGAGGGGAATGTGGGAGCTCCTAAGTGAGAGTCGGTATCCTCCCAGCCTAGCCGCAAATTCAGTAAACAAGCATAGGATTAGTCAATGTCTTTTATGCATGGACCAAAGGGTAAACAATAGGTATGCTCCTATTTGACATAATACAATTTGAACTGACTCACTTTATCCATTCACTATAATTTCTTTACAAAGAGAAGAATGTTTTTTCGTATTGAACTCACATTAGAAACTTTATTAGTATAATTAGTTATTTAAGAGTTATTAAAATTACATATTTATTTCTATTGCCTATTAGTGACAGATAAGTAATTTGAATTATAATGTTGTGATTAAGTATTGATTTTCTAAAATCTGAGTTCATAGCTTCTAATATTAGCCTATTAGTGACAGATAAGCAAATTAAACGTCGTTGTTGTGATTAAAGTATTGCTTTTCTAAGGTCTTAGTCCATAATTCTAAACTACCTCCTGTGGGATCGATATCTAGGACTCCATTAGAGCCCTATATTACTTGAGCAATATGTATACTTGTGTTGACATCGATATCTAAGATTTGCTTTTCTAAAATCTTAGTTCGTAGTTCTAAAGTTACTCCCTATGGGATCGATATCTAGGACTCTATTGGAGCCCTATATTACTTGAGTGATACATATACTTGCTGTGGGATCGATATCTAGGACTCCATTAGAGCCCTATATTACTTGAGCGATACATATACTTGTGTGGGATTGATATCTAGGACTCCATTAGAGCCCTATATTACTTGAGCGATATGTATACTTGCGTTGACAATATCTAGGACTCCATTAGAGCCCTATATTACTTGAGCGATACGTATACTTGCATTGATAAGTATGACTTTACCATTATTGAATATTTTACATTTACACTTTTATCAAATTTATAACCGTTATTAAGTTTTTGGTGTCGTTGTTGAGGAATTAAATCTTCTAGGAGCAGTATTAAATACTAGTATTTTTAAGCATATATAAAGTCGTTGTCAAGTTTTTGGCACCGTTGCTGGGGAGTAAACAAGAATCATAATTAGAGTAACAGACAAATTAGGACTATTAGAAAATTTTTTACTGGAATTGCAACTTATTTTCATATTTAATTAATTATTTTCTGTGTGCTGATTTCAATTTTATGCGTAAATTTGGACCTGAAAATTTTATACCCTACGATTCGGAATTAGAACGCAATGTTAGAAAAATTAGAAGACTGAGAAGAGAACCTAGAATTTCTGATACAATGGAAAACAACATGAACAATCAAGGAATAGAAAATGAACACCAACCTAGACCCCTACGAGATTATGTAATTCCTACAGCAGATGAAATTCACTTATCTATCCAAAATCCTGATGTAGCTGCTAATTCATTTGAGCTTAAACCTGCTATTATCTAAATTGTACAAAACAATCAATTCGGAGGTACACCAAATGAAGATCCTAATTTACATCTCGCTAGTTTTTTAGAACTTTGTGCTACCTTTAAATATGA